>CM062217.1:23175000-23712500 GCA_031216445.1 Lateolabrax maculatus
AAAGTCTTCGGTTGTCAAAAAAGAAATTCAGCCATGGTTGAAGTACACACTTACATTTCAGCTTTGCTATACCCCATATGTATTAACAAGGAGCATATTTGGACCATGAATTATTGTCTGGATGTGGACTACTGATTGGTGCTACTGGTTGGTTTGGTTGATATAGCATCTGTAGTGGCCTGATTGTGTATGTTGTGAATTTTCCGCTCCAGACATTTACTGTAGTGACAATAACAATCAGTAATCCAAACATTAAAATTTGAGCTACTAGTAGCTCAGTATGTAGATTCAGAAATTTGATCCCAAAGGTTACAGAGACAAACATATGCACGTGCATGCAAGAGTCATTATCTGCAGTTGTGAAACTGTTTCCATCAACATAAACGTTATATTGGTAATAATCTCAGAGGAAACTTGAGATAAATTTCAGCCTCCTTCAAATCAAATGGGGGATCTAATTTGTCGCCCACACTGATGTCTGACAGTGGCTCGTCTGACGCCATATCTACTGCTGTGGCTGGAAATTGTGCAATGCATGCATGAAGCCGGACAGAATGCAACAGGTGAAGTATACATGGAAGTTTGCAATGAATGCACTTTTTTGTCACCAGCGGAATCCATTTTAAGAGCTGTAGAGCCGGCCTGACTACACCTTTGAATGAGCTGACTACAGAAAGAGCAAGCTGCAGCCTTTTTAGAGTCACAGCACCTTTAAATTGCAGGTTAAGCATCCGATACTTAAAAAAAAAAAAGATTTTCAGTGGAGTTTAACATATAGAAAAGATTCATCAGTGAGTGATATGACAGGTATCTAAAAAAAGCTTTTGCTTGTAAGAGCTTGTGTACAACTGCAAGCTTTTTCAGCTGTTCATTCATTTACTCCGTTCTCTTTCTTCCTCCTCTGTCGCTTGCTGGCTCCTCTCGTGTCCTTCATTGCCTCTCCCCACTTCCCCCTCCTCTTCCTGCTCCTCCTCCTCCTCTCCACTGGAGCTTTTTGTTTTTTAACAGATGAGTTATTGACTTAAGCAGGGCCAATTAATCAGGGTGTAATGGGGCAGCGGGGAGGCCCAGGGAAGCCATGCATCATGGGCCAGAGATGAGCTCTGTCAGCCTGCTCATACAGCCCTCCTCAATCACTCCCACATTAACGCCAGGCAGAGATGAGGAGGAGGAGGAGGGAGAGGGAGAAGAAATGAGGATTTGGAAGGAGAAACAGGGAGGGGAAGAAGAGGAAAACAGGAGAGAAAGGGAGTAGAGCACGTATGTAGTATGAACCTACGAATGTATAAATGTATGAATGTGTGAGAGACCACACATAGACTATAGACTTCATATGCCACCCAAGACCATCAACCCTGTTGTCTTTGGCAGCTGAGTGTCTCATCTGATGTTACCTCAGGTGGCCTATGAGTGTGTGTGTGTGTGTGTGTGAGGCGAGGGTGGTGTTGTGCTGTGTTGTGTCTGGGTCAGATGAGATCAAACACTTGACTGCACTTTACACCCAAACATAGCATGCCAGAGATGAAACCAAAATCACAGCACACAAACAACCTGAGATAGCTGTTGTTTTCTGCATTGATAGAACACACACACACACGTATACCCAAACATAGACACACACACAGTTAACAAGAAAGGTCATGATATTTCATTTATGGATGAAGAAAAATGACTTACTCATCAATTACATGGACACAGAAATAAAAGTATTTATTTAATTATTCTTTAATTAAGTTTTCTATACTTATATTAATATACATTCTGCTATCTCTGAAATATACAACTTTTTTACAGAGTTTTCCCTATGACCGCTGAGATCTGTTAAGAAGAATCGAGATAGAAATCTTTATTTGGCATTGGCATGCAACTGTACACACACAACAAATTTGTTTTTACACTGCCGCCGGTTGTGTGAATATGTCAATAATGATCCACTGGCCGATGACTTTATGACCTTCATGGCAAATGAGCACTGCAAGTACATAATCACCTAATGAGACCACTGAAAACCCTCTTCATTTACAGGCTTTTCTCATAGGGCTACCTATGCTTTCATCATTATTAATGACAAGCCAATTACCAATCATGTTCAGAAACTGGAGGAGGGCGGTCAATCAGATTCCTGTGCCCCAACTGTGCCCCACCCAACTTCCAACCGACCTGCCCCTGGGTTAATGCAGCACTGAGACTGTGGGTTCATGTAAAATTCATAGCACAATGTCAGACACATGTTGTCCTACTCAGCCTGATTGACTTATCTGACTTCCATTGGTAGAGCCTTTACAAATATCACCGACGTGTGTCAGTCAAAGGGTTTAGGCCCACCAAGCAGCTGTGTGTCACATCATAATCCTCCCTGTCACAACACAGTTACACTGAAGTAAAATATCCACTTAACATGCCGTCCATCACTTTCATCTCCTTCAGCTAGTCCTCGTCCTCTCTTCTGTCTGTCTGAGTCTGTCATGATGGAAGCTGAAATATTGCCTCTTAAAGCATTACTTTTTTCACTGGGAAAATCAAGAGCAGGACGTGAGACAGAAACATAATATCTGCCATTCTTATCCAAAGGGGCTCAGTGCATTGTTAATGCATACATTTTTAAAATGGCTGGCCCAAGTGAGGGTTGATCTCTTGACCTCTGACAGTTTTAGTGACGTGTTCTGCCCATTGACCTTCAGCGGACCGGCTTTACCTATTGAGCTTCACAAAAGTACAAACAGGTTTACACATTTCCCCCTACACCAACTGCTTCTACAACATCCCGTCTTTGTAATTTATGTGATCCGAGATCAAAACTTCACTCTGGGCCCCTAATGAGAAATGGCAGGCTCAGATAGAATACTGATTTTTATAATGACTGCTGCAAAGCCAAAAGAGAAGTTCAGCTAAGTAAAAAGAAGATGCAAAACACCCCCATCCTTCCCCTGGAGTGGAGGAAATCTGGTGTCTGGTGGCGTCTGCAGTGTTTTTGCCTGGGGGGCTGAAATGAGTTGCCAGCTAAACTTGAGGGAGAACAGCAAAGACAAAGTGAGAGAATTTGAAGAACAAACAACTGTCACAAAATTCACTTCTCTACCCTGTCCTCTAAGCAACATACATCTGCTGGGTATATCAGTACTCCAGATTCAATATGTACCGCAGTATGAAGGGTAACATAGGTCAGTATGACACAAAAAAACATTTTCATTTATTACTTGTATAAACACTAAACTGTGCATTCAGATAATTGCATATGGCCAAAAAGAAAATATAAAACAATATCTCAGTATTGCTCCAATTTAATTACAAAAATATGCACACATAAAAGCAAAGCATTGTGTCCGTTGACTGATTATAATCTCAGCGATAAACACTCTTGTTGGGTTGATTGTTGCTTTGGCCCATTCTAAATCTGCAGCAGCAGACATCATGTTTGTGCAGCGAAGGGGTACGAGACCTGGGCTGGAGGATGTAAAATCTAGGATATTAAGTTGTAGGATGTAGGTCATAGGAAATTATGTGCATTATGTACAAAATTAAGGATGTAAAGGGTAAAGTATAACATTGGGCATATGGCCTAGGATGTAGTGCATTGAAATTAGATCTAAGTAACCAGGACCCAACACAAATTTATAGACAACAAATGCAAAAGACAATTAAATTTACCCAGTGAAGTATGAATGAAAGCGGCGAAACGCCTCTAATTCGTCTAAAAAATTGCTGTGCATAACGCCTACAAACCCACACACATGCTCATAAAACCAGTTACGTCTCCAAATACAAGACACTTCAGTACACTGACAGCGAAGATTATCTTAACTGATTTACTACGTGAGATATCTGCTGTCTGCGTGTGACACATACAAACACACACCACATAACGCTGCTGCATGTACGGAGGCCCTGCCAGTAACTGATGTTACTTTTTGTGTGTGTGAGTGTACGTGTGTGTGTGTGTGTCGTGTCAGTATGCACATTGGCAGGAAACCGAGCTGAGAGAGTTGATTGTGCCCTCGGATAGGGACTGAGTGACATGGGGAGAATGGTGGTGGTTGGATTTTAGAGGGATGGGGGTTGTTGTTATGGCGCCCAAGGGCAGACTGAAAGACATGTTTTGACATGTGGCCCTTAACTCCCATAATCCAGCTTGATCTGGATGCTTTACGCAGCAAAAAAAGAACCTACTGTATGTGTGAATTTACCAGAACAAGTGTAAACAGAGCAAGAAATAAATCTTTTTTACCCACAGTCTAGTTAGTAAAATAACATAAAATCTACTCCAACTATTCTACCAATCAATGAATACATGTTTAAGAGGCCAGCAAGGTAGAACAGGTACATTTTCATATGGAGGACTCACTTTACCATTAGCAAATCATGTGCCACTACATTTGTTTTCCTGGAAACTGTGTAAGACAGTGTTATAACATTCTTCCCACACAAACAGTTTGGGTTTCTGGGAGTGGCAGATAATGGAAATACTAGCTCAGCTGCAACAATCGCTTTCAACATGTGTACCTTCTTCAAGAATGCCCAGAAAAATAACACAAACATACGTTCAACAGCAGTTGTGATTGGTGAAGAAGCCAACTAAACAAACCACTGGGTGATCGTTTTGTTGATGTCTAAGAATGCTAACAAACCTCATTAAGAGCAGATATGGTTGTTTTGTTTTGCACTTTGTGACTCGTAAAATAAAAATGAAATGAAATAATAGTAGTCATGCAATTTTTTGACCCTTGTGAAAGCACTATGCAAATACTTAAACCCATATTGAAATTATCGGGCACAGAAAATAAAATACTAACTGTTTTGTGTTATTTCAAGTGAATGAGCTGGATGTATTTTACCCACTGTAAAGTCCCTTTTGAAAATGTTTTTTTAACGATATTCTCAATGTTCCTCATCATAGAAACACAAGAGTCTCACAGATAACCTGTGGGTACTAAATCTAAACACTACAATACTCATGAGCCTTGGCCCCCATTTTCAGTGCAGAGAGAACCAGTCAGAGGTGCAGATCAGAGCTGTGGCAAATCCTAAATTCTTCATTGTTGCACTTGGGACTAAAACATTGCACCATAGTTGCAGAATTCATCCAAAATTGAGCCAGAATCTGAAAGCGAATTATTTAATGGTGCCCTGTGGAGTTTACTTGTAAACAAACACCAGATATGTTTAAATTCAAAGCTACTCTCCAAAACACACAGTGTGCATCCTTGAGGTTTAACAAATATGTTGAATGCATTTCCTTTCTCTTAAAACATCTGCCAAAAAAAAGTATCTTAAATTACCTATTGGTTACATCCATGTTTACTAGCCTGCAGCCTTCTCCTTCACTGCCTTTGTTCATACTTTGCAGCGTATCTCGGCATATTACCACCACCTGCAGATAAGTGGAATGGTGTGAAAATACTGACAAGAATGTGTATCGGTGATTGGATGATTCTTACTAAATGCGCCTCGGGAGTTGTCGCTGACTTTGTATACTTAACTTTTTATGTACACAGGCTTGTACCTTTGACTTTTTTTTCATCTAAGAACCAGATATTTTCAAACACATTTTGTCACCTTTTGTACTTCTGACATTATCCAGTAGAGTTTCATGTCCATTCAAGGCTTGGAAGTACTCTAGCTGCCTGTCACCTTTCCATGTCCAAGCAGACAGAGAACATGACTTGTACTTATTGAACCCTGGACTCCCAAAATAACAAACAGCAACACCCTCTTGTTACAGGAAGTACTGGTGATAATGCAAATACCGACATAATGAACTACAATTCCTTCCACAATGACACTGATCTTTACAATGGGATATAATGTATCTTGAAGTTAAGGAAAAGAAGACCCACTCTATCATTGTATTTGTGTTTCCTTGCCAGTGCCCCACACACATACATACACACACGTATCTGCCACCCCATCCTCCACTCCACCCACCCTTCCCCTCTCTCTCTCTGGTGGTGCTTTATGGGTAATGTCGAGTGACACATTTAAGCGGGAGCTGTCAACCCCGTGTATGTACCACTGAATGGCAGAGCCACTGAACGCTGGCGACAGGCGCACACACACACACACACACACACACACAATCCACTTACATATCCTACCCTCCATTACTGTGTCACTGCAGAGGCCTCAGTTCAATTTGTACTCTGAGAGCATCTCACACACACTCGCACACCACCCATAAGAAGTAAGTACATACTGTCAAACCCGGACATTCAGACATGCAGCATTGACCTTGGCTGTTATATGGCCCCTGTTTGTGTTTGTGTGTGTGTGTGTGTGTGTGTGTGTGTGTGTGTGTGGTGTGTGTGTGTGTGTGTGTGTGTGTGTGTGTGTGTGTGCATTTAGGAAACATCATCTACCATCATCTCCCCCCTGTTCCCTTTTCTTTCTATTAGTGCTCAGATCTCCTCTCCTCTCTCTGTCAGCCATGAAGCTGTCAGCGGTGCGTCCATCGGGCCAAAAGTGAAGAGGAGAAGGAGACCAGGAGAAAGAAGAAAAGAGAAATCTGGAACATGATGCTCGGCGCTGTCTGAAATCTCCTCTTCTTCGCTGACATTTGGATTTACACTTCTCATTTTCCTGAGTGACAAAGTACATAAACACACGCTTCAAGTCGAGGAGCTTGGCAAGCTGCTCCCCTCCAACACACACACACACACACACACACACATACATACATTCAGCCCTCGCTTTGGCTTTGTGGATGAATTTAAGGAAGGGGAGGGGGATGTGACATCTAGTCTTTGATCTATGGAGCTCTCTCTTACTCTCTCTGTGCTGGTGATGAGCGATGAGTCAAGTCAGATGGGGGATTTTTTTTTTCCCATTTGGAGCGTTACAGACAGTGGTAATGGGGGGGGGGGGAGTTAGCCGCAGGCTGCCTTTGTCCTACATAGGACTTCTCCAAGACTCCCTCTAAACTGTGTGCACGCAGGAAGTGGCTCGGGCTGAGCGACAGACAACCGGTGTCCTTCGTCGGCGTCTCTTCTCCTCCTCCTCGTCTGCAGCGCTGACAGCTTGAACGATGAGGTGACACACACCTGTCAGCGCTGAGCCTGACACACCCTGACAGACACACAAACACGCACACGTATACAAACACAACACACTTGCACAGACACAAATATAACCTCATCCAAACACACACCCACCTTATAACCAGATTTTAAACACACAACCCTCCTGACCTGTACATGGTGTTTTCCTGCAAATGGGCGTACAACAGTGTGTGTGCTTGCATGTGTGTGTTTACATTGGAAGCCGTTGCAGTTGGAGTGTACCTGAGAGCACAGTTTCATCTTTATTTGCCTGCTGGATTATTCAGGTTGTGTTTGACATGCTGCCTATGAATCAGTCACGACTGTCTAGCGAGCACCCTGACAGCCACAAAATCACCTGCAAGCCTATTTACACATGCCAGGAATTTGACTCTGACACTGTATACAAAGTACATAATAAAGCTGTCAAAGTTATAAACAAGGTGGCAGAGCTCTGAACAAGACTTGGCACAGTAAAAGTTTGTGCAGCGTCAGAAGAGTTGGACTGATATAACGGTTAGCTCAAATGTCGGGCCAATGTTGGCATTTTACGAAAACAGGATACCAGCCAGTCCAATATGATAAATGTTCCTTCTCGTCTTACTCAACTGACCTGGCAGCCTGTAAGGCCTGCAGTGAAACCTGCCTCACTCTGCTGTCAAAAGCTGCTGGCACAGTTTAAGTCATGTGGGCTTAAAGGGTCAGTTCACCAAATTACAAAAAAAAGTCTATTCAAACACTTTCCCTCAGGGGTACGTAGCCATGCAGACAGTTTTAATTGTTTTTGAGACCTCTGCCTTCATCTTCTCCCGTTGGGGGTTTCCACAGCGGATCATCTGCTTCCATCTCTTCCTGTCCCAACCACCTGCACGTCCTCCCTGACCACATCCATAAACCTCCTCTTTGGCCTCTTTCTTTTCTTCTTACCTGGCAGCTCCATCTTCAGCACCCTCCTCGCAATATACCCAGCGTCTCTCCTCCACACATGTCTTAACCATCTCAATCTCGCCTCTCTCGCTGGTCTCCCTACCATCTTGTAAATCTTCCCTTTCACTCTTGCTGTTGCCCTTCTGTCGCAAAACACACCTGACACTCTCCACCCACCCAACCCTGCCTGCACTCACGTCTTCGCCATCACTTTGAACAGTTGATCCCTCGGGTATTTCATCACGTCCACCTTTGCCACCTCACAAACTTGGATCCTCACCATTCCGCTGTCCTCCCTCTCATTCACGTGCATGTATTCCATTTTGCTCCTCCTCCTCTCTCTAGTGTCTACCTCCACCTCTCCTGTCACTCCCCAACCTGCTCCCTACTCTCGCTAAAGATTGCAATGTCATCCACAAAAATCTGTGTGAGCCGGGTTCTTTAAGGATGAGAGGATTTTGCTTGGCACTGTCACTCTCCTTCATTAAGCTATGTCATATCTAGTATACATTGTATGAAAAAAATTATATTATATTTAGTGTTTTACACACACACACACACAATCTCACTGTCTCAGTTTTTGGCTCCTGATTAAAGTAAAACTTCTGGTCAAACATGAAGCTGATTAAATTTTTCTACATTAAATTGGAACACTTCTGTTTTTTATTTTAGAACCACGTATTAGTTTAAAGTTAGTAGCACTGACTGGAGATCTCGAGTATTTTTTACTGGATGTATTGTATGACACTTATAAATGTCCTTCGGGTGTGCTGAAAAGATTCTGCTGGAATATTTAACAGGAACATAAATTCAGTAAAACTAAACCAGGGCAGAGTCGCTGTATCTAATGTCATCTACCACAAAAACTTTTAAATCAGCCAATACCCACATCATGACTAGGATGGAACAAAGCAATACATAGCCAGGCTGTAAGCCCTCACCCAGTTTAGAGGGAACATTGGACATAGATAATGTTTTTTTTCTTTTCAGCTTCTAAATAGATGTTAAATAGATTTGTATTTTTTATCCTCATAATGAATACGGAACAGCTCACTGAGACATGGTCAGTGTTCACACCTTGCCATACCCAGTGGAAATCCACAAAATGAAGATCTACTGTTTACTCAGCAGGCCGGTAAGGAGAAAGAAGTACATTACATTGCTGCACCATTAGAGCGATGGAGGTGCCAGTGCTGCATCCAGATAGAATCCAGTCTTGGGACTTAAACAGTAGAAAAGGAGGCCAGAGAGACATAAAAAATGAAGTACACAAAGAGGTTTCTAGTTTAAAATATCAGCAGCTTCTTCTCACCTGCTTCAGCTTCGCTTGCTCATACAGGACTGGCCTAACTAACTTCTTCGTCACATCAAACATCACACATCATAACAAATAAGACTGTCCTGGATAAACTGCGTTTTCATTGCCATTTTCTTCTCCAGCACAAGGATTCTTTAAAAGCATCTTTGTACACAAATATTAAGTAAATCCACAGTTTCATGAGCCACATAATTCAGTGAGCTGATGAAACATGTTTGTAACATGACTGACATCATCCATCCATTCCTTCACTCTGTGTGTCAAACTGCACAGTTTTATGAAAAACATTTTGACAGGGTTTGAAGGATAAGGTGGTGATTTTTTGTTTTGTTTTGTTTTTGTCAACAATTCCCATGAAAAGACCAAAAGCAACAATGAGTGGATCCTTCTAACAAGTATTGTTTATGTGTTTCAAAACCATTACTATTACAAATTTTTGCAGCCAGAATCTGCTTTCCGGAGTTTTTATGTCACTCCCCCATGACTATAAATCTTGCCAGTTACCAGCAAACTACTAAACAGTTGTGGATCGTCGCTGTGTTTTTTAATGCTTAGTACCATAATCCTTTTCCTTACGCTTCCTTACCCTTGGTTAAGAAGAAAAACCACCACCAACCTCCCCACCCCACCTGGGATGGGGTGGTTGGTCCCCATCCCAGGTGGGGTGGTAATTATGCCACACTGGTTAGCTGTTAACTGGCATTCCACGCCCCGCTCGACACTGGTGGGGCGGGTGCAGACAGACAGCGCCACTAGTGATGCTGTCCCGGCCCACGGTGGTGGGTTGGCATTATTGCGGAAGTGAAGCTTTATTATTATGCGATTTCCACATGCGGCGTCCTGCTGGAGTAAATACTCACTAGAGCACCAAATGTGTATTACTCCGCAGTTGAAAATAGTCCCCAACAAATACACTTTTTATTTTTGTTTGAGTAATGTCTGATAAGACCTACAGTGCCCAGCTGTTTCAGGGGATTACTGAGCCTTTAACAGAAATAAAACTTGACATTTGTGACCTGTTTTTAAAGATTTATATCTTCAGTCGTAACCAGTGGGTTTGGGTGTGGCAGTGCCACAGACAAGGTAGGTAAGTTAGAAAGCAGTGAGAGACTCACAACAGAAACCCTGTTCTGTTCTCTCTTGTCCGGTTATCGTGTCAAAGCTGGTGCCAGTCCAGGCAGCAATAATAAAAAAGAGTACAACAAATTCAATAAAACCTGCATTAAAGGAAGGTCATTATTTGACTGCACACATTTTAAGAGTTCATCAGCTTCAGCAAACACTGCTGTACCTTCTTCAAAGACTGTCTGTGCCGGTCTGCTGTCCATAATGATTAGCTTGGTTATGCTCGATGCGACTCGAGCATAGTTACATGCAGACACATTTCAGTGCTGCTTAACAGCTTAAAAATTGTCAATGAACTTTTTGAAGAAAGTATTAACACCCAGTGTGATTTTCATGCTTGTATTGTAGTGCATACTGTATTTCCCTGCGCAGGCATGTACCGATCCCTCAAGCACACACACAATGTTCAGTGACTGAGCATGTGTGTGTGAGCGTGGTGTGACAGAATGCCTAATTATGGATTAATTGTGTCATTAGCAGGTTTCTGCTGTTGCCACCACATTGGGCCTGTCAAGGTTAATTACTGGAACATGTTTATTTGCTGTCAGCCACTGCCGCAAGCTGTCACTTGCATGGAAACACAGACAAACACACACAGACGCTGTTCACTCAAACAACTCACAGGGCACCTTGTGTCCCTCAACAGTTACCTCAGCTCTTTTGTTTCTGCCTCAGCACACTTTGTGCAGCTCTCAGTCGGCCACCTGAAATACAAACACACCGTCATCCTGCGGTTTCCCTCCATCCAAAGCAGTTTAGATACCTCCAAATCATGTTCCAATCTGTGCTTGTAGATAGGCCTAAACTATACTGTATGTGACTGTTTGGCAGGGGATGGAGAGTGTTTTTAAATTGCCAACCAGCTATAATTTGCATTTATTTGTTATCAAATACGTCACTTTTGATGATACTGTGTAATAGTCCGACAGGCTACTTTTTCCAATGTTGTCTGTGCCTAACACTTTGTGGACCAACCAAAAAAAATACATTTTTGTTTACAATAAGCTTTGTTCAACAACTGATTTTATAGCAATAAACCCTGTAATAGTCTGGTTTGAACATTGATCACAGCTCTGTCGTACTCAAATCCTGTAGCTGGAGAAACATCAGTTTAAGCGACAATGTGTAACAGTGGCCACTGCTGTGCGCTAGTGACAGTTATGGGATAACACTGAATGCTAAGCCATTAGCCAACAGTAACACAAGTGGAAAAGAGACATAAAGTCAGCGAACTGACTCGATGCTGTCCATTATACAGTGATTTTTACCTATAGTTTGCTAACAATAGCCAGAATAAGCCATGGTGATACCAGACCAGGTAAGACTGCAGCAGAAAAACCCAAGTGTATTGAGTTAAGCAACAGTCCATGTTAATGCTTGTGAATTCAACTTTTCATTTGTAAGAAGAATGAGTTATTTCTTCTCTCAAAAGGCTCACTTTAAAACACAGACAAAAACTTAAAACTGGTTTATTTACAGTATTACAGTACAGTATCTGTCATCTGTCCTTGTATATAAGAAATGCACAAAGCCTAACTTCCAATCCAGGTTGTCTGTAATACTGTGTGTGTGTGTGTGTTTGCTTGATTGTGCATGCATCTAGAGGTGAATAGATCCCATAAAAAACGTCTCGCACTGGGGCTCGTCATTACTAGCGGACGCCTCTGAAAGTCCAAAAGTAGACATGAGCAAAGTGTTGGATGTTGCCCTGAATACTGAAACTCTTCAGTCAGGCAGATTCATAAATTTGCATTTAATTATAAAGTTATTTCAACAAAAATATTGAACAAGCAGAATATAGAATATAAGCTCTGAATAAACAATGGCTGCAGGAAAGGAAAGGCAAGAATGCACCTCTAATTTTAAGAAAAAAGAAATCACATAAATGACTGGCTTGATGGCACCCAAGTACACAACTTTACATTTTAGCCAGTAAAGTGTAGAATAAAAAAGTATTCAATCGCACATCAAAATAAACCCATTTTTTGTGTTATATTTTATGTACATTTATTGTATCTATTTATTTATTTATAGAGAAAGAACATATATAGCAGATGTTAAACAGATGTGACAGGAGTCAAGAACCCAAACGGCTGGAGGACTTTCCAAATAACAGATAAAAAAGACAATATGATGAACATGAACTGATGTTTCAAAAAAGATAAATACTAACAAAATACAGAAAAATAACAGACACACAAAATGAACAGAGCAGTGCAGCTTCGATAAGTTGACAATGATTATTAAATTAAAATAAACCAAACCTACTTTTGCACATTTTGTCCATTCACACCTCTGTCACAGGATGTGGATACTCAGAGCATTTTGGGGAATGATGTATTTAAAGGTGAAGAGACATGAAAGAAGGTTTCATTTGTAAGATAGATGACACACAGTGACGGAACTTTTCCTAAATGTTAAACTGAGCCTGCAGTATTTTCTCTCTGCCCCACAAGGGTGGACTGATTAACCACGACGAGCATATTATTCAGAAGAAAGGGTGAGTGATTGTACTTTTTGGTTAGAGTACCTCAAAGAAAAAGAAAAAAAAAACAGGAGAAGAAAAGGATGAGAGAAAGGAAGCAGGACAGACAAAGAAAGAAAGCGAGCGTGGCCGCTTTGATTGATTTCAGCTGTAATCTGCTCACTAACTCATCTCCTGACATCTCTCTCTCTCTCTCCCTCTCTCTCTCTCTCCATCTCTAACAGACTCTCCGTCCATTAAAGCCCAGTCGGGTCCTGGCTGAGCAGCTGTGAAGAGACAAACCATTTATCAGGCTGTCAGCTCTTGCTGCCTGTTATTCCAGCCAGACAGACGACTGCGTGGCTGTCCGAGACCCAATAACTCTGACTGAGGGGAGCTGGCACTGCTGCCTCACATGACACACACATACAGTCTATACTGTATATAAAGTGTTTCATAGACACACTTTGTTAAGAGAGAGACAGGCTTATAAAAGGTGACAGAACATGTCTTACAATGACTACAAGACACAGAAAATAAAGGTTTTGGGTGTGTGTAGGTCACACATGGACAGTGCTGTCTGCTCACGAACCGCCTCAATGTGACAGTCACTTTACATGCTGGCAGACTGACTGACGGTCTGAGTGACACCCTGCTAAATAACAGCAAAGCCAGCCAGCTGCTCCACACACAGCACCCATGCAGGAAACGTGGGCAGAGGGCGCCACCTAGTGCACAAGTCCAGTCGCAGGCTGTGCACGAGACCCGGCTCTCATCTAATACCGTGGGGATGTTTTCAAGTCACCGCCCCTAAAACACCAGGGAATAACCAGGCTTTGTTTGACAGCATGGGTCACAGTTTATATTTAGGCTGCCTGTGTGCTTTTACAGGAGGTGAGGTTCTAGCAGGGCAAACTGACTTCACTGTTGATATACATTATCTCCACACTGTGACCCGGTGCAATAAACTTAAAATCTTTATCATGAGATTAAAAGACATCAGGATGATTCTGGTGATCCGTTTCTATCTCAATGAAAGCCGGAGCTTTGTTTATTCCAGCTCCTCTCAACAAGCTTAAAACTGCAGGTGTGGTGCAAAATGATTGGAGTGTGCTTCATTGCTATAGGCTTTGTAAAAGCTGAGCCCTTTTTCTCAAGAAGTCTTCCTAGATGGGCAAATCCTGCTTAAGGCAATGACTGACCACATTCTTATTACCCAAAACCTCAACTAAGAACTTTCCATTTTTGTCCAATATTCCTACTGTGTATGTTGATCCTTTGAGATTTCCATTACTTTCCTGCTGACATGTGTTGCTTACTTTGGTTTATTTAAAATGCACAGCACAATGTGAAAATAGTGTATCACTGCAGACATTTTGACTTGACATAGCATGAAAAGCACACGAACAGTTCGTAACATGAGAAGTGTCTCGGTAAGCGAGCACACGCAACGCCACAGCGCTCCCCATAAGTGGAACGCGGCCCTCATTAATGTTGAAATACACCTGTGCTTTTCCTACAAATGTCAGTTGGACAAACACGGAACATTTAGAGTTTAGTACAAATGGAGGATGTAAGCAAATAGTGGCTGCCCAATACTATTCTATATATTACGTTAGTTTTGTTTTTTAAACAGATGTTTACTTCATTGGACTGCCAACCGGCTCATAAAATTTCTCTTTTTTTTTTTTTTTTTTTTTTTTTTTTTACACCTCATATAGAACCTAATGTTCAAATACACATTGGTACTGAGTCAGAAGACTAATCGTGCAGGAAAGTGTAGTCTTATACAGTCTTATGCTTATAGTTTGAGTAATAAACATGGTGACCTCAAGACATTTGCACCCTCTTTCAACTTTGGAGACACTTCACACAACAAAACCAGAAATAAAGCAGAAATAACGCTTGAGTTGAATGGTTTTCAAAAGCACTTTCTGGATGAGAGCTCCATAAATGTTTCCTAGAATAACATCTCCATGAGAGAAAGGAAAACAAACAGTGTGGTTTATGTGCATTAGCATTTTAATTGGACAAAGCAAGAAAACATTGATTACAGTAGCAGAGTCATCAGTTCTCAGGGCTAACACCTTTCTAAACAAAAGGGTCTGAAAATGTCAGTAGGCACTGCCTAATTAAAAAGAGTATCTTGTCAGGTAAAAGAAACCAGCTCTATAAGGCAACAGTTACAATGTAGGCCTCCCCATTTCTCTGGCAAAAAGAGCAAGTGTAAAGGTTGAATCCACTCAGATTTTTGATATAAAATACTGGCGTTTCAATAGATATTTAAAAACCATCAGAAGTGTCAAACATGTTCACCCTTTAACATTTGAATTGTGTTAAATTTTAAGTATGCACTGCATGGCAATGCTGTCTTATCCCTGCATGGAAGAATCGTGTGTTGCACTGTGCCAGTGTCACATTTGATAGTGCCACTCTGCTACGTACAATGTCCGAGTTAACTGTTGAGTTATCAAAACAAAAAAGAAAGCAAGCACCCACAGTTAACAGTAGCATTTTACTTACATTGTTTCAAATGAATGAATAGTTATTTACACGTGGCGAAAAAGATTTGAGGCTGTCCAAAAGATATGGAGGAGAAATGGAATGCAAAAAGGAAACGCTCTTGGTAGTCAAATTTGTCGAAGTACAAGAGAGGAAAAAACTGTGCAATATTTATCTGCCCTTACAGAGAAACAGCAGTGGCAACAATCCCTGCAATTGATTTTAATCCAAGAGAAAATGAGAACAAATTAAAACAGATTTCCATTCCTCAAATAATAACTAAGGTTCATAACTTAGCACGACTCAGACTTTGAACAGTTTCTTTAAAAAAAAAAAAAAAAAAAAAAAAACCCTCTCAGTGGCTGTGTGAGAGGAAAGATGTGAAAATGGAAGCAATTTGTAAAACCCGAAAAAAAAAAATTCCAAAAGTTTCTCCTTTACAGTTTTATACTCATTTACAGTTAACTTAAAAATGGTAAGAGGCCAGTTCATGGCCAGTCTTGCCTACCACAAAGGGTGTAAATACCTGTGTGGGTCAAATTGCTCCTCCCTGGCTCCCGTTACCTCAACCCCCCCATCAATTCCCATTTACATCTCCTATAGACGTCAACCTTCCCATTAGGTTCCACATCCCAGTAAAAGTCTTAGTCCTGCCACAAATGGAGGCGGTGTTACACAGCCCCGCGGGGCACCGTACAGCCAATAAGAGGCTGATGGTTGACAAATCTCCCACCCTGCCCACTTATCAGTGTGTGGGGTATCCTGCGGCTCCCATACCGGGCTGGTTGGCTAGCATACTCCCATTCAATCCCTGTGTAGGCTCCATAACCCCACCGTTACTGATGGCGCTCATGCCAGTCCACCCAGCACTGGCCGGTAAGTGACTGCAAAAAACGAGGTAAAGAGAGAGAGAGAGAGAGAGAGAGAGAGAAAGAGAGAGAAAGACAAAATGCCAGCAGGTTAGAAGAGACAAGGCGAAAGGGAGCAAAAGGGACGGTTTATATTAGAGCTACTAGAATCTGGACAGACTAGAATGAGAACAAGAAGGCAAACAGAGTTATCAGAGGTTGTGAGGGTGAGGCAGGCTGGGCAAAAATCAAGCTAGCAAAAAACAGGGAAAAAACCAGAAAGTGGAGGGCTCTTTGGAGGGGCCAATGGTAAGGGTCATCTAATTAAACATGGGTGGACAAGCAGACGAAGAGCATACAGACTAAGCGCAGCAAGCTAAATATTATTTTCCACCCCGTCCCAACTGCTGATAAACACGAACATACAACAGCTGTAACCAGCCGACAGACAGGTAAGCCGCACTGTATACGAGAACGTAGACTATCTGCATTCCTGTTGCAACGCTTCTACATTTGGCCACCAAGTATAACATAGAAATAAGTAAATTCTCACCTAATTCACATGATGTATTTTAAGTCTTACTAAATTCTAAGTTCAGTGTGGAGATAAGACAGCTTATACAGGATAAAGTTTTATCTTCAAATTTCAAGTCAAGAGAGGCCTAGCCTCTTTCTTAGGAATTGTGCATTTACTGTACATTCGACAATCAAACACACTATCACTGCTTTCGTTGCCTCACACCTTTGTACAGAGCCTATTCAAACAGCTGTTCACCAAGAATTTTAGACTGTCAACAACATATGGCCTCTCCTTTATTTTTCTTGGATGCACAAAATGTCACTGCACATAGGCTGTCTAAAAACAAAATTTGATAACCTACAAATGATATTTAACATGTCCTACTGACATTCATGTACAGATCAAATGCTCCGGTATATGTATATATAAAAAAAAAAAAAAAAAAAAAAAAAAAAATCAATTAAATCAAAAGGAAAATAATGTAAAAAGCTATGACATGAATGTAGACATACAAAACAACTGAACAGCCTTAAGAACATAGTCCTTACACACAGTAAGCAATCTTACAAAGAGGGAAATTTCTTCATCAACAAACCGTCCCCAGGTGGGGACAGTAAGTGAAAACTTTGTTCTGAGCTTTTAGCATTTGTCTTGTTCAGTCAATTTCGTCAATTATCTTTGAATATTTTGAAATCTTGAAAGAAAAAGAAAAAAGCTTTTAGCTAGTTTAAGTCAGTTTTCTTACAATCATTTTGGGAACAGACTACAGTTTGGAAATATTACGCGCTATAATTCAAGTGACAAAAACATTTTGGAACAGTTATTAGGATTTGTTGTGCACAGTGAGCAGTACTGAAACACTGAAACATGATTAACAACAAAATTAAAGTTCAGATTGTTCTGTGTGTGAGTGTGTGCTTATTTCTCAATCTTCTCGAGATGAGCAAGGTGAGGGGCTGGCGAGGGGGAGGAGGGAGGATGTGGGGTTGGGGGAGGGAGATCATGGCTCCCTCCTGTGGCCAGAGCTGGCTCTCGCTGCCCCGGTCATGAAGGGGGACTCAGGTGGTGCTGGAGTAGAAGGAGGCGGTGAAGGGGAGCCCTGTGCACACCGTGCTACTTACTTGAAGCCCTGTTGGTTCCAAGCCTGGCCGTAGACACCGTAGGTGGGGACCTGCCACCCATTTGGGACGTACTGGCTGATCTGGGGCCCATTGCCGTACCACTGGCCCCACTGGCCATATGGCTGGGCTGCAGGGAAGCTCATCTTGTTCTGCTGTAGGGTACAGAACAAGAAGTACGGCTTAATGGTTTAAGTTTAAACATATAAAATAAAAAACACTTCCACTGTGATGGAATCCCCCCCCCCGAAAAAAGTGTTCTCTAAGTGAACATGCAAACTACGTATACAACACAAAATTATACACCAAGACTGGTGCTCTTATAAAAGTAGCCTCTGTTGTCATCTGAATTAAGCAGTACTCCTCTAAAACACAAATAAATATATAGATCTTCCACACGCCATTCAGGGGTTTATTCATGCAGGGAAATTTCATGACCTCCTTTTTCTGCTGGGAATTTGCAAACTTCTACATGGATAACTGACTGGACAAACATTAGGTCACCATGTGATGCAATAACAGGTTTTCATAAACAACACTTCAGCCACAGAAAAGGGGTCTATTTCCCGGAGAATGTCAGTGGGAGGAGCACAGCTTTAAAGCCACAATGAAATGGGAAAAAAAAAAATTCCTTTAAGTGCTAGTTTTATGTTCAAAACGAATGCACTATTTTCTTCCTGATTGATGAGTCATTGAAATGTACTTGAATAATCAAGGCCTGCTTTGTACAAAGCTCATATTCCCCTTCAACATTAAATTAAATGAAAGAGGCAAAAGGCTTTTTAAATTCCTTTTCAATGTGACATTCAACACCTCCTGAGTTATGGTTTCAAATCAACTGATGTTGTAAGTTACACAGACTCATGGTACTCAGCAGCACTAACTTGTAGATGTCTGATATATCGATATATGATGCTTACGTTGTCCCACGAGCTTCTGTGAAGACAGCCGCTAAGGGCTGTTTTCTTTATACAGCATGTACAGTATTTGGTGTCCTTACCTGGGGCATAGGCATCTGCTGCATCGGGTTCATCATGTCCGGGGTCTCTTTACCCCAGTAGCATTTGACTATGTGGCCCTCTATTGAGGTGCCATTCACTGACACAATAGCATGGGCTGCTGACTCATGGGAGTTAAACCTGGACAAAAACAGAAGGCGAGAGAGACTAATGACACACTGAAACCCCATTTCATAGATATTTACTCAGCAGTGGTGGAGATCTGTTCTGTTAGCAAACTGTAAGAGGAGAATGAACATTTATTAGAAAGACTGTGGTCACTCAAGAACATACAGAACAATTAATTCTACAGTGCATCTAACATACATCTTATTTAAATACTAGGGTCTGGAGTTAATACTTCAACTGAGTAATCATTAGAATAATTCCAAAAACCTGTTTGTGGATAAAATCCATGCTGCTTATAATTAAAACATGCCGTTTCAGTGGTTCTCAATCAAGGTCAAGTGCTTAAAGCACTGCAGGTTTCTTCTGCTACCTTGTAGTGAACTATATTCTCCTTACACACAAAGTGTCAGTCCTTGAATCTATGGCTTCAATAAAAAGCAACAGGTCTCCAGATTACAGAGGACCAGGATCAAGAACCATTTCATCCTACTTTGACCTACCTTGAAAAAAAAGGAAAAGAGGGAAGTAAATATTAAACTTTCACACACCTCACAAATGAATAGCCTTTGTCTGGGAAAACTCTGATTTCCATGATTTGTCCAAAGAGAGAGAAGGTCTGTCTCATCAGTTGCTCTGAAAGCCAAACAGAAAAGGCGACATCAGATTCTGTTTCCACAAGGGTTGATGTCTCATGAAAAAACATTTGATGCATGAGAAATGTTGCACACTAACATCCTCCTACTCGTAGGAGTCTCTCATTGTTGTGAATTTAATTCATCGACCACTCACAATTTTGCTGATGACCACAGGGCTTTGGAATGACCCTTCTGAGCAGAATAAACTAAGCTCAAATTTTGTAATGAATAATAAACATAACGCTGGCACTACTTTATCTTTTCATTATAATTAACAATTTCCCCCCGAGAAGACCAGAATCCCCAATGAATTAATCCTGCTACCAGGTATTGTCTGTGTAGCCACAGTTTAGTATAGTTTATGTTGTCATTCAAAACTCTTAGCAGAGACATACTAACACATTGGGAGATGTATTCTTTCCCCGAGATGAACATGGCCAGTGAAATTTGTTCTGAAACAACCTTGTGAGTCATGGATTCAAAATACAGTATCACTGACAAGGAAAACATCACTGGGGATGCTCTGTGATGCCCTTTTGTTTTTGCATTGCTTTGTTAGTTTGACAAGGTTAGAGTGATACAGTACAGTGGCCGTGTTAGTTTAAATGACAGAATATATCACCCTTTGAAATGGTATGGCTCTTTCGTGTGTGTTAATAGTGTTTTTGGCAATAATTGAGTTCTATGGCACTGTGTTACAAGCAATGGCTACACAGATTTCACCTGCTGTATGTACCCGACACTACCAATGTCAGTATCATTATCGTACTGATGGTAGTAATAGTACTAATAGTATACATTACCTGTCAGTCCTGTGCTGACTCCGCCACAGTACACAGTGCAGTTACTGGGGCTGGACTGACTCACTACTTCATCGAAGGATAGGTGCTTGGAGTTATCTGCTAGGACAAGACGGAGACACTGCTAATGTTAATGCATGAATCCAACAGCCTGTGTAAACAAGCAAAAAGTGCACATTTAGGACAACGCACTTTCATAGGTGGTCTTTGGGGCGGGGGGCTTTCTTGTGGCCCAGTTAGTTCGAATCTGTCTGCCTCCTAACCACTGACCACCCATCTGCTGAATGGCGTTCTCTGCATCCTGAAACGAAGAAAGAATCCGCTTATTCCATCGAGTTGGAGTCTAATGACGCTAAATCTAAAATACACCTCTTTAGGAACACAGTTATGTGTGAAAAAATGTCTGAAAATGTCTAATGCAACTTCAAAAGACATCCTAAATTGTTTACACCATTAATAAAAGTGTTTTTTAGAGCATGTTTATTTAATGACAATTGTTTAAGAACCAATAACAGCAGAATCAGAGTGATGGTGCACCAAGATTAATAATTTGATGATTCAAATTAGTCTCTGTACTAACCCATTTGTTGAAGAAAGACACAAAGCCATAGCCTTTAGATTTCCCTGTAGCCATATCTTTCACAACACGAGCATCTCTGTGGACAAACACACCAGTAAGAGTACATTAAAAACATGCAGCACAACACAAGGCTTGACGGTGCTAAAAGTGTCAAAGAATAATGGTTTTGTCTTATTCAAAAACTCTCAAATATAAATGATGTATCCCATTTCCTGGGACGATCTCTATGAATTTGTATATGTTTTAATAGTATGAGGCAGAACAGGGGTTAACAATACAATTAATTTTCTTCCATCTATCATTGATTTAATCAGTAAATCTTGATACGTACGATATCCTGCCGAATGGACCAAAGGCAGCTTTGACGTCTTCTGTAGTTATTTCTGGGCTGAGGTCTCCAACGAAAACATGAAAATGATCTATGGGAGGGAAAGAAAACATAGTTTAGGGATGCCGTATGTCACAATGCACATTGCATTTCAAGCTTTTTATACGTTCTCCAATTGCTGCTTTTTTAAAATCACAGTTTGTTAACAAGGGAAGGACTAAATGAGTATCATCTTAGCAAACAACATTACAGACAAGTGAATCAAATGACCATCACTACATAAAAATATGGAAGCATATATGCAATTAAATCTTTTTCTGTGATTTTCCAACCCATTAAAATTTCTGTACGGATGAATCAAGACTTTTCCAGTGTATTAATGACAAAGTATGTATCCCCACTAAGGAGCAACTGTACTTACTACTTGTGTCTTTTTTCTGACTGGTTGGCGTTGTGGCCCAGTTGACTTTGACCTCCTGTAGAGAAGTGCAGAGAAAGAACAGGCCAGGTGGGGTATGTTTACATCACTTACAGTAAAAGCTGGTAATCTCCACTATAAGGGTGTATGATTTAAAGGTTGACTTATAAGTACTTAATTTTAAGAGAGACTTTAAATTAAATGTGATATGGTGCTTTATCGCTCGCCTGTGTCCGGTGTATGTCAAGTTACATAGTTTAACAAAGTTTATCTTGGGTCAAATCTTAAGATATAAATGAACTGCAGCCAGTCTACAATTTGTGGCTCAAACATTTTTATAACTGGATGATGAATTTCTTAGCAAAAAAGCAAAGACTATAACTGTGGTATGATACAAAGAGGCATCATCAATACAATGTAAAATTAAAACGGCAGGCATAAGCCAATAAAAACAAACACAGATATTAGCAAACCACCTAGTGTGGTTGCTCAGTTCAGCGCCACAGTCGTTAGATCTTCTGGTTTATGTCCTAGCACTGAATCCAGAAACTCGACTCATTATTACAGCATCCAGCACCACTTTAATATTCTTTTATGGGGCCCTGTGGTCTTTTAAATGTGGCAGATTAAAATGTTAATGCTCTTTTGTTCTAGATTACCTGACTCTGTCCAGCTACACAGTTGGTTTTGCCATCTTTCCAATGTATCTTACATGATCTTGAAGATTTTATTTAAAGTATAGCACTGATATATTCCTGAATTATAGTCCCATAATTAATGTCTTCTTCATAAACCGCACTTAGCTTGAAACATTCAAGTCACACAATGACAACATTCCTCCACCCCTAACACCACAGCTTCATATATTTCAAGACCATTAGGTTTAAGAGGCAATAATGAAACCAATTCTACCAGCAGAGACATAACTTTCTGGCAGTAGTAGCGCTCTGAAATGTTCTGATTTGATCTGAAGCCTTGCTCCAGCAGGTTCCCATTGTTTGTTGGAAAACCCTATCTACTTAACTGAATAGAATAGCTAGCAGTCCACTAGTTGTTTGTTTGTTTGTTTCTGTTTTTAGAAGGCACACAACCTAAATTCCCCAAACCCAAAGCCCACCCATCCAAACTCACCCTGTAGACACGATAGCTTACCTTACCCATTATTTTCCTTCCATTCATTGCTGCCAGTGAGGCAGCAGCATGCCTGTGGTCATAGAACTCCACAAAGCAGTAAGGATCATTTCCAGCCGTCTGTCAACGGGAAAACAAGACTGATATTAAGTCCACAGCAAAGGTGACAATTTAATCAGTGCAGATGGCAAAAGCCACCTACTGTAGTTTGAGGTGTCCGGCCTGATATAACAGACCCGGACACGGAGAGGAAAAACAATGTCAGACACAATGTGTGTAGAATGAGACTTCCATCAGCAGCATCACCACCTTTCAGGCCACACTATCGACTGCCATTTCGTCCGTTCAAACAATGTATACCAGAGGGGACAGCACTCACATCTACTATCATTTTACAGCTCTTGCAGGGTCCTATCTGTGTGAAGACCTGCAGGATGAGGGGCTCGGTGACATCCCTGGACAGATTCCCCACATACCTGCAGACACGGACAGAGAGAGAGACAGGAGTCTTTGTCAAACAGGAAGTAGCATGCAAACAAAGGCTAGTGAACCGGGCTGGCTACAACCCACAACAATTCCTTACAGTTCCGTAAAAACACCCATAATAGCGGACTAAATGCTGCTGAGGAGAGCCTCAGTTTCGCCGGGGCCGCTGGAGGCCGGGGCCCCGGCGCCGCAGCTGTCCCGGGCCGCGTCTCCGAGCGTTGACGTGGCTCGTCCGCCTGCTAGCTCGGGACAACGCTAGCCGGTTCAAAAGGGCCTCGCGCTAACAGGGCTGGAGACTAAAAGGTGCTGCTTCAAGATTGCACCGCCACCGCCGGTCTGTTCGCAGAAAAATGAGACTCCTTTCTTTTCTTCTTTTGTTTTGGTGAAGAAAAGCAGCGTTCAGTGAAAACGTGCGCGTTTCACGAGAAGGGACCGTTAGCCGCGTCCGCGTCTCTAGCTAATGGTAACTAGCATTAGCCGTGCAGTTTCATTTTGAGGCGAGTTGCGGTTCCGTCTATTTAAACGACTCAGTCACACAAACTTTACCCTCATGTCGAAAAGGCTTTGGGACTGAGTGCGTTTCGAAGCGTCGCTGTTATCGCCATGCAACGAGAACGCGAATTAAAGGCCAATTTTGTGGCTAAATTACGAGGTTTTCTAGCTTTTAATTGAAACAACAACGTGGAAACATTTCGGACGCGCCGTAGTTACACGGAGCCTTCCCCATCCAGGACATAGACAGGGCCGCTGTTACTCACAAGGTTCTGGGTTGATCGTCCTCCATCGTCAAGGTTTAGTGGTCGCGTCCTGAGAGGTCTTTAATCCAATGACATACAAATGGTTTTGTGCTGAACTCGAGCGACCGCGAACGTGAAGGCTATATCTACTATTTACTGACAAATCGGTGGCCGATTCTGCTCTCACACACACCGCAGACAGCCTCAGTCTGATGCAAACAATAGGAAGTTGAAGATGGCGGAGGAGCGGCGTCAGCAGCGTCAACCTGCGCGCTGAAATGAAGCCAAAATCAAGCGCTCTTTCTCCCACACACATTGATGTGCCTCCACATCTGTGCGGCATAACCTGCAAATACACCTAGTTTTGTAGCTTTGCATAACTGCAGAATTATATTTTCCATTAGTCTGTTCGTGGCCATACCTTAATAGACTGAAATGCAAAAAAAAAATGCAAATTACAGCTGCACACATCTGGTAAATGTATATGTAACCCAGCCAGACAGTGAGTGGTAACATGCAACGGACTTGGACGTGACTTCAACATTATTCGCTACAGTTCATCAACTCTTTGTGCTACATTGTAACATTTTAATGTTCACTGATTGCAAAATACGTGCGCCGCCCGGGAATCGAACCCGGGTCGCAAGAATGGGAATCTTGCATGATACCACTACACCAGCGGCGCCGTCCTGTGTGGAGTTGAGGTCCAGGTCTCTCAAAGTATGTGTGCTCTGTAATGGGAATAGGGATTGTAATAGTAATTGTTAAACAAAGAGGAGAAAGTTCAAAAACAGTGGAAACCCCTATCACTGCTATTCATTTGGTGCAAGAATTAAATACAGAGCAAGAAATGAAGTGATCATTCGAGAGGGAGTGGAGACACTGATATGCTGCCACATCGCCTTACTTGTCACAGATGTATTTTTCAAATACATAACCAATCAAAATGATATACTCTGCTAACGGTTTTAGCATATGTGGCAGACTGCATGTGCTGCTGGACCACCTGTGATTGTCAAACGGAGGGGGGCGCTGTGGCTCCGTGTCCGCTGTCAGCGAACAGCAGAAGAAGAAGAGGCGCCTCGTCGTCGCCGCACTCGAAGAAGAGCCAGATTTTGGAGGAAACATGGCTTCCCCTGCTGGCTGTGAGCACTATGTGCGCAGCTGCTTATTAAAAGTGAGTTAACTTTTTGAAATGTGTTGTACATATTTGCCTCACATGTACGGTGGAGGTACATTTGTGTTGAACGTGGCTCACTGTGGCTCACTGTGGCTCTGATGTAACGAGTTGGGCTACTGTCGCCACCACTCACGGCTAGCTCCTGACTTAAAGGCTAAGGTAGCCGGCAACACAGCAACTGTATCGTTAGTCTGAGTATTCGTTTGTGTGTGTTAGCTGCATAAGATAAGAGAACTGTTGAGGGCTTTAGAGCTGAGTGAGTATTGGATTATCTTTTTTTAGCTTTTCACTCACTATGTCAGTCATACGCGTTGGTTATTTATCACATTATTGCATAGAGAAAGGAACTGCAACTTTAATGTCACTTTCCTATGAACCGTAAACAGCCAGAAATCATTTAGTGTTGAGGCTACCGTTAGGTATAAACACAACCTGTGATGTGACTGTGACTGACAGGCCCGTCAGGCACCTGCCCATGCCCCGTGTAATCCCATGTTTCTATGCACTGCAGGCACCTTGCTGTGGTAAACTGTATGTGTGTCGGCTGTGCCACGATGCAGAGGAGAACCACCAGATGGATCGGTTCAAAGTCAGAGAGGTGCAGTGCTCCGAGTGCCAGACAGTGCAGCAGGTAACTGAGCTATAAAACGACTGCAGCTGATGTGTTTCGACAGTAGCAGGACAGCTCTGTGATTTTAACTTTAGTCACTTGTGTCCCCTCCGGTCCCTGTGTTGTATTTGTGTGTGTAGTGGTTTGCTCACATAAAGAAACAAGAATGGTACAAATTTAAGATGTCACTCTCTTAGGCACAGCAGGCTTGCCAGCAGTGTCACGTGCAGTTTGGGGAGTATTACTGTGACATTTGCCACTTGTTCGACAAGGATAAGAAGCAGTACCACTGTCAGCCCTGTGGAATATGCAGGTGAGCAATAGTAGAGTTCATATGTCTTATATACTTGTTACAAACTTTTTTATAAAAATGAAATGGATATTTGTGGAATAAAAGTACAAATGTCGGAAGGAAAATACCTTTTTAAAGCTGCACACAAAATTTGTCATTTTCCTGCTACAGTAATTCAAGTTAATAGTTTGTAATGTTGCAATGTACCTATGTGATTTTTGCCAACGGCTTTTCATGTAAAAACACAGAATAGAAACAATGACAGTTTTGCTTTTGCTTCAGTGCAAACAGGTAACTTACAACCCTGTGTTAGTGTGTCGTCCACTAACATCCATTCACGTGTTATTTATGCATGAGGGGAGTGTCATCTGTGTCAGTGACACAGTGCTGTGAACCCCTACAGGATTGGACCCAGGGAGAAGTATTTCCACTGTGAGAAGTGCAATCTGTGTTTAGCCCAGGATCTGCGGGGAAACCACAAGGTGATTATTTCCCCGCACCCATTTATCACCCGCACACATTAAACGCATTGTGTTTGATGAGTACGCAAACATCCTCATTGTTGCCATTTACTTTTTTTTTTTCCTTATGTTTCAGTGTGTTGAAAATGTTTCAAGGCAGAACTGCCCAGTGTGTATGGAGGTAAATTAACATATAATTGGTTGGATTCTAGTGCAAATATTTACTTTCTCTACATTTAAATATGACTTTCTTTTATATGTACAGGATATTCACACGTCCAGAATTGGAGCTCATGTTCTTCCATGCGGCCATCTTTTACACAAGTATGACTCATTTTTCCTAAACATACTAGTAGCTCAGGGTTGTGGGATTGAATTGTGCATATTTTGTTAGTTGACTGTATACCAACTTCAATTACACTGCAGGAAAAATACATGAGTCTGGGATACTGGCAGATTGATCACTCTATATACTAAGTTTTAAAAACAATTTGTAGTGTCTGTAAAATAAGAATAGTAATATGATATAATTACAAAGATGAAGAAAAGATAGTCAACAATTTTAACATCTTTTCAACTATCGTTAATTAACTAGTAGTTTATCCTCATTTAGTATTCATAGTTCAGGATCTATTATGACAAAGGTAACCATTAACTTGTTTGTTTACATCTCTGCAGGACCTGCTTTGATGACATGGTCAGAACGGGGTATGTCTTATAAGTCCTTATTTCCTGGTAATTGTATAGTTGAGTAAAATATGGTCTTGTTCCAGGTGAAGGGATTATTTATTTGTTTGTTTTGACATAAACATTTCAGGCATTGCTGGAACATTGAGTCCTGCATCAGTCAGTGCATTTACATACTATCAAGTAAGCTGTTTTTTTAAACATCATGTAAACGAGAAACCTGGTTTCTATGATCAGGGTGGGGGACCAGGCAAACCTGGTTCCCCTTTAGCTTTTTACCAGTAGGCATGACAAAAGGTAGGGAAAGTAACAGCTGAGCGGTGGATGACAGAAGAGGTCATTACATTACGTGTGAAGTCGAGTGAATCCATCCAAAGTGCAGCTGACACAAGGTTTGTTTCCACCTCTGAACATCTGACTATGTCTGTCTGCTGTCCTCCTCTCACTCAGCAACTGCTCCAACACATATACACACACACACGCACAAAAACAACAAAAAGGTCAGGAATTCGTATTGCAGTGTCTTTTATCACTACAGTTAAATTAAATAAGTCATAGAATAAGGTGTCAGGTAAGTGATGAATCTGATTACTGACCTGCTGCATGTATACCTGGATTTATAGTAAGCAGGTTACTACAGTGCTTGTAAATGCGTTTTCTGATTACCCATGTAACCTGGTTTCTTTGGGTACCCTGGTTACTTTAGTGAAAGGAGAGGACCTGAGTGAGGCTTTCCACTAAATGTAATTGTTCCTTATTTGTTTTAGAGCGTATCGCTGCCCTCTGTGTATGCACTCTGCCTGGAACATGGAGGACCACTGGGATCAGATAGACAAAGAGATTGCCCAGTCACCGATGCCCACTGAGTACCAGGGTGCCACTGTCAAAGTAAATCCTCAGTAATTTTTTTTTTTATTTCATTCAATTCAATGTCAAAATCAGTCAAAACAGACCTTGGTGGCTATTGTTAGTAATCATCCAATTGGCTATCTTTAAATGAAGTCCATTCCACTTGTTTTTCTTCACTATAGATCATATGTAACGACTGCCAAGCCCACTGCACGGTGCCTTTCCACGTGCTGGGGATGAAGTGCAGCGGCTGCGGCTCTTACAACACGGCGCAGGACGGAGGACTCATCCAGCAGCAGCAGCAGCAGCAGCACCAGCAGCAGCCAGAGCAGCAGCCAGAGCAGCAGCCAGAGCAGCAGCCAGAGCAACAGCCAGAGCAGCAGCCAGAGCAGCAGCCAGAGCAGCAGCCAGAGCAGGATGCTGAGAATGAGGCAGAAACAGACAGTGAGCCAGAGCAGCAGGGGCAACCTCAGTCACCCACACGGGACTAAAATTACAGTTAATCACAATGGGTGACATTTATACTTCAGTCATTTGGCTGGTGCACTTACTTGTACTAACTTACATTGAGTGTAACAGTAGACTCAGCCAATGTTCATAGATTGTACATATTACAAAAAGAAAAAAAAATCATCTATTTTCTGTACCTGTTCATCCTCTTCAGGGCTGGAACCTATCCAAGCATGCACTGGAAATTTAACATCATATATTCCATCTGACCTCCCAGGAAGTTCTTGCTGGGGGGGTGACAGTATAACCACTGAGCCACCATGTGGCACCTTGACAAAAAGATAAGCAGGTAAACTACTTCAAGGGAGGTGCTGGTGGAGGTACAGCATCAGAGCAAATGTGATTGCTTTCTGTTAAGTTCAGGGACTGTGACATACGTCCTATTTAAATGCTCTCAGTAAGACGTGTGAACAAAGGTGTGTCAGCTTGTCATATATACAGTTCTGTATTTCCTGGTGCTACTAGACTCCCCCAGTTTTTAAAATACGTCAGACACAAATCAAAATTAAAACTCATTTGTTTATCGACATTAATGTGATAAACAAAGTCTGCACTTAAACTGAACTGACATGTTGGCAGCATGGCACACGGCAATGTGCAAACCACGTGAACATTAAGTAAAAGTGGAACCCACGCACAGTCAATTAGAGATTGAGAAGTCACACAAATATTTAGAAATATTTCTGGGCATTTTTGCAGAAAAATCCCTGTGCACTTGTTAGTTTTGCATAAATTCCATGTGATGCAAAGATTAAACAGATTAGTCCATATTTTAATATTTTTTTTATTATCAATAACTGATGCTACAAGTGATCAAATGAGTAAAATCCCTGTCATATTGCCTATCACATGTTTAAAGGCACAAGCTGTGATCCTGTGATATAAACAAAAGGATGAACAAAGTTTACCTGCTGTCAGACCCAAAATGAAATGGCAGGTCTTTCATTTAATTTTCTTTGAAACCTGTCATGTTATCTAATTGTTTACATCAGCTATGTTTGTAAAATCTGACATACAACATGCCAGTACAGAGTTATGATAAGCTGAAAAATATTTCAAATAATAATTGAATAAGTTATTTTTCATCGACAATTCTTAACACCTCAGTCATGTATGTAAATGTACTTAAAGATTGTCCTTTAACCACATTCATTTTCTAAATCCACCAAAGAAAATGACAGCGTGGTCTGAAATGTGGCATTGGAAATATGTTCTTGCCTATTTGTAATAATAAACTAATGTAACATAATTACACTGCAACACATGCACTTTTTTAAGTATTCCCATCTCATAACACACACAGTACTGTAATTTCTGGTACGACTGCTGTGATGAAAGGCCCTTATTTCTGCGACCATTCTCTTTTTGTGTCTTTGTTATTTGCAGGTGTAAAGTTTGGTTATCTTTGCAATGAAAGTATTACAAACTCCCAGTAAACATCATTTTACTAAACATGGTATTGTGTTGAATTATTGAAGTAGAGATAAGGACATTTGATCACATTTTCAGCTTTACTATTACAAGAGTTCAAACATTTCCACTGTATTTATATAGCAGTCATGTACACTAGCACCATTATGACAACATTACTGTAAAGCCAAGTGTAGTCTGGATATTTCAACTTGATATTACAATTTATGTACAACAACATGGATGGAATCTGTATCCCTAAAAGTAAGATGGATAACTGTTTCTGTTATTTGGGTCAAATGCTGTCTCCTCTAGGTGGATCCGGCTCAGGGGTCTCGAACTGGAAAGTGAAACAAACAGGAACGCCAGTCAGGGCGGTTCCAATGGGGATTGGCAGGGGTGGGGCTGTGGAGAATGGTGGAGGTGTTGGTTGGATGCTGTGGGGGGAAGGAAAGGGTGGAGTGGCACCACGGGGGGATCCTTGGTATGTGTTGGTGGTGACCTGTGGTTGATTTGTGCCATCAGTACCTATATTTATTTCAGTTTCTGTCAGCCCTGGGTGCAGTGAGACCTCTGTATCTGGTAGAACGTGCACAGTGTCACCGTTGATGGAGTCCTGTGCAGGATCAGAATCAGGCATATCCTGAGAAATGTCTACGCCCAGAGCAGCTGGTGAAGGATCATCTGGCATGAGCTGTAAAGCGTCAGTGGAGGTTTGTGGGTCCTCGGGGTCTTGCGTGGCTGGAGAAGGCGGTAGGGCTGCAGTGCCCGGGGGGTCAGTCTCCTCCATAGCATTAGGCATCTCTGTCCCTGTAAAGGCTGGCTGTAGGGGTTCCTGTGAAGGCCCAACAAGAGCGCCAGTCTCCTCTGATGAATTAGACTCACTGGACTCTGATGACTTGGATGAATCCTCACCATCACTTAGACAGACCTGTTTTTACAATAAGGAAGGTTCTTACATTCGTCACAAGCCCTCTTAGACTGCTTTCTATTTATGGCAGTAGCAGAACAGTGGAGATACTCACTGGTTTAGACAAGGTTACAGTCGCCATGAAGAGTGCACAAAGTGTAGTTCTCAGGACTGCCATCACTGTCTTTCCTATTTGCTGAAACAAATAAACCATAAGCACTATATTGGTAAAATGTATCTCCACCACAATTACCTTACTAGTTATTTTGCATATTAAACAGATTATTCTTCATACCAAACTATCAGCTTCTAAAACATGACACAAAATAAATCTCCCTCGTATGTAGTCATTTTAGTCTGGAGTTGAGTCCTTAAAATCTCACTGTGGTAGAATTATTTCAACACCCCTTAAATGCAAATCAACTTGTTTCAAGGATTTTCTAACATCAGTTCCATCATTGTATTGCTGCAATCTGCTTAATGTTGTTTCAAGACACAGACAGCAATTTCTATAAAATGTTTTAAACAAGTTAATTTACATTCAAAACATGTTAAAATATTCTAACCACTCGGCAACAAGATTACTCTATTAAAGAAATTACAAAATCGCTTACAATATAATGTAACTTTGGCATGAAAATGAGCTTCAAAACAGTATGAACAAGCATGAAATATTAGATGGTCAAGTATTATTCTAGATAAAATAGCATTCCTGCTTTAAGACCTACCTTGATATGTTGAGTATCCTCTTATCCCTGCACACCATACGAATACAGCAGACTAATTCTGAAATGTCTCAACTCAGACAAAAGCAATACAAGAACTGCTTGTATGTAACAGTTTTTAATCTTTTTATATGGCTGTTGATATGTGTGGGTATAATAAATTCATCATCTGGTTCAAGTCCTTAGCACTTTTTAACCTCAGCCCTGATTCACTAACAATTCAAACAAACACCCCAGACACAGATAAATTAGAGGGTGCTAAACATTCTCAGAGGATAATAAAAGAATAAGTAGTCCAGAAGTGCCCATTCATAAGCAAAGTAAACATGTGTTTTGTGGTTTGGGTGTGAACAATGGGAAAAATTGGGTTTAGACTTTAAATACATATAATTTCCTGCTCTCATGCATACTCATTACACTGACTGCAACAAAAGCCACACAATTTGGAAAAAAAAAAAAAAACTTGTTTCTTTGATATCTCAAGTTGGCCGCCACAGTATCCATTAATCCCATATCTTGTCTTCCAGCAAACAATTAAATATGCCATTTGTTAAAAGACAAATATTGATTTCCACTAAAACAATACACTCCTGAATTCACACCAGACACGTCTTCATATATTATAATTCACATTGGCAAATTTCTTCCCCAAAAACAAGGAATGTGAGCATCAAAGCAGTGGACTTTTATTACATAAAGGTTTTGCATGCCAACACAGGTGGCTGTTCAGACCTCTGCTTGGGTCCATTATGTTCTAATAAGAATGATTGGTGTGTAATTTCTCCCACCCTAAAAAAGGTGCAGCAGTTAAGGAGGGAGATGTTAAGCAGTCTGCAAAATAATTAACTACTTGTGTGGGTTCACATGGGTGTAGGCCTTCAAGTAAAATTACTCATCACAATGTGGAAGTACTAAAAAGGTGAATTTTTTATTTTTTAAATCCCTGATTAAGGTTACTGAGAAGTTAACATGTAAGCACCATTTTAATGTTGTAGTTGGTCAGAGTGGAGCCTTTTGCTATATTATGCTGTTGACTGTTTATAACAATGCATTAGATTACATCTGCTGATACATGTTTTGTATGTCAAATGTTTATCTGTAAAGTAACTAGCTGTCAAATGTAGTGGTATAAAGAGCATTGCATTCCTCTCTGAAATTTAGTAGAGAATTATTAAGTTGAATTAAATGGTAAGACTCATGTACCTCAAGTTGTACTTAAGTCCTTTACTAAATGTACTTTCATGCATATTGAAATTTTGTACATCACTGTAAATTGTATGTTTTTAACAAAGTCATTTTAGGCTCTGGGAAACTGGGATGTCTATTCTAACTATCGTTAGACTTTTCATAGACCAAATTGAGGTTGTGATAAATTCAACATTGGTGTCTAACCGACAGTAAACAATGTTCAAATAACCACAGGAAACAGTGGAAAATGCAAACTGTTTATTTAAAACATCACTTGCACATAAATCCGCCTCAGTCTACAGAAGATGCTGCTTCCTGCACAAGAAAAGAAAAGTCCGACCGTCATTCCACAAGCAAAGCAATATAATTTGGGAACCTGCTAGTTTAGAGTTTTTGGGTGGTCCACCTCTAGTTTGCCTGTGTCTGCTGGGGCAGTTTGTGCACTGGTGGTGGTGGCGGCTTCTGCTTTGTTCTCCAGGTCAGTCAAACTCGTTTCCTTCACTGCTGCTGGACTTGCTCTCCTGCAAGCAGGAAATACAAAAAACAGTCCTGTGCCACGCTGTATAGTAAACTGCTGCAATATGTGGCAACCGCATTTAACCCTGTCTGTACAAAGGTCAGATGTAGGGATACACTATTGTTTGTGATTAGGTTGTTGGCAGTTTCTTGATATAATGTAGCTTAGAAAAACAGACATTTCATGCCATCTATGCTGCTTTGGCTCCTGTAGCTCTGGAGACGGCAAGATCGGTTCACCGATGGTCCAGACGGAACTCAAATTATTGGATTGATTGCCATCAGCATTTCCCTTTGGATCGAAATTTAGTTTAGCAGATGCTTCGGCAAGAACTTTGATTCAGACATTCGTGGTCCCATCAGGATGAGTTATAGATGCTTTGGTGGTCCCTTAACTATAATTTAGCACTGTCAAGTTCCATTTTTATTTGTTTTTATTTTACTTGCAAGGCTGAGGTCACTCCCTCCGCCTCAACTGTACTTTGTTTAGTACTATTATCCTTAATGTTAGCTTGTGAACTAAGATGTAAACATACCTGCCAAACATTAAACCTGCTTAACATGTTAAAATTGTCACTGGGCATTTAGGCAAAAAGGTTGTCTTGTAAGCAAATTTAAAATGTCAAGCTGCAGGAGGTTTTTTTTTTTTAATTAGTAAACTTGACAAACCTTTGGTTGGCACTCTTCCTCCTCTTAACCACCACTGCCATCACAGCGATGACCACCACTCCTGCACAGAGCCCTGCTGCACCGTAGACTATGGGACCCTGCATGGTCTTCAGGAGATGGTCTTGACAGGAATCGCCGCTGTAGCCCAGCGAACACACACATGCTGTCTCTGCATTGGTCTTCACACAGCGTCCGTTGCTGCTGCAGCGTCTCTGGCTGCACTGCTGGCCCTCCAGGCTGCTGAGCTGACCGCTTACATTCAGGGTGGTGGTCAGGCTCTCGACTTCAGAGAGGGAAGAGAGAAGGGAGGGAGGAGGGGAGGAGCTGTGGGGCTGGATGGGAGCAAGGACCTTGGCACCTGACCACTGCTTCAGACTGACACCTAAGAAAAGAGGAGGTTCAGCCAAAATCCCATGCAGTTTTTAGGTTGCTCTAGACTTTGATTTCCCAGTTCTTGCTGCTTTTTAAAAAGCGAGGTAAGACTCACAGTTCTCGTCTGAGTGGTCAGCGCAGTCAACTTGCCCGTCACAGAACTTTTCAACAGGCTGGCATGAGAGTTGATCCAGACAGGGCCTGCTGCCACCTGGGCAGTGCTGTTCAGGGTTGCAGTGGGTGGCATGCACAAGGATGTGGTCATGGGCACACTTGCATGTCCGACCTCCTGGGGTGGCGAGGCATAAGTGCTGGCAGTTGCCGTTGTTCTCTGTGCACTGGTTTGAACCTGTTAATAAATAGGTGGGTAGATTGTTAACTGAGCTTGTGACATTTAGGTTGGCACGGTGTGATATTCTTACGTACCAGTCTGACTGGACTTGCTGAACGCCTTTAAGCTGACCACTTCTGTGCCGACCTCAAACCACAACTTTTGTTGCTGCTGCTCATCTCTGTACCAGAGCCTGGTCTTGTCTGAAGGAAAGGGCCAACACAAAGTAAAGTGGCTACATTAGAAATCATAAGAAACTGTTAAGATGTTTGCAACTGGCAACTCATAGCTTGAGCTTTCAGTAACATTATGCTGGATGGTTGTATTTCAGACACTGATGTTTGAAACCACTTGTCAGGCAGGCATCATTTTGTCTATGTCTTGAGCTGCCGATTTATTAAAAACATGCAGTACAGAAAGAATTTAAGGTAATGTTACATTGAACCGCACCACCTCCTGGTTAGGTGGTGGACACCGCTTTGCATTGAGTACACTATGAGCCATTACCACTGACAGTCATCCAGAGCAGCGTGTCATCACTCAAAGCCACAGCAGCCAGGCCATCACCAGTCTTCCACTCTTTGTATCCAGATCCATCTAGCTGGACAAGGCCGATGGTCCCTAAACCTTGGGAGGACGCAAGCCATGTTACCCCTTTTCTGAACAATTTACAGCTTCTAATTCCACAGCATTTTGATGTTCAGTGCATAAAAAAAAAAAAAAATATCTTAAACTGCCCATAACTATACCAAACATTTGTTTTAAAAAAAAAAAAAACTAATAATTCTTACTGGTATCAGCCCAGCAAATTGTGTCCCCATTGCTGGAGAAGGCCAGAGATGTGGGATGGCCAGCATCCTTCCATACCACCCTCCGCTCAGCACCATCCATGTTGGCACACTCTACAGTAGCTGTGGTACCTGTAACCTGCAGGCCCAGGTTGGTGAAACAAACTCTTCCACTGGAAGGGTGGACGGCAATGGACTCCACTCTGCTAATACCTTTGTTTATGAGAACAGCCGTGTGTGCAGCAGTGATGGAGGTGACCTGCAGGCGGGGCTGTTTGTTGCTGCTCCAGTACACGTTGAGCGTTACCCAGTCCAGGGCCATGCCGGTAATGGTGTCACCCAGGAGTTTCAGAAGCTGGCCCTGAGGGGACAGGTCCGAGTCCTTCAGCTTGAAGGAGCTGAGTGAAGTTGTGCCGTCGTCTGTCAAGAACAGGGTGTTGTCACGCAGGCTGTAGTCCATGATGGCTGCCTCGTTGACGCTGGGCACCTGCAGGGCCAGGTGTTCAGGCCAGCCCTTCAGCTCTGCTGCTGTGTGTCGGGACTGCAAGTAGATCTACAGAGATCACTGGGATTAAATACACATAAGTGTAATATAGGTATTCAAAGTGTGTGTCTTCATACACAATGTCTGATGAAGTCACACACACACACACACACACACACACAATGTCATGTTGTATGATCATGTTATGAACAAGATGGTGGGTGGTATTGATGGCCAAACATTTAGTTATATCAAGTAAAATTGTAAGGCACCTATTGTCAACTTGGGACTTCCATGTTCCTGCATTTTAGGCCTTATAAATTTTGGAAAATACACTAAATATATATATATATATATATATATATATATATATATATATATATCTTAGCATAAAGACTTGAAGAGGGGGCAAACAGCTAGCCTGATCTATCTAAAGATAGATTTAAAAAAAAAAAAAAAAAACACTACCAGTACTTCTAAACCTCACTGATGTGTTTATCTGTACATAAACTGAAGTGTAAAAACTACTATTTGATATTTTAACTTGGGGTTATGACCATTTCTTGGCTAGTACCAGTAATAGCAACTAAGTGACCACAAAATATTCTGACACATAACCATAAGACTGAGGAATTTGTTTTTAAACTTCAGTTTTGTAAAGATTAAGACATCACTTGTTCATTAATGAGTTCTATATTGCACAGTGGAAACAATCAAAAGCTCTAAAGTGAACAGAGCCAAGCGAGTCATTTCCCCCAGTTCAGTCTTTATGCTACACTAGGCTAACTGGCTGCAGCTTACTGTACAGATGTGAGCGTTGCATTAATCCTCTGATCTAAAGTAAAGTAAGTGTAACTATGCATTATAGTAAAACCTGGGTGACGGTGGAGGGAGACAGCATCAGCAGGAAAGCTGAATTGACCAGGCTGGAGCAGGTCAGGCCATCCTCTGCCAGTAAGAGACCAGAGGGACACTTGCACACAGCCTTGGGTCCCGGGGCCAACACACACATGTGGGAACAGTCCATCTTTTCACAGGGGCTCTCAATGCCCATCTGGAGCAATGGGTGGATGATCTGCACACCAAACAGGGAACAGGAAAGTATTTTAATACCAAATTATAAATATACCAGGTGCTAGAGGTTATATTTCAAACACCAGTTCTGCAAGTTTTCCATCAGCAACTGCAGGATTTGTCATTTCCCAAAAATAGGTTCATATCTTCACAAGTGGAAAGTTTCAAAACATACCAATGTCATGGCTGTGTGTGGGCAATTTAGCAAGCTGGGGCAAGTACCTCACACATGTGAAGTGATCCAAATTTAGTTACACTGTTTCTATGATGCAACACTAGTCCCATTTCCACATGAACCTGAACAGCCTTAATTGTGAAGATTACTCACCTTTACACCAAAGGGCTGTCTGAGTCTTTTCAGGAGAACTTGGCGGTTTTTGCCAGAGGTTTTGTGAGCAACAAGCACCACTCGCTTCTTGGCATCAGACCAGTAGAGCATGTCATTGAACACTGCCAGGGAGAATGGGTTTGTGGTCTCTTTCATCTGTAGAATCTGACAGTTAGATGCAACACATTTATTATTTAGGCATGTGGCTTTCATTACTTTGGTTTGTTAGGTGAAATTTAAAGAAACTCGGAAGCCCATCTGTGCTTAGGCCATTCTGGGGGAAAAACCTCCCATGAGGAGCCACTTGTAGGGACCTTCTGGTAGATTTAGTGTTGAGTTCTGGTGTTTACATGTACTTGTCTGAAAAACAGAAATTCTTTCAAATCTTAAAAACCAAACATCCACCTCCCAAAACAGTTTACCCGAATGTCATCTCCATCCAGTGTTGCAGATCCAATCGCCTTCAGCCTTTCATCTGTCCAGTAGACTCTGTCAGATATGGTGTCCACAGCCACACCGCCTGGCCAGCCCAGACTGGAGTTCACCAATGCAGTCCTCTCTGACCCATCCATCCCGGCACGCTCTATCTTCACTACATTACCAATCTCTGTCCAGAACATCAGCCTGGTAGGGAAATTAGAGACTCCGAATGATGGTCTTACGTTTTTCTAAACAGGAATAGTTTGGAGTGTGAAATAAAGTCAGGCTGACCCTTTCTGTGGCAGCAGTGCCAGAGAACGAGGCTGATCCAGGTCTTCGTCCAGGATGACGCTGTGGTCCAGTGACTTCACAGTGGTTGTGGCCAGGCGGATGGCAACAATCTGACTGTTCACACCATCGATCCAGTACAGGTTCCTCCCAAGCCAGTCCACAGCCACAGAATCAGCCCGGACACCTGGGAACAAAGGGCATCACGCGTCTTTAGATAGTATCCTTCCACATGACAGTGAATACCTACTCCTCACATCTACATTTAATAATATTGATGCAGTCATCTACAATACAACCACATTTGTGTCGCACCAACCTTTGATCAGAGTTCCTGTGGTCTTCTGGTCCAGCGAGGACCACCTGATGCTCTCGGTGTCCACGCTGACCCAGAAGACCCTCTGCTCCCTCCAGTCGTAGTCCAGGGAGAGGATGGCCTTCTTGGCAGAAGAGGACAACACATCTAGGCTGCGACTGCGCAGGCCAAACAAGAAGAGGTCTGTCTGGACTGATGTCAACAGGAAGGGTTCACCTGAAGGACAACAGGAGGATCATTATGGTGGCAAGTTCTTTGCTCTAGTTCAGTGTGCCCCTTATAATAGTTTGTTAAAATGGTTAAAGTAAGTATGTTCTAAACACATTAGATGCATTTACTGGACCAATGCCAATATATTAAATATAGCAATATTTAACATATTTCACACATTAAAATTAATGTTCTATATTGTGATAAATTTATTTTAATTTGCTCTTTGCAGAGGATGAGAACATTGACACCACTACATCTACTATACACTAAATATGATGCCAGAGCCAAAAGCTGGTTAGTTTAGCATAATGATGGAAAGTTTCTTTCCCAAAATGTTGAACTACTGAACTACTAAAGTTTGTACCTCAATTTGCTTCTTTACACCTTCCCCCTTCAAACACTGTTCTATGGCCTACTATAAGAAAGTGTCTGCCAAAAGGACTTTACCAGTGATCTTGCAGTGATGTCCATCTGCCTCCATTATGTAGCCTGAGTGACAGTCACATTGGTATGAGCCCGGAGAGTTGATGCAGAGCTGGCTGCACATGCCTGAGCTCTGGCCTTCACACTCATCAATATCAGCACAGGTCAGCCCATCCTCCATGAGCCTGAACCCTGCTGCACAGCGACAGCGCTACATAGCAAAAATCAAGTATTAGTCAGGAGCTGCAACATTACTGCTACTTTCACAGCATCTCTATTTTTTCCATTTTTAACTGCTGATTTGCAGGACAGACACTTAATAAATTTGAAGTACACAAAGTTGGAGATATAGGATCCTCACCGTTCCCTGTGGTGTGCTGTAGCAGCTCTGGGAGCAGCGGCTGTCATCTGCCACTGCACAGTTTGTCCTGCAGCTGCCTCCCTCGTCTGAGCCATCGGCACAGTTTGTGATGCCGTTGCACACCAGGACTGGATCCAGGCACTCTTTGCTGCCACACTGGAACTGGTGAGTGGGGCATGTCACCACCCCACCTGGTATGCACACACTCACCATTTTCATGTTTAATACAGACTTTTACAGGTTATCAACAACATTTTGATTTAATTTCCTTTCACAAGTTGGTAAACTCCCCTCATTCCAGGTTCTATAATGTACAACTACTCACATTCAGTCTCGTCACTTCCATCGTCACAGTCTTTCATGCCGTCACACCTCCAGGCTGTAGGGATGCACTTGGTCTTTGCTTTACACAACCACTGGAACTCACCGCAGTTCACTGTAGCTGCAGGACAATCCTACAGGAGGAACCAATTATTATTTTGCTGCCATCTAAACTGGAACTTCACAATTCCACATTTTGATTTGAAAATTGAGGAATCAGGGAGGCCAGGTAAACATTTAGACCATCTAAGTACCTGGCTTTAAACCACTATGTCAAACATTTGCTTGACTGAAACTGAGGCCCTGCCACCTATATGGGTGCTGTTCTGAGCTCGACCTTTGACCTTCATGTGGCAGAGGGGTATGAGAAAGGAAATTCTTCAAGATTAACAGCTCATGAACAGTTTTCAGTGTTAATTCACCCCCAATTTTCAACATACACTACATAAACCAAGCAAATATGCTCCTTTAAAAGGGGCTCCAACCCAGAGAACTCGATGTTAGGGTTGTATTCATCCTGCTCCTGAAAGCGTAGTGCTTAATGCAGATGAGTGGTTTAAAACAAGGTCTACTTTTGCCCAACAAGCTTGTGGCATGGCCCTCAACATCCACCTTCTCATCAGTGCCATCCTTGCAGTCCTGATCCCCATCACAGATCCACTCCTGCACCAGGCACTCCTTGCTCTGGGGGCAGCGGTGTTTGGTGGTGCAGGCTGGTGCGTTGACGCAGCTCTCCTCGTCCGAGCGGTCCAAGCAGTCTGGGTGACCATCGCAGCGCATTTTGGCCGACACACACTGGCCACTGGTGCACTTGAACTCAGTGGCACTGCAGCCCTCGTCAGCTACAGAGGTGGGAGCAGAGATCACAAAAGGTGTCCTAAAACAGTGCTGATTAATACAGTGAGTGGATATTCATTTCACAGTTTGATGGTGACGTACCACAGTTTGCCTCGTCACTGCCGTCCCAGCAGTCCCTCTCCCCGTCGCAGAGGAAGCTGGTAGGAATGCAGCGGCTCTTGCTGTCGCACTGGTGAGCGCAGCCCTCCACCCACTTGGCACATCCCAGTTCATCCGAGCGGTCCTGACACTGAGCCACACCGTCACACACCTGGCTTTGCTCTATGCACTTCTTTCCGTGGGCGCACTGGAACTGGTCTGCGGGGGGGGGGGGGGGGGGGGGGGGGGGGGCACATGACATCAGTACACTTGCGGGACTGGGCCTTATGATTGGGCTTCAAATGGTGTCCTGTGCTCCCAATTTTCGGTGGTAACCATCCTCCACAGATAATCTGGAGAACCTATCCTTCCGCTATACAACATATAAACTTCAATGCATTTAGACTACGTTCATGTTAATGCAGTTATTTATTAATTTACTGATGTTCCCCCGTGCAATGTCAGTACATAGTGTGAAGCCAAATTGCTGCACCAATCTTAAATGTACTTGGAAGGTCACTCACACACGTACAGGAGCTAACACCCACACAAACCGACCACCATATTACCCTTTTCACAATCTGACAGGCATTCTTCCTCATCTGAGCCATCTCTGCAGTCTGCTTCTCCATCACAGACATGGTTGTAGAGGACACACTCTACATTGTCCTTGCATGGTTTAGAGCCCAAAGAACACTTGATGGGGGTCAGTGGGCCAACAGAGACAGCAGGCACAGGGGTTTTACTGGTTTCTTCTTTTTCATACCGGTCTTCCTCTTGGTCCTCTGATGCAGAATCCAAAAAACAAGCCAATATTACAATTCAAGCATGAGATGTGTTCATGTGGTCACTTCCTGTAAGAGCGCAGCACTCAAATCCCTGCCACCTACCACAGTTGGCCTCGTCCGTGCCATCTAAACAGTCCCTCTCCCCATCACAGAGGAGGTTTGTAGGCAAACAGCGGCTCTCCCTGTCACAGTGGTGAACACAGCCCTCAGTTTGCTTCGTACACTGCATTTCATCAGAGCGGTCCTGACACTGAGACATCCCATCACACACCTGGTCCTTGTCTATACACTTCTTCCCATGGGCACACTGGAATTGAACTGTTTGGATGCAGGCATTTGACTTTAGAAAACACAGTATGGCTTTGACCTAAACAGTTTATTACAGGCCACTTTTGCTTGCATTTAAATTACTGATCTGTTTGACTAGATGCCAAATAGAAACTATGACTTAAAGATATGATGATATACACTCAACTGCTTGTTATTTGTTCTATGTAGCTAAAACTAATGCAGTCTAATACAACAGTCCTGCAATATATTCAACCTTCATGAAGCTTATAAAGTTCAGTTTAAACCTCTCTTCATAGAAAGTTTTTTTTTTTAAAGGAATTTAAAGAGACGCTGAAGAGTGTGAACCAGATTTGGATAAAAATGTGTTGTCACGTTAAAGTTTTGTGTCTCAACTTTATGAATGACCACAAGTGATTCTGTTTGATGATTTTTTACCCATAAAAGGATCCTCCTCTATGTTTTTAAACATGAGACATTTTAATACACATACAATTTTTTGATTCAATCACAGTAATTCAAAGATTAAGGTTTGTTTTAATCAATATCATAAAAGACATCCATTTGACTCATTATGCCAAACAAGTTAAAAATGAAATACTCTGGTCTTCTTCTAAACTCTTTTCAGTGATAGTATAGATATACACTATTCATCAGAAAGTAATTGTAAGCAGTATTTGACTTCACCTAGGTGCATTATCTGTGAATACAGTCCAGTACCTTCATTGCATACTGTTGCACAGTCCTCTTCATCTGAGCCATCCTTGCAGTCAGGCTCTCCATCACACACATGGCTGTAGAGGATGCACTCCGAGCCATCCTCGCACAGTTTTGAGCCCAGGCCACACTTCAAAGGACTGCTTCCAGCTGAAACCACTGTTTGGGCCAAGTGAGCAGAAAAAGGACAAAAAATGTCAGTCAATGCTTCAGGTTAAAAAAAAAAAGATATATAGGTCATCAATTCAAATTTATTATAAAGTCTAATCAGGATATTTTTGTAGATGTTGTAAAGCAGTTCTGGCTCACCTTGCAAGGGCCCCGACAACTGGAATAAGACTGCACACAGAAACAAACGTGCACCCATCGCCACAGATAAACAAATAAAACGGACCAAGTGCTAAAGTGTAGCATTTTATAATGGCAGCAGGTGGGGCCAATACAGCCTAATTGGACACCTGAGCGGGGGGAGGAGCTATTGCTTCTCGCCATATATACAACCCTGAGCAGGTGTAGTTGTAGTTATATCATAGACATTAAAACTCTTACTGGACTTCCTTAAATGAGAAATAGCTATAACTGATTGTGACTGTTTTTGTTTGTTTGTTTGTTTGTTTTTGTTTTTTGTTTTTGCTTTTAACCTAACGTTGTATTTAGTTGAAAATGTAATGTAAATAATGAGTTAATGTCCTGTGAAAATGCTGGATAAAAACATCTTTAGCCTGTGAACCTCTCTGAATGACAGATATAAAGCCATGCTGTCAAATAAACAATCAGGACTGTCAAAGACCTCAGCCAGTACGTCGTTTTACAATCCTCCAATCAGTTTTTGAATAGGAGGGATTAAGAGCTCGTACGTAGCCATCACGTTTGTTTTGTTGTTCCGGTCTACCTAACCCAGCCAACTAGCTCCAGTAGCGCTGGTAGCCTCTTGAGAGGAGCCACAAGCCTTGTCAAAATTAGCCGCAGTACAACACAGTTCAGGCATTTCTATGTCAACAAGGCGTTTAGAGGGTTGTGCGCATCTTTCTCTCAAAAAGCGGAGCTTCGGACGTCAAAACTGGGGTAACTATTGAAATGCTTTCAGCTGTTTTCTCGACTTTGAGGCATGTTGTTGAGTGGGGAGATGTGGGTCCGTTAGCCAGCGGGAGCCAGGGCTCAGTTTGGAGGAGTTCGTCCAAGATGCTAACTCATTTCGGTGCCGTGTCTGTATTTTGGTAAAAGTGGCCAACATTCAGTAGCTACGCTGAAATAAAACATCACAACGCTTAAATTCGTGGGGTGACATTTAGTCCTTAGATGAATTACAGCCTGGGTTTATTTGACAAGCTGACGTTAGGCAGCAAAGTAGCTCGACCGGACTGTTGCGCTCAGGAGGTTTTTCGTGGATCAAAACAAAAGGATTGTTGATAACAAGCTGGCGGCTAGCGCGGCCAGGCTGCCGCTAGCCCAGCCGCTACATGACCCCTCCACATGAAGCGCCTCCGCTCTGCTCACCGACGGCGACCGAGCCGCTTCGCTTCTCGTTTCCAGCCAAGACAATTTCAGCATTTATCTGTGAAGCTCCGAGCAGACTGACGCCGGTGAACTTATTGTTGTGACTTGAGTCGAGCAGGCCCCCCCCCACCGGGCAGCTAGCAGCCGGCCTTCCCGAGCCGCTCGGTGTTAGCACCGGGGGGCCTGTCACCAAACACTCCGCTGCTTCACGTTCATTTCACCGCGAACACTGTGTTCTTCGTGATGCTCGTTAGTGGCCGGCCGTGATTGCCTGTGTGCACGCACGGCGACGGTGCGGGGCACACCCCGGTGCTACCTCTATAAGTTTGCACGCTAGCTAGCCTGGATGTCGAGCAGTGGGAGAGAGACGAGCTGACATCAAGTGTCTCTGCTTGTTCAACTTCACACATGAGGCAGTAATGCAATGTTAGCAGTTCTGCTGCCAAAACAACCGTACTAATGTGTTCGTCGTAGTTTCACTGAGTAACACGTGCCTTTGCATGGCTTTGATGAGGGTAGATATGTTTATTTGTCTGTACCACGTTTTGTTTGTAATGATGTACTTTGTGTGACTTTCTCCCAAGGTGTCCATCTCTTTTGAGTATACCCAGCTAACACTGGCTTCCACCCTGTGGCTCACTGGTCACTAGAGGGGCCCCATCAGAGCAAGGGCCCAAACTGTAGCTCTAGGTCCCCTCTGTCTGTGTGTGTGTGAGAGCTTGTGTTGAGTCCTCTGGAGACTCCCGGCTTGTCCAGCTAAGATGTCCTCCATCCTGCCGTTCACCCCTCCTGTGGTGAAGAGGCTGCTGGGCTGGAAGAAGTCGACCAGCGGCCCCGGCGGAGCAGGCGGCGGAGAGCAGAACGGGCAAGAGGAGAAGTGGTGCGAGAAGGCCGTGAAGAGTTTAGTGAAGAAGCTAAAGAAGACAGGCCAGCTGGATGAGCTGGAGAAAGCTATCACCACACAGAACTGCAACACCAAGTGTGTCACCATCCCCAGGTATACTGCCCAACACTTTGAATGCTGTTCAAACTAGGGTTCAGAGAAAGAGCTGCTTCTGTTACACACGAGGTCTCAAATAAGTGTGCTTAGTTGAGACCTCTGCGTAATATAAAACCATGAAACTTTGGGCTGTTAGCAGATGTTGATCTTGCACCTCTCTTTTCTTAATTCTGTTTTCATAATTCCCTGCGATTATGAATGAATATGTCCAACTGTTGGACATGTGTAAAGGTTTGTGTAGGGATGTGATTAGGAACGCAAACTAGTAGAAAATTAACAAATTGCCCATTAAAGATGAGCTGAAAATTAATCAAATCACTCTTTGTTTACAACTGCACTGACAGTGAGGCAGTTTGTATTACTCTCATGGGGAGAGAGGCACTAAAAGGTTGAGAGAAGATGTTCTCCTTATCAGCCAGCCAGCCAGCCTTGGTGGCCCAGACTCACGTTCAGTGGGAACACAGTGTTAACAGATCCATTCCCCACTGATGTGCGGCCAAGTACCATGTCAGATGTTTGTATGTCTATAGATAGCGGGCTGGTTGTTATCGCCTGAGAATTTTTCCAGGCTGCACTGTTATGTTTGTAGAGATGCAGTGGCTGGCTCCATGTGAATGAAATTATTTCTTGTAGAGGATATCTACATGAGAGACGGTGGGTTACTAACCCATAAGAATGCCACCTGCCATACTTACGTTGGTACGTTCTGATTGAGATTGGGGAACTTGTCTACTCTGCTTGCCACTTTGGCAGGTATCCATTCAACATGTGGATTGATTCTTCTCTAAACACCTAGTTTCCTGCAGTAAAAATAGCTGTTGAATTTTAGGATCTTCAGGCTGCTATGGCTGGTGCACAAAAGTTGGTTTCCTGCCCTGTCATGCACCAGACAATTGTAGTTTTGGTAGTTTGATCCCACTAAAGTAATGAAGTCGAATACATGATGTTGTGTATTTGTAGCATTTAACATGTAGAATTTTTTTATTGTCCTGTTATTCAGAAGCAACTTCTCTCATTTGTCCTCATTCCAAGTTTTTGATTTTAGTTTTTGACCATTTTCTTGTGAATGTTTTGGGACTGTCTGAAAATGGATTTTTCTTTTTTTCTTTTTTTCTTTTTTTTCAAGGTTGCGTCCTCCATTTTTTTCCTCCTCTTTTGTGCCATTGTGTGTCTTCAGTGTTTGTTTGAATGTCTCCAGATAACTTCTGAGTTATTTTCGGTGTTTGATACAATGCCACACTGTTGAAGAATGCTCTTTGTCTCACTCATTGTGTGTGTTAGCAGATTCCATGTTGTTTTTTCCCCTTAATTCTGTCAAAAAGGCTTCTCTTATTTGAAGTTCCCATCTTTCATTTCCACAGCTGAATATGAATTTGATGTCTTTATTTTGCCATAAGACTCCAATAAAAGAGGCCTTTTAATGTTCACATTACTCATACTGATATTTCTGAATGAGCCATGTCCCATGTTTATCATTTGTTTTTTGTTTTTGTTTTGTTGTTTTCTCTGTGCACAGCAATTGCTCTGAAATATGGGGACTGAGTACACCAAATACGATAGAACAGTGGGATACATCAGGCCTATACAGCTACCCTGACCAAACCAGGTGACTATCCTCAACTATTGTATGGTGTTGCATACAACTTTGATGTGGGAAAGTTGTCATTACAATGTTTGAGGTGACAGACATTGAGAGCATGTTTGTTTCTCGTTCTCGTCACCACCCAATCCTATCCATCTCCATTTCCCTCCCCTAACTGCTCATATTATGTGTCACCTCCTTTTCCCCTCATGTACCTTCCACCCATCTCACCACCATCTCCTGTTTGCTGTTCAATCAGATCACTGGATGGCCGCCTGCAGGTCTCCCACAGGAAGGGGCTTCCCCATGTTATCTACTGCCGCTTGTGGCGATGGCCGGACCTTCACAGCCACCACGAGCTGCGTGCCATTGAGGCCTGTGAGTATGCCTTCCACCTAAAGAAGGATGAGGTCTGCATCAACCCCTACCACTATCAGAGGGTGGAGACCCCAGGTGAGATGACACTGTCCAGTGGACATTTGTTGCCTAAAACATGCACATCTCTTTGTATTTCGTCTTCTACAGCATGATAATTTACATCTGTTCGCTCCTACTGAGACTTGTTAACCATCGACTGGATGCTAAGCAGCAACATTTTAAACACATTTGACATGTGTAGACTTTTGTTTAACTTCCCAGTAACCAAAGTGTTAGTCTGATAATTGTGGGAACAGTTTTGATACAGTATTTAATGTAAACGTCCTCCTTTTTACTTACTATAATTTGACATTTTGGGAAATACGTTCATTTGCTTTCTTGCTGAGAGTTACATGTGAAGATCAAAAGCGTTCTCATGTGTCTACTGTTAATATGAAACTGCAGCCAGCGGCTGGTTAGCCCAGATAGCCTGGCTTTGTCCAGCGGTAACAACATAGGCCCACTGGCCCCTGTAAACACTTGCTCGTAAACACTTGCTCATGAACACATACATGTTATATCTTGTACGTTTAATTCATACAAACATTTTTTTACAATTTGTGTTTTTTATGTGCAAGACAGTTTCATGGCTGGGTGAACAGTGATTACCTGGAGTCTTGTCTGTTTCCAGTCTTTTTCCAGCTGTAGCCTTATACAGGCTTTTACAAACAGATATGAGAATGGTGTCGATCTTCGCCTCTGACTCCCAGCAAGAAAGCACATCTCCCAAAATGTCGAACTATCCCTTTAAGCGTTTCAGAGGAGGACAGTGTTAAAATCTGCAGTGTAACCTGCTTCCCCCTGCCTGAACAAGCCAATTTCAGTTTAACTTTTATAATTGTTTTATTGCTGGTGTAAAGATTTCTCCCACAACAACAAATCTTGTTGTAATCATTTTTGTTTTGCATGAAAACTGTCAAAAACAACAGACAATAATTCGGGAAAAGCATATAACCAATAGCAGTCTAACTCATCTCTTCTGACACTTATCACAACCCTGTAGTGCTGCCTCCTGTTCTTGTGCCAAGACACTCCGATATCCTGCCAGAGCTGCCACCTCTGGATGACTACACTCATTCCATACCTGAGAACACAAACTTTCCTGCAGGAATCGAACCTCCAAACAACTATATACCAGGTGAGTTCATCTCTCCACTGGATGGGAGTGATTGTATTCGACTAATTGACTGGCAATTCAAGGGTTACATAGTGTGCTAACTGTTTATTCACTTTCAGATTTCAAAGTGTCCTTCTAGGTTTCTGTATGAACTGTATTACATTGTATCTAGTTGTTGGGTTTTTTCTCGTACTGAGACTATTCATTCTGTAAATCTCCTCTGCTTTTACTATTTCACTTAAGGAAAAAAACAGTGATATTAGTAAAAAATGTTTCCTTGATTCAGTAGGTTAAACAGCCGTATGAAATTATGATAACATCACAGCTCATTTTTTTTCTCCCCACATCATTCCAACAGAAACGCCTCCACCAGGCTACATCAGTGAGGATGGGGAGGCCAGCGATCAACAGATGAATCAAAGTATGGACACAGGTACTCTAGACTAGCAACTCTTTCTCCTTTCCTTGTGAGTCTGCTTCACCTCCCCAACCAGATCAAAGTCAAACGTATGTTATTCATGGAATAAATCTCTTTTAAGATGCATACGGGATAAACAGCAACACAACAGGTGACAATATTCCGAGGGGAGCATTGAAATACATTAAAATCACTGTAAAGCTTTATCCTTAACACCCTCCTTTGCTGCAACAAACGTATCATGTTTTATAGACTAAAGATTTGGAACGATGTGCTGCAGGTACTCATTTTGACCTGGTGTTTATAGAATGTATTTTTATATTTTTCCCTGTGAATTAGTACTGACCTGATCTACCCTACATTATAAGCGAATCTTGGATCAAAGATTCATGGCAATACCAAATAGTTTGAGAACATCTCCTAGAGAGGATTTGGCTCTGTGCATTACCCAGTTCAAAGCTGTTGTTACCATGTGTTCGGGCATATACTTGCGTATGTACCCTGTGCTGCCTTTTGTAACACTCCTAGTGTGTTTTCATCTTCAATGTGCTGTTAATGTTAACCATAACAGCAGCAGCAAGCCAGTTATTGTTTTATACATCATCCATTTTGTTCCTTGTGCAATCAAGTAAGTGATAGTCCAAACTGCATAATCTTAACAAACAAGCAAGATGTTGGATGTACAGATGAGGCTTTTGTTGTGGTAACATTAAACAGCATCTGTTCATCACTCTAAAGCAAACGGATCAGTTTTACACTATCGTTTTGGCATTCCTTTGCAACGCAGCCACCAGTTTCAGCACAAGTCTTTGATCTGAGCCACCTGCTCCCCATGTTATGGTCTCCTGTGAACCCATGCATATTGATGACTTCCTATATCTTTTGTCAGGTTCTCCAGCAGAACTCTCCCCCAGCACCCTGTCTCCTGTCAATCACAGCATGGGTAAGATGCAAATCCTTCCCATCTGAAATGTTACAGAATAAACAAACATTGTATTTTAATAAACCACAGGTTGTGATCTAAATTATTATTATATACACAGACATCTTTTCATCTGCATATTAACAATGTTGGGACAAACTTTACTGACGTGATCCTCTGCTTTAGACCTGCAGCCGGTGACTTACTCGGAGCCGGCCTTCTGGTGCTCTATAGCCTACTACGAGCTGAACCAGCGTGTGGGGGAGACGTTCCACGCCTCTCAGCCCTCACTGACAGTGGACGGATTCACAGATCCATCAAACTCTGAGCGTTTTTGCCTGGGCCTTCTGTCTAATGTCAACAGGAATGCCACTGTGGAGATGACCCGGAGGCACATAGGTATGGCACAACCAGTAGATAACCGGTTAGATTCTTAGAGTCGGTTTTAGCTTTCAACACGTATCACTGGTCTAGTCTCACACATTGACACATCTTGTTCAAATCTTGTTTTTATTGCACTTGATGAGCAAATAAGTTCTGTCTGTGTTTACAGGAAGAGGAGTTAGACTGTACTACATTGGAGGGGAAGTATTTGCTGAGTGCCTGAGTGATAGCGCCATCTTTGTCCAGAGTCCAAACTGCAACCAGCGGTATGGCTGGCATCCAGCAACAGTGTGTAAAATTCCTCCAGGTAAGATGCTAAAGATATCACTTGTGTAGCAATCAGGGGCATTTGCTAAAATTGACTGTAAGGTTCCTAATGAATAAGAGAAAATCATAGACTGGATAGCTCCTGGTCTTGAATATATGGAGCTCTTTCCTTTTAAGATGATGCTGAAGAAGACCATACATACACAGCAGACCCTCCACACTGCACCCTAAATGAAGAAATGTATTTTTAATACACCAGTAGGCTTTAAAGGTGTCCCTGAAAAGTTTGTTGTTTGCTCCTTTTGTGGTGGCAGCTTGGATTCATATCAGGTGCAATGGATACCGATGGGAGACCAGAGTAACAGCAAAAAAAACATATCAAATGTGTCACAGCGTCCATAAGCCCTCTCAAACCACTTCTGCAGTACAGTCCACTTCTCTGCCAATGATTTGTACTCTGTCAATCAGTCTGAACGGTTACTGTATTATGTGCTTGGATGCTTATTCACAGCATGTCTGGTTAAGCCACAGTGTTAAGTTTTGCTCGAAGGTGAAAAGGAAACTAAAAGCATGCTAAATTAGTGAAATCACAGATTTCCTTGGGTGAACAGCCAATCAGAACTTACGTTCCCACCTACTGGTTCTGAAACTCCAAGCATTGATTAGCCACAGACGCAGAATGACAGATCTCTGTTGGCTTTTCTTTATTTTTTTAAATAATCACTGGAAAACCCCACAATAACTGTGGTTTACCTCTTTGTTCCTTCTTAGGTTGTAATCTAAAAATCTTCAACAACCAGGAATTCGCAGCCCTGCTGGCTCAGTCAGTCAACCAGGGCTTTGAAGCAGTGTACCAGCTCACCAGGATGTGCACCATCCGCATGAGCTTCGTTAAAGGCTGGGGAGCCGAGTACAGGTGAGCACTGTCGCTGATAGTATATTTGAACAGCTTAATCCAAACATGCTACATATCTATTTAGGTTTGAATGAAGCTGATTTCTAAACATGGGGAAAATGTATTACTAATTTTGAAATGTTTTACCAGTGTATAATTGTTTATCTGTCAGAGCTTAACACCTGGAACTTTGATCTTAAACTTTTATTTAAGGATTCGATTCTGACTGATGTCTCACAAACTCAACCTGAACAGACTTGCTTATACATTACGGTCCTAGACTGACGACTTGATTTAAGTAGTATTAGCGTTTTTTGGTTTCTTTTTGAGAATGTGTCCTTAGTAATGACAATGTCTTCATCGCATTATTTTCACACACTCTTTCACAATACATTTCAAAGGGACCTACAAACCACACCTCCGTCTTCCTAGCAGCAGTGATACATACTTTACATAATAAAGCATGAAGCATCATAAGCCATGTGTTGTATGGCGTGAACAGGCTCTGTCAGCACAGTCCAGACATTGAAATGTTTGTCTGCTTTCCAGGCGGCAGACTGTCACAAGCACTCCTTGCTGGATCGAGCTGCATTTGAACGGTCCCCTGCAGTGGCTGGACAAGGTTCTGACCCAGATGGGTTCCCCGTCTGCACGCTGCTCCAGTATGTCCTAAACAGCTAAGGAAACGCCCCCCAAAAAAACGCAGCCCATTACATGATCATTAAATTCTAAACTTGTGAGTCCTTTCATGGAAAAAAAAAAATGGAAACCCCACAGAATGAATTTTCTGTAACGTTCTTCATAGTATTTGTGGCCCAGTTCCACATCCCTCTTTTAACTTTATACACACACACACACACACACACACACACACACACACACACACACACACACACACACACACACACACAAACAAAAGAACAAATGCACCAACATTGTCTCTCTCTCTCTCTCACACACACACACACACACACACACACACACACACACAGACTTTTCAATAAAGAATTTGGCACTTTGTTACCCATCTATGTCATGCACCTTGTTAAATTGCTTTTCCCCAAATCCTTAATATTAGATCTATTTGTGGTACAAATAAAATGTATATTGGTTTTTAGTCCAGGAAGTAGGGGAAATACCAAAAATATCTGTGAATAGTTTCTCAGTATTGAAGATTGCTTGTATGAGTAACACGAGTTTGAATGCTAAAATGATTTTTGTTCCAACCCACCCCAACCATTGTTCTGAACCTGAGTTTACTTTTCTCTGGGAAACTTGGCCCCATCTTTTGTCAGGGGGAGGTGGCTTGGTGAAGAAACGATGGCCTTGGTGGCCGTTCTCCTGTAAAGGAAACGCCACAATGTGTTTATGAAATTTGATTGAACTGACTTTGCCAGAATGGCCCTTTTTGTAACTCGACGTGTGTCGTTATAAGACATACTTCTTAATGGACAAATAGGAATGTTAGCTTAAAAAAATTAAAAGTTCAAAAACCCCAAACAAACTGCAAGCTCAATCTGGCTGTAGTTCATTTCTTTGTCATTATATGGCACTCTACGTGTCCTTGGTTTAGTTGATTAACATCCCCACTGAACAGTCTGAACAGCTAATGAGATGTTGACCAGGCTTTGCAAGGTGCACTGGGCAGGGACCAGAGAATATCAGCTGTTATCAAAAGCTTTTTTTTTTCTTCTTTTTGACACAACACTGGGAGTCCTGGGGCTCTCCAAGGTGAAGCATTAAGTCTCACCAGGAGAAATTGAAGGTATCCTTGAATTCATTCTGTTTTTAGCCTATATTCCCCATTGTTTTGCTACTTTTTTGTATTCTCATGTATTTTTATATATAAATATACTTAAAATTTTCTGTCGTTCACTTTTTATTAAAGTAATATTTTCAAGACCACAGCTGTTTCTAAAGTGACATGGAGGGCATGGACCATTCCTTCATTTTACCCAAAAAGTTCTGTTTGAATTCATTTCCAATTGCAGCTCTTTGTCTTGGTTTAAAAAAATAATAATAATTCACTGCCCCACGTGATGTGTAACCTGTTTCTATCCTTTTGTTTTTCCAAAGAAATCTGGTGCATTTAAAGTACACAAAACAACAGATTTGCCTGAAACCTGAAATCCACTTTCCTGTCATGGTTTTAATGATTCCAGAGGCATGTAAAACTTTGTAATGGCCATTCATTCATTCATTCATCTCTTCACTTTTTCTGAACAAACACACGTGACCTCTTGTAGCCTTTTGGTGCTCAGTCAAGCGGGTTAAGGTCAACCAGATGTAATTGGCTTTTAAAATGTTACAGAAACATGGGAAGAGAGCAGTTTTCTTCCATAAGAAAAGAAGAGCGAATGTGCCTGCACACTGGGACATTCTGTGTTAATGTGTGTATTGTATTTGTTCTGTCTATAAAAAAATACAGTATGTACAACAAGACTTATTAGCTTAAACTCTGCCATTATTGTCATTACATGGCTGTTTAACCGAGTTTAACATGTTCCCCCCTCCCTTCTTTTTGATGTAAATGTGTTTACCTTATGGCACTAGTGATTGTACTTTAAGTGCACCTAGTGAAGTTTGGATTTGGGGAACTGAACCATGTGTTAGGGTCCAGTGTTACATTGTTTTTATCTTTGGCCTACAACATATGAATGTGAAAAAATACATTACAAAAACTGACGTGGACCAGACGTACATATACATAACAGTAGTACAGTATGTGTGTATTTAACAGTAATCTTTTTGCAAAGCAGTCAGTACAGTAGATGTCGCAGTTGTTTTACCAGTAGAGGGCGGTATTGATAGAGCAGATCCCTTTTTTTTTCTTTTTCTTTTTTTTCTTTTTTTTTTTGGTTTCTTTTGTTTTGTTTTCTGACCATAAGCTTCTCAGGCGTGTGGCATATTATGCAGACTTCATAAAACACTAATAAAGATTTTTATTCTCATGATCCTGTCTGGTCTGTGTGTGTGTTTCTTGATTTTAGATATTGGGGATATTTGTCAGTGAAAACAATTGAAGACTTGTAGGTAGATACAGATTTAGTCTGCAGTGATTGAACTGCTGTCATTATTTCACAGGTGAACACAGGTGGGTTGCTTCATCTTGGTTTAACTTGTCAGACCTTGCATCATAACCCCTTTGTTATGTGTTTCAATGTTTGTGGGTTGTACAGGTACCAGTGGTAACCGACAATATGTGCTCTATTATAGTACAAATTTGAGATTGTGAATATTTTTATTATTGTATTCTATTTTTTACTGAACATTTATTTCACAGCTTTTGTTACTGGTTACCTGTCGAATTAGGTTTTTACATGAAAAACGTGATCAGTTAATAAAATGTGATGCATTTTGATAGATTAAACTATTCTAAAGTTTATAAAGCAGTTAAAATGAACTCCACCTAAACCAACTACAACATTAAATTGCGAAAATAACGTGTTATGGCATGAATCCATTTTGGATTCAAATTTTTGAACATTTACTTACAATTTTGAATGCAAGACTTGAAATTGTGATCCAGTATCTCTGTTGGGCGGCATCTCGCTACTCTGACGCCGTCGTTGGGTTTGACCCTCCTCAGCCGCCGTAGGCGACGTCAGAGGTGAATACTAGCTCACAGCTAGCTGCTTGTTAAGACAACATGGCTTTTACCTTGTACTCTCTCATTCAGGCAGCGATCCTGTGCGTCAATGCGGTGGCTGTATTGCACGAAGAAAGATTTCTGAGTAAAAGTAAGTGGCTGTAGTTAAAGTGTTTGGCGCCCATAGGTGTCCTGTGAACCTCGAAATAGGTTAGCTCATGCTAACTGGCGAGTAACTTCACAGCTGGCTTGTGAGAACAATAATATTATTTGGGATTTATCGGTGAGGGAGACTTTAACTCGCTGTACCAGCTGCTACTGAAGGATACTGCGGTGTGACAGAGAGGTGGCCCAACGTTCAATCCAATGCATAATTGCTGGATTTCCTGCTTTTGAAACGTTTGTTAAACTTTATTAACAAATAATGTATAACAAGCAGACAGTATGGGCTTCACAAAAGGTGGGGAATTAAAATACTATATATTCATCTTTCTGTCTTTCTATCTGTTTGTTTTAACCATCTTCAGTTGGCTGGGGAGTGGACCAAAGTGTTGGAGGTTTTGGTGATGAACCAGGCATCAAAGTGCAGCTTATGAACCTTGTCCGCTCCGTCAGGACGGTGATGAGAGGTGGGTGTTAATACACACACCGTTTGTTTAAGGTGTGTGATGTAAATAAGAAGCCCAGGGAGACTCCTCTTGGCTCTGATCATGTCATCTGTCTCCGCAGTGCCGTTGATTGCGGTGAATTCAGTCTGCATTGTGCTGCTGCTTCTGTTTGGATGAAGAGGAGCGAGTGAAGATGGGACTGAGCAGCCAGCGGTCAGGAAGACATCTCCATCACCTCAGGAACATTTCTGCAGAAACACTTTAGCCTTTTGACGCACAGAATGTCTCCTGTCAGCCTGAATATGAACGGTATCATTTGATATGGGATACTTGTTAAGGCCTGTTTGATACAGCATTGTAATTCAAAACAAGTAAATGCAGCCATGTGGAACGGTTATCTTTCCTCTTCTTTTGAATAGTACAATAAAATGCTGAATAGTTACCACTTCATTTGCCTACTGAATAAAATATTGAAATGAAAAACAAATGTTTTTAGACTTCTGAGAATAATATAAATGTCCCAAAGTAGCTGACTGTAAAATGTTTGTGATATGTACACTGTAGATATGTACATTGACTGTTGAATACTTGCTATGGTTGTTGAAATGCTCGATAAGAAAGATTTTTAAAAAACTTGAAGTGTGCCAACGAGTTTCATTTCCTGAAATAGTCGAAGTTGTGTTGTTTGGCCCAGCTCGCACGCCGTACTTTGAACCAGCGTCACGGGCGGTCAAAGTGTTGGCTTTAAGGTCCCCAAGTGAATTAAATGTAGTGTCCCGAGTGCTGATGTCTCCTGTTGAACCCGTTGAGCTGCATTGTAATTATTTATTTTTTAACAGTAATGGGGAATGCGCAGAGTTGCGTCGTTGCCTCGCTCGCTGCATCTTCCGTCTGTTTAGTTTATGTTTACATCTACTGTTCTCATAAGTTGTTGAGAACAAATGTGCTCAACCACGAGAGACTTCCAAGCTTCGTGTATCTTTACGTCAGATGTCTGTTCACGGCCCTGACTCGGAGGACGGGCTGCTTGTACACAGCCAACAAGTGTGAAGTCGTTTACACGGTCCTCAACTGCAGGTGAGCCTGGTCCTGACAGGTGTCTGCTGCCCGTCCACATCTAGAGTCCGTGTGTGTGTGTGTGTGTGTACTTTTTCTGAGAACAATTTGAGTGTTAGACCATGGTCCTCACAACCTCAAAGGGCTGTTTGAGGGTTCACACAGGTTAGAATTAAGTTTAAGTTTAGGTTCAGGTCAGGGTAAGGGTTGGGGCCAGGGCATGCATTATGTCAATGAATGTCCTCACAAGTGTAGTAGTACAAATGTGTGTGTGTGTGTGTGTGTGTGTGTGTGTGTGTGTGTCTAAGGCTGGAGACTGTCCTGTTGAGGAGGTTCTGCAGTGCTGCGGGTTATGGTTGGGATTATCCAGACACGGAGTACAGAGACATCCCACTGTGCTTCCCAGAGTTCCTCTGTGGCAGACTGCTGCTCATGGTGCTGACTGATGAGAACTTCAGGCTCAGCCCAGCAGGTAGGACGCATTCAGCCTAATGTCTCTGTAAGCAGATTAAAGCGGACTGCTCCAGTTTGTGTTTTTGCAGGTGTCTGGTACACCTAGAACAAACATATGTATTTACTTTACTCCCACTGCCCACGATTCCCTTATATTTGTAATAACGCTGTGGTTGTGTATGACATTTTGCAGGTCTGGTTCGCGTGCGTCAGACTTTGAAAACCCTTCAGCCGGTTGATGAACTCAAGAAGGGCCCGTTCACGCTGCAGGTTCGAGTCCTGGAGCACCGGCGAGCCGATGCAGGGGTTGAGGTGGACATCTGCCTGACTGCCACGGCTCGTACCGGCTGCCTGGTGTGGGAGAGCGTCCTGACACTGCTGTCCAAACACAAGCTCCACAACACCAGCCGATGCTCACAGAGGAATGAAAACGATTGGGAGCAGCGTTGCGGTGATTTCTGCGAGCCATTTCAAACCAGCAACATTAACGCTTGTCTCCCTTGTCCAGTTCCAGCAGACTCACACTCTCTTTCTGGTGATGTTTACTTGTTCTGACAGGCCAACCAGATCAGCCTTTGCCAGAAAACGTGAAGCAGGTAGAGCAGAGAGTTCCCAGGACTACCGGCCTGCAGTGTGTATGGTCCCCCTCGGACTTCTCCCCCTGTGGGCTCCTCTCTCTACCGGCCAGGCTCTTGGGCTACAGGTGGCAGATCTCACCAAGTCTCTGGATGCTGTCTGTCTGCTTGGCTGAAATAGAAAAGCACAAAGGTAATAGATTTCATGGGTAGAATAAACTGATTGGTTTACCCTGCAGCCAGTTTCTAAAAGCTTTTATATTTGCTAGCAGATGTTTTCTTTTCCTGCTATGGCAAGTCAAAACTTCTGTGGAAAAAGGTCTACAGTCATGTATTTATTGTGTGGAGTGTTTCCAGCAGCACAGGCCAGACCTTCTGATTGCTTTGTTGTGTCATCAGGGGTCGGAGTCATCACAGCTCCTGTCAACATCACTGCCCAGTTTAAAGAGCCCCTGTTGGCGGCAGGCAGAGTGACGATCAAGTTTTGGGAGACGACCCAAAGTGGGGGTCAGTCCTCTGCCCAACGCCTCAGCTTCCTCATGCAGCGACAAGGAAGCGGCGTATCTCACATGATGGGAATGATTTCTAGGTGACTGATTGATATTTGTAGTTTTGTCAAAACGCAATGAAATGCTGATATTTTACTTTTTTTCGCATATGATCCTGTCCCGACAATCAGCTAATCCACATTCAACATTTAATTATTTGCTCATTTGATCAGAAAGTTAAGTCTGTTTATTGCTTATCTGAATTACATCTTTTCTCATGTGAGTGTAACTGCTTCCATACCTGTGATAATGTTGGAATTTTCTTCTACAGACAAGGCTGAATATGACAGTACTACACCATAAAAACTTGCACTGTAATATAAAATGTTCCATGTCCAGATGCAGATTAAAAACATGCTGAACCTTTTTATTTTGTGCAAACCTAAACTTTATTTTGGATGAATTGTTATATAAATTCCTCCAGATATCGATCCCCTTTCAGAGATTTGCAAAAAAGCTACACAGGGATAAATTAACACAGTGGGAAAAAAAGCAGGTAGAGATCAAGGAGAGTGAGGGAAAGGTGCACACTCTCAACTCGGATGCAGTGTTTTACTTAAAGTTCTATAAATCAATGTTTCAGCACATCTGTATCTCTCTACTTGGTCTAATGGAAACAGGCCTCTCTTGGATATGAATGTGTAAGGACTGTATCGTATTTAATTTTAAGTTGAGTGCCGTGTTTTGTCAGTGATATGAAACACCTGTCTATATACTATATATGTGAGGGTATGAGGATTACTAGCTTTTAGCCTGAAGAAAGCAACATCTGCCCAGATGCTGATATATAGAGGTTAAAATTAAAAGACTGCATCAAAGTCATGAGTGCAGCTTTCCTTTGTTGAACTATTCCTTAAATGGTGGCTTCTTTCCATTCAGATTCATCAGTTAATAATACCACAGTCATTTCACTGACATTGTTGTGTCAGATATTCTTTTGCACCTAAATAGAGCATCGTAATAGCTGCAAAGTAAATTGAATTGAAAGATTTCCGATTAGTTTCATCAGCAGGACTTTGTGTTGCAGGTTTCATAGAACTACTGTACATGAAGCACTTTGTCAGATGCCATGTCTACCGTTTGACGTACCGGGCAAATTCAGACATCATCCCTACAGAGAATGAAGACTTTTCAATATTTGATCCCTCAGATATTCCTGTTTGCAGCTTTCATGTATGTGAAGCTCTGTCCTCCTGTATTATTTATTTGAACACATTCAGTGCATGGGACTGAGAGAAGTGGCTTTTCATGCACCCTTGCACCACTGCAACGTTTCATAAAGGAATATGGGTGATGGTTAGTAGCATGATTTCTCATGTAAGGGGGGCGGTGGGGGGTGGGGGGGTGGACTGGAGGTTTAATCTTCTTTTCTGATGATTTGAAGAGAAGGTATTTTTCCACATTCATCAGAAAAGGATTGAAGGTCAGATTTAGTCACTCCACTAGTTCATTCTCTTTACTTAAAAACAATGAGATTGTTGTAAATACATACATTTGCCTTCTTGCCGAAAGTTAGACGAGAGGATTGATACCACTGTTGTGTCTGTACACCAGATACAGTGAAGCCAGGAGCTTAGCATAAAGACTGGAAACAGGGGGAAACAGCTAGCCTGGCTCTGTCCAAATGTTTTTTAAAAAAGCCAGTCTAAATCTAATTAAATAAATGTTATGTCTTGTTTGTCAAGTTAAATAGTCTTCCCTATATGTCAAACTATGTCTTTAATCAGTATGTAGTATGTATTTCTTGGTATGTTTGCCTTTTGTTGTCTTTCTTCTTTTTTAATGAAAGTCAGTTGAATGTAAAGTGAATGTGTCATTGTATGCCCTGCACGCGCTCATTGTTTCCAGGTGTAAATCTGTGCAGCTGTATGATTGTGAAGATCATTCAGCAGAATAACAAAAAAAAAAAAACGTATTGCTGATGTGATTGCAATCAGTGGAGCATCCGGTGACTGCCTCCCTGCACACACTGAGCAGTTGTAGTTTATAAGACGGGGGAGGGCGTGTGTGAAGAGTCTCTGTTTATAGACGTCCAGGCGGAGGAGGAATCCGTTCCGGCAGCTGTACTACAGATCAGAGGGACACAGGCTGGGTCATCCCACCTCTGCCATGTGATTTTCATTACAGCAACTTGGGAGTTCAACCGTGGCTTAAGGTAAACGCACTATTAAATGTTTGAATTGGAGTGGATTTTTGTGAACATTTAGATTTATGGATGCATGATCCTGTTTCTAATATTGTTATATAACTTGTGAGATTGGTACATACAGCCTTATAGTCAAATTAGTGGATAGTACAGTTTTGAGTATGTTGTGTAACTACTATACAGTGCTGCTGTCAACAGTGACACTGATCTAACAGTGTTTCTTCAGGCTAGTTAAATAGTGAAATTCTCTGTCACTCTACTAAAGGAACTTGTGAATGAAGTTATTCACACTAAAGTGAATCTCGGGTCTTGAGGACAGGGTTAATTCAAGACATTAGAGTTGGATGACACATGTAGTTGTAAAGAAATGCTGTTTTGAAGGTATAAATGTCACCTTTAAATACTTGAGATTACATCATTGTTTAATTTCTCTTTGTCCTGCCAGCATAAGTTCCCTCTGCCATAGTTAAAGCTTCTCATAGTCACTGCTGAGACTAACAGCCACCGACCAAGTGCAAACTGATTTGGTAATGCAAGGAGTGTGTTTAAATCAAATCCATTTTTCATGTATTGTTGTCACCACCACAAGCCACACAAGGAGTGGAGCGCGCCAACGCTCGCTTGAACATGTACATTGCTGTTATTATTCATTTATAGAGTCCCGATTCTGTCACGCATATGAGTCAGTCAAGTGTAAGAGGGTCAGTCTGTTAAGCTCCTGTGTGGAGTGTATTGCATTTAGCATGTAGAGACGTGAAGTGGAAACATTTATCTGGAAGAAGTCTTTTAAATCTTGTATTTCACGTAAATATCTCATTTGTCTTCATGTAATTTTCTGTCACATGTCACTCTTTAAATTTGAATATTAACTTTTCAGAAATACTACTTTCTGCCACTGTATGGCTGATAGTACATTTATACAGCATGTACCTGTACAGCAAAACACCTGACATTCTGTCTCATCTATGTTTTGAAGTTGCTCCAAGTGATTCATGACTTCATCTGAAATCCTGTTTCTGTGTGGAGAAGAGGAGGGTGTGTGTGTGTTTTAGAGAGATGAAACACACACAAACACACACACACACTCCTTTCTTGGTTAGAGCACTTTAGAGGAGTTCATCTGTCTCTTTCAAAGAGCTGATCCTCAGGGAGTTTGAGTTATTTTTTGCTTCTTTTAAAAGTACCAGTTTCATTTATTTATTCAGGGAGGCCAATACTAAATGACAGCTTGTCCTCCCCTACGGTTGTTCATAAAACAACTTGGCTGTACTTACTATTGCCCCAGTTGTGTTAGTGAAAGACGTGAATAATATTAATACTGCAACTGCACAATAGTAGCACGTATACTAAGGGTGAGTGATATGGATACAATTGTCTGACACAGTGTTTGCTGTTTGTAATGGTGCACTAACAACACACAGGTGAAATATTTAAAGAAAGAACCTGAACAAATTGGTAAAAATCTAGATGCTTACCTACAGGGCTCAATGAATAGTTGGATGAGTATGAAAATGAGTCGTGTGCTATAACCTTCACACTCACCAAGTCATCTCAACCCAGTGGAACACCTATGGGAGATTTAGACCACCACCATCATTGAAATGACAAATGAGAGACTATATTTAGTCTTTAATCTAATCTTTACAAAGACACTTATTCACCTATCCTGATATAGTACATTTTTGGAAAATTCAATTGGGGAAATAATGAGATGGAAACATATAGCAGCATGGCTTTATGGATGGCAGAGTCAGCTGGTTGGTTGGTCGGTCCACCACTTTGGTCTAGACTAAAATATCTCACAACTTTCCAGAGGTTTTCCATGAAATCTGGTTCAGATATTCCTGGTCCCCATAGGATGAATCCCAATTACTTTGCTGATCCGCTGTTTTTCTCGCACACAAAAATCCTGTAAATCCTATATTGCCATAAAGCAGTCCTGCTGACTTATGTTTAGCCAGCACAGGCCTGATGCAACTACTGATATTATAGTGTTAGCTACTTAGGTTAAAGAAGTCACTACTGTTAGACAAATCTCAATTGTCTCTCAGTATACAGGTATATCATCATATCACTCAATCCTATTTTATAGTAATCCATCTGACGCAAGTCAACAAATGCCAGAAATACAATCTTCTCAACAGTGATCGTGTTGTTTCTGAATGAAAAGCTTGCTTATTATAATTCAAAAGCTTATGCAGAAAGTGCTGTTAGCATCTATAGTTTGTGAGTATTAAATAAAAATGAAATAGTTTATATGTTGTCTTAATTATTTCCATTATAATGCACTACTTTCCATTCACTATTAATAGTCTGATACTGTCTTTCATTGTAAGAATTTTTACATTAAGAACTGTGTCATGGTGGAGTGTGCCACACTCAAGGTCTACTTACTAGCTTTTTCTGGAGCTTTCAACCATATCTTACGGTCTTTATCATTGCTAAAGCTAGATAGTAAATAGAGCTTGATTTAAGTTTTTTCAAACCACTATTTCCAAGGTCAAGAACTAACCTCCAATTTTGGGTTTTGTCTCAGTGTGGCAGGAGAAAACACATGAAGAAGCAGGGAAAAGACAACACTTCCAGCATCCCCCTCTCTTCTCCAACAGGGAACAGCAATGTGCAGGTCTATTATGACTGCCAGAAGGTGGCTTTGAAGATGTATCCTGGGAATGGCCATGCTACAGAAAAAGGTTGTCACACCAGGAGAGACCATGTCGCAAGCAGAGATGCTTCAGGCAAGAGATACTCTGTTCCAGATATCATCTCGAACAGCCAGGACCTGAGGTGCAGCATGAAAGACGAGAGTGTTCAAAGGAACTCCACGTGGATGATGGATTCAAGCAGCCTGGCTTATTTGGGGCCGGAGGACAACTCCACAGACCCACACGAGACCCTGACAGAGACTTCGACTCTGACTTTTGTGGATGCCCACACCCTGGACGAATCTGCAGAGAACCACAGCCTCCACGGCGTGGAGATGGTTTACCTCAAGGAGTTTGTGCTGATAGATGACGACGATGATGGAGACATGTCGCTGAGAGAGAAAACGGTGACAGACTTGTCCGTCATGGATGGAAAAGCCGCCGACCTGGTGTGTGGGAGGCTGTTGTCCGACTCCAGTATGTCAGTGTCAGAGTCTAAGGAGGAGTCTCTGGCTCCTGAAGCACCTCCACCCAAGGAAGTTGAAAAGAAGCGCTGCTGTTTCTGCACTGTTTTATGACCAAGCAGGACGTGAAAGATCATAGTTTTGAACCATGCAGCTGGCAAAACTCAACCCACTAAATACTGAGCTTATATACAGTATGTGGTCCTGTTGAAGCGCAGTGGTGTAATTTTACTTTCTGATGCAGCTTTTCTTTTAATCAAATTTTACAGAGCCATTAGTGGACATTTAAAACACTCAGACAGCAAAACTATTTTTGTTTGTCTCAAATATGAATTTGATTTTGTAAAACCCCTCATTTACATTTACAGAATTTGATCATGTGGGTTAAGATAATCTTTTTTTAAGTTTAACAAACATCTCTGAAGTCCATTTTGATACTAAATAATGCATGTTCCTGTGATATTTGATCTGAATGACAGACTTTGAGAAGGTCTAGAGAGATGAGGTGCTAACAACAAATAAAGATATCTTCAATAACCACATTTTGTGTCTACTTACTTTCTCTGTGTACACACTTTGACACTATGAAGTATAGCGTTAGTTCAGGCATCAGCTGTTTCATTTGTGCTTCACAATCATTGGCTCATTCACAGATGTGGGGTTACCAGCTGAATAGTAACATCCAGTTATATTAAGCACCACCATTAAACCTGGCACTTCTTTATTACTTCGTCTCCTAATGTGCTATATGTTTTTGGTATTGTTGATTTAATAAAAAATAATGTTTGTGTATGTTTTCATTAAGAGGGATTAGTTCTTCCAACTAAATCCATATTGATGCGTATTTGAGAGCTCCCTCATAGAGCAGAGCCTTTGTCACCAAATCTAACTGAAACCATTTGCTATAAATGGTCAATTCCTTGAGATAACTGTAACTGACTGAACTAGCGGTTTTGCGGTTTCCTAATGAGCTGTATTATTAGCAGGAATGGCAACAGACACCAAGTGATAAAATCAAGTAGAAAAGAAGGACGCTACAGCCACGCTGTTTGACTAATCAGGGATGTCTTGGACTTGAACCTGCAGTGCAGAAATGACACAGCAATGAGTGTTTAGCTGTAAAATTGACAAAATTATTGTTGCAACATCTTTTATTTGCACTGTATCATGTCCAGTTGTAGTCTGATTGGGGCCCGCAAAGAGACGTCACTTTTGGGTCTGCCTGCTCTCGGGGACAGACTGGGGTTAATCAGTCCAGTCCAGCAGGCACTGGTGCGAGGCGGGCAGTTTGTTGGTTTGAGTGACAAATAGACATCACCGAGGAGCCTGCTGGACAGAAAGATAGCAGCTCACCAAACTTATCTCCCCCTCCCACACCACGCAAACCGACACCCCCCTCAGCACCCAATAGAGACCCTGTGGTAGGATGAGGAGGGATGTTGGTCCCATTGACTTAAAACGCCAGTTTTACCAGTGGATTTTAATGAAAAGGATTAATTGAGCCACCTTTACTTTAATTGGAGAGTTACAAATGACTTTAAATAAACAGGGTCTACAGTTGTACAATGCCAGCCGTTGATATTAACTGATGTATGTTTGTACAGTAACTGATCTAATTAAAGACTCTTACACAGATAGTAAGGAAGTGTTACAAAATGCCACATGTTTGTAAGAGGGATCCAGCAGGTTCGTTACACCAAATATAGCCGTTATCAGCCACCGCAGCATGAGTGTGCAGTTCACCACAGGGAGCACTGAGCGGATCATCAGCACATGTGAGGTGTAACTGAACATGTCAGAGGATGACAGATGAAGCCACAAAACCACCGGCTGCAAGAAGACCATTGTGAAAAGGAGCTATTTCTCCCAATTGACCTCAGCTCACCCACTCACAGCGTCCTCTCAGTTCTGGTTATCAGATCTGCTCAGCCATCATAGTCCACAAGACGGAAGGAAAAAAAGAGAAACATGAGATGGGGATGAGGAGGTTGAGTGTGTGGTGAAGAGTTTGCGGGGAGACTTTCAGAGAGGATGGACGAGAGAAACAGAACAATGATCGTGGTTTTTCTGCTCTGTTTCATTCCAGGTGAGAATGACTCTGATAATCATTAACCCATCATTCACATTTGGTGATTGTTTAATATGATGTATATTTTAAAAATCTTTACTTTAAAAATATCACTGACAATTTCAAAAAAATTGACTGATGGATGCTCTTTCTGTCCTGTCAGAAAGTCACACTCTGGATGTGTGTGCCAGCTGCCACTTTATCGCCACATGTGACGACAAGTCAGACGGCTCGGGCAAAGTTTGTAACTGCAAATATGGGTTTGTTGGAAATGGGAGAACCTTCTGTCAAGGTAAGAAAAAGCTTTTTTTGTGTGCATCTACTTATCATGTGAAGTTAAATCAAGTTTCAACCTCAAATTCTTTTCTAAACAAGAAAAAGGTTTTTAAGGAGTTTTTCAAAGAGTTTAAAGATTGACTTCCAACTTTAAAAGGGGAGTGAATATAATGCTCTAATTAATATTTTCATATTAACAACCAATCCAAATGACTGTGTGTAATGTGAAAGGTGTCGCTTGAAGTGAGGAACACACAAAGAATTATCACACAGCAGTGCCCTCAGCTCTACAGAGCGTTTTAGCGTCTTTCAGCACATTGTTTTGAGCATGTAACTTCACTGTTTTACTTTAGTTTCCAGCAGCAGCGGGCTGCTGTTTTCAGCAAAAAAAGTTATACAAATCAGCAGTGCGCCAACTGCTCAGCACCAAACAGCAGACAGACAGAGCTGGCAACTAGCTGGTGGACATAGTGGAGCATTTACCAGTTAAAGAGCCTGATATTCCCCCACAGCAAAACTTAGCTGAAAGGTGAATATTGGATGTAATAAATATTTTTTTTCTTCCAGATAAAGATGAGTGTCAGATAGGAGCCAGTCAGATCTGTGGGCAGCATACCACCTGCCACAACACATATGGCAGCTACTACTGTACCTGCCTGGCTGGTTACATCCCTTCTAACAACATGGAGACCTTCATCCCAAATGATGGAACCCACTGCCAGGGTGAGTTTAGGCTGGACCTGGGTCTCTTTTTCTTATTGGGCTGTTAAAGGAATTAAATTACAATAGTCACACATAAGTAATAAAAAAAAAGCAAGCTTAAAAGGGAAAATTACATTTTGTCAGTATTTTAGCACAGTCCTTCGTAAATAATTTGGTTTCAATTGTAACACAGAGTAGAGTACAGTATACACAGAGGCATCTAAAACCTAAATGATTAATTCAGTGCAGAGTGAAGACGATTTCAATAGGCTGAAATTACAGGTTGGACCTTTACCTGTAAAACAAGCCTTATACAAAGTGAGTGACATTACCGTTTTTATGTCACATGCTCATTTACCATCGTTTGTGCAGACATTGACGAGTGCAGGGTTGCAGGCCTGTGTGGAGCCGGAGGTCAGTGCAGGAATCTTGAGGGCAGCTTTGACTGCAGCTGCCAGCTGGGATACCGAGTCCACAATGGAACGGAGCCCTTCCACCCTCACACAGACAAAACTTCCTGCAAAGGTACAACTCCATTAATGGGATTCAAATTTTCATACTGACAATTTTGAGTATATAAGATGTTGTCACTTTCCTAGCGTGAATATGAGTATGAAGTATGGATTTGGGACCCTTTAAAAAACAATACATTCCTACTGTGTGTTTTGTCTGTGTTGCTCCACAGAAATTGTACTCCCAGTAATGGTGTTAGTGTGCGAACCCCTACTGAATGTGAGATGGTGTGGTCAGTGGGTGAAAAGCTGGATCTAAGCTTGAGATTTGTATGTTCTTGTCACACTCAGTGGTTGACTGCGGCCAGCCTGCCTCAGCAGAGGACACACTGCTGCTGTCAGTCACAGGGACCACGTACGGCAGTGTGGCCATGTTTGCCTGTGATGAAGGCTTTGTGTGGAGGAGTGGAGGCAACAGCTCTGTGTGTGGAGCTGATGGATTGTGGAGAGGACCCAACATGGTCTGTGAAGGTAATAAAACACAAGAAAACAAAGAATTGTCTGACTGTACTTTGCTTTGTTTTCTGCTTTCTCTGCTCTTGTGTGCTTGTGACATTCATGATCTAGAAAGGTGTGTTTATTTGATTGTTTGGCTTTTCTTAACCCTTTGATACGCAACATGGGTCAAAAGTCACCCAAATGAGTTTAGATTTTCTAAAACTTTGTAATGAATTATGTAAATCATTCAGTATTCCAGGTATTCCTCAATGAACTTGTTTTTGATCATCACTGATCCTTATTTAAATTTTTCCTTTCTTACTTTTAAAAAAAAATAATTTTTGTGTCACTACCCCTCTAATGCACAGCATGGGTCCAAAATGTATTAATTTCATATGTTATTTCATGCGTGGCTGGGTGTTTCCTTGCTATATATTTTGAAGTCAATTATTTCATCATTTAATATTTCAGGTATTTCTTAAATATCTTGTTTTTGATTACCACAAATCATTATTTATATTTTATATATTATTTTTTCTTGCTTTATGAACAAACATAGGTTTTGTATTTCTACATCAATTTTACACACATGGGTCAAATGTATTTACTATGGAATTTGATACAAACTTTTGATATTTGGAAATGTTACTGCGGAAAACTTCATCTGCCACACATTTCATAACTCAACATGGCTGCTTTTACATATCTGATGCATGTAAGTCTTATCAAACAATTGGTTTGCCTCAGAAAATATTTGATATTTTGTGAAAGATAACTGTTCATAATATTTAAAAATTAGATTAAGGTTACCTTGAGGTTACCTTGACGGGTGACAAATTAAAGGAAAAACCAATATAAAGTGTCTTAGTAAGGTGCTAATACTGTACCTGCCTGGCTGGTTACATCCCTTCTAACAACATGGAGACCTTCATCCCAAATGATGGAACCCACTGCCAGGGTGAGTTTAGGCTGGACCTGGGTCTCTTTTTCTTATTGGGCTGTTAAAGGAATTAAATTACAATAGTCACACATAAGTAATAAAAAAAAAGCAAGCTTAAAAGGGAAAATTACATTTTGTCAGTATTTTAGCACAGTCCTTCGTAAATAATTTGGTTTCAATTGTAACACAGAGTAGAGTACAGTATACACAGAGGCATCTAAAACCTAAATGATTAATTCAGTGCAGAGTGAAGACGATTTCAATAGGCTGAAATTACAGGTTGGACCTTTACCTGTAAAACAAGCCTTATACAAAGTGAGTGACATTACCGTTTTTATGTCACATGCTCATTTACCATCGTTTGTGCAGACATTGACGAGTGCAGGGTTGCAGGCCTGTGTGGAGCCGGAGGTCAGTGCAGGAATCTTGAGGGCAGCTTTGACTGCAGCTGCCAGCTGGGATACCGAGTCCACAATGGAACGGAGCCCTTCCACCCTCACACAGACAAAACTTCCTGCAAAGGTACAATTCCATTAATGGGATTCAAATTTTCATACTGACAATTTTGAGTATATAAGAGGTTGTCACTTTCCTAGCGTGAATATGAGTATGAAGTATGGATTTGGGACCCTTTAAAAAACAATACATTCCTACTGTGTGTTTTGTCTGTGTTGCTCCACAGAAATTGTACTCCCAATAATGGTGTTAGTGTGCGAACCCCTACTGAATGTGAGATGGTGTGGTCAGTGGGTGAAAAGCTGGATCTAAGCTTGAGATTTGTATGTTCTTGTCACACTCAGTGGTTGACTGCGGCCAGCCTGCCTCAGCAGAGGACACACTGCTGCTGTCAGTCACAGGGACCACGTACGGCAGTGTGGCCATGTTTGCCTGTGATGAAGGCTTTGTGTGGAGGAGTGGAGGCAACAGCTCTGTGTGTGGAGCTGATGGATTGTGGAGAGGACCCAACATGGTCTGTGAAGGTAATAAAACACAAGAAAACAAAGAATTGTCTGACTGTACTTTGCTTTGTTTTCTGCTTTCTCTGCTCTTGTGTGCTTGTGACATTCATGATCTAGAAAGGTGTGTTTATTTGATTGTTTGGCTTTTCTTAACCCTTTGATACGCAACATGGGTCAAAAGTCACCCAACTGAGTTTAGATTTTCTAAATCTTTGTAATGAATTATGTAAATCATTCAGTATTCCAGGTATTCCTCAATGAACTTGTTTTTGATCATCACTGATCCTTATTTAAATTTTTCCTTTCTTACTTTTAAAAAAAAATCATTTTTGTGTCACTACCCCTCTAATGCACAGCATGGGTCCAAAATGTATTAATTTCATATGTTATTTCATGCATGGCTGGGTGTTTCCTTGCTATATATTTTGAAGTCAATTATTTCATCATTTAATATTTCAGGTATTTCTTAAATATCTTGTTTTTGATTACCACAAATCATTATTTATATTTTATATATTATTTTTTCTTGCTTTATGAACAAACATAGGTTTTTTATTTCTACATCAATTTTATACACATGGGTCAAATGTATTTACTATGGAATTTGATACAAACTTTTGATATTTGGAAATGTTACTGCGCAAAACTTCATCTGCCCCACATTTCATAACTCAACATGGCTGCTTTTGCATATCTGATGCATGTAAGTCTTATCAAACAATTGGTTTGCCTCAGAAAATATTTTGTGAAAGATAACTGTTCATAATATTTAAAAATTAGATTAAGGTACCTTAAAGTTACTTTGACGGGTGACAAATTAAATGAAAAACCAACATAAAATGTCTTAGTAAGGTGTTTGGCCACCATGTGCTGCCAGAAAAGCTTCACTGCGCCTTGGCATTGATTCTACAAGTCTCTGAACTCCACTGAAGGGATGGAACACTGTTCTTACAAAAGATATTCCCTCATTTGGTGTTTTGATGATGGTGGTGGAAAGCGCTATCTAACACATTGGTCCAAATCTCCCATAGATGTTCAACTGATTTGAGATCTAGTATTTTCATACTCATCAAACCATTCAGTGAGCCCTCGTGCCCTATGGATGGGGGCATTGTCATCCTGGAAGAGACCACTCACATCAGGATAGAAATGTTTCATCATAGGAGAAAGGTGATCCCTCTGAACTACTTTGTACCCTCCCCTCTAATGAGACAAGTGGACCCAAACCATGCCAGCAAAATGCCCCCCACAGCATAACAAAGCCACAGGATCCCCTCACTGTAGGGGTCAAGCATTCAGGCCTGTACCATTCTCTTGGTGTACGCCACACATGCACTCGCCCACTTGTTGAGAACACGGTGAGAGATGACTCATCTGACCATATCACTTTTTTCCACATCGCTGTAGACCAGTGCCTATGGTCTTTCACCACTGAACTCTCAAATGTGCATACATCTTTTTAATGAGGGGTTTATGCACTGCAACCCCACTATGATATCCCTCTCTATGTATCTGTCGACGGACTGTTCTTGCTGACAGTCCGATCACGTTCTGCATTGACATTCTCAAACATCTGAGGAAGAGCTGCTCTTCTGTTTTCCTTTACATATAGCACTATTGCACAAGCATGACAGTCATCAAATGTGCGCAGTCGACAGCAATTTCCGACCCTATTTACTGATGTCTTTCCTATAAATGCAGATGTCACTTTAGTCACTGTTCCTACTGAAACATGAGCCAGCCTAGCAGTCTTTGTGAACCCTCTTTCAAAGACACTTCGATCTTTTCCTCTTGCCATCTTGATACAAAATCAGAATCAACTGTGCCTTTGACAAAGTGACAAATAAACATTCAAATATTAAATGTATTATTGTTTGGTCCAAATCACTGCTGAAATAATTACTTTAACGAAAGTATTAATATATTATGTCTTAATCTTTTTTAAATCACACTTTAATCAAGTGTACATACATGGATCAAAAGTGACCGATGTATGTAAACTGGATGTAGTAATACAAAAACTATTTCTGTTCAGAAAGTAAAAAAGGAAAAAGGAAAATAATGATCTGCAATAATCAAAAACAAATTATTTAATGAATACTTGGAATAATAAATTATGAAATAAATTAATTTCAAAAGATATAGCAAAGAAACACTCAACCATGCATGAAATAACATAAGAAATTAATACGGATCATTTTTGACTCATGTTGTGTATTAGAGGGGGTTTGCATAGCTTGTGTGTTAAAGGGTTGAGTTCTTACAGTGTGTTTATAAGGTAAATGTGAAACACATAGTAGAGCTGTAGTATATTGGTAATTCTGTATATTGGGTTTATCATCCAGGCCCATAGGTAACATAACATTATGTAATACCAACTGGTTGCAGCCTAATTGGGCAGTATCTATTACTATCAATGCAACTAACTTCCTTAATGACTTTCTTATTTCTAATATTTGGTTTCATCTTTTCTATTATGATAAGTCACTCCTATACTGGAAAGACACAAAGAGCACATCAATAGACATCCTATTACAACTACACCATGTAAACAGTTGTCCTAAATAAAAGGGCAAACATGATGAGTGTTTGTACCTATCCTTCAGGCCTTAAGGAGATGATAATATAATGACTCTCCCACAGACAACAGTGCAGGTTTTATTAGTGACTTTCAGGATTTCCTGGAGATTTTTCTTGTGAATACGGTTTCATGCAGCATGTCACTGCTTTGGCTCTCAGAGGTTGACTGTGGCTCTCCCCCTGCACTCCCTCACTCTCATATGCTGTGGAATAAGAGCTCCAGGATGGGCACGGAGGTGCTTTATCAGTGTAACTCTGGATATCATAATGTTGGAAAGGGCAAAGCATCCATCTGTACTGCTGCTGGACAGTGGGAAAGACCCTCTGTGCTCTGTCAAGGTATAGTCACTGTTTTATCAGATCAATTCAGAGGTTTTGGGGGGTTTATTTTGGACTAATTACAATATCAATGGTACTGAAAACCAAACATATCCAATGCATACAGATATAGTGTATCTTTCTTTTCTCTTTGCACTTTTAACTTCCTGAATTGAGTAAACTGAAAGGGAATTAATCTGAATTCTGGTGTTTATGTTACATGGTTGTGGTGCATGTTATTCTTTGTAGAGACCTTGTGTGGAAGTCCTCCTATAATTGAATCCACTGAGCAGGTGTGGAACAGTAATTCAACCCCTGGCAGCACTGTGCTCTATTTTTGTAAAGAGGGCTTTTATAACAAAGGAGGACATAATGTATCGATCTGTAATGAAAACGGTCAGTGGACCCCCCCAACTCTGTCGTGCCAAGGTAATTCAAACAGTGAATCAAACCACTGAAATGTTTTTCTTTTTAAATATGAAAAGGGGGGAATTATTTCTGGAGTTTTCTGTAATGTTTTATTATGTAGTTACTTCAGTAGTTACCCTGTGTGTATCATTTCCTGTCCCAGAGATTTTATGTGGGGATCCTCCTATACTGCCTCACACTGGCCAAGTGTGGAATGGCAGCTCCACCCCTGGAAGCGCAGTGACTTACTACTGTAAAATAGGATTTTATCACAATGAAGGAAATAGCATATCATTGTGCTCAATTAATGGTTACTGGACAAAACCAAACATCTCATGCAAAGGTAACAACTTGCTCCCATGTGTTGTTAATGCTGTGGTTGGTATTGCTTGAGTCAAATAATAACAGTTTTCACTAAATTAAATAATGCAATTTCCCTTCTTGTAGAAGTTGACTGTGGTGTGCCCCCGCCCATCCCACTATCAATCATGCGGTGGGATAATACCTCCACTGTGGGCTCTCAGGTTGTTTATCAGTGTAACTCTGGATATCGCAATGTTGGAGAGGGAAATGTTTCAGTTTGTAGTGCCAGTGGAGAATGGGATGGAGCCTCTCTGCTCTGTCAAGGTGACATTAATCTACACAACAGAGTACTGGGTTACCTGACTCAAATATAAGTAAAGATGCAATTCTCTCAAATGTTGGCAATTTGCAAGCTGTAATTGAACAGTATGAATGTTACTGTCATAATTCAACTGCCATTTTAACCATTGTTTCAAGAGGTGTAAATTGTATCTATGGTTTCAACATCTATCCAGTGACCTACAATGACTTGCTATATTTTTGTTGTAGAAATCAATTGTCAAAAGCCTGTTTTTAAACCTCATGCTAAAATGCTATGGGACGGCACATCACACGTTGGCAGCGTGGTGTATTACCAATGTGAGGAAGGATATTACACCAGGAGCCTGAGAAACTACTCAGTATGTGGAGAGAATGGACTGTGGGAGGATGTTGATCTATGGTGTGAAGGTGCAATGTTTGATGACAGATCTATTGATAAACTACTGTTTTAATCTCAGAATAATTGTTAGAATTTGCTCAAAATATTTAAAGCAACAGTTTGATATTTTTGGGAAATATGTATATTTGCTTTTTTGCTGAGAGTTAGATGTGAAGATTGTTAACCACTCTGGTTGTGCCTGGTTATGTTTAACCACCTAAATACCACCTAACGGAAGTGGTATTGATCTTTTCATATAACTATCTGTAAGAAAGTGAATAAATGTATTGCTTTAAAATATAAATATTAGTATATTACTATTTTTTGTTAAATGCCTAGTTGAGGTATGAAAATGTAGTAGGGTCCCAATACTGTACTCTATAAAACTGCATATTATCATAATATGTACACAGAATATATAAAGAGAGTTTGTTACTTGTGCACTACCTATGTTGCATATTCTGTTCAGCTGTTATGGAGGATTATATTGTGCTTTGTCTTCTAGATGTACTGATATGTCTGTTAATAGCACACAATCTGTGCTAATTCATGTCTGTGTGCAGAAATAAGATGTGGTCCCCCACTAAATCTCCCCCATACTAACCTCCTGTGGGATCGGACCAATAGACCGGGCAGCGTGGTGCTGTATGAGTGTATGGATGGATTTTACCAGGAGAGTGGAAATAATATTTCAACATGTTTACTATCAGGAGAGTGGGGGAAAGTTTCTGTAAAGTGCAAAGGTACAGTGATAATCTCTGTACATGGATGTGCATCTAGTCTTCTCCCTTGTTGATTCCTGCTTGGGCTCTTTGATCTGTGCTTGTTGCAGGTTTTGAGGTAAAGCATATTTATTTCTGTGGGTCCATCCACGGCTGAATGAAAGTTGAGGAAACAAAGTCCCAAATGCTGCATCGGATTTATTTGACTTCACTAATGGCTTTAAGCGCCTGACGACGGCACTGGGAACCCAAGCAAAGATGGAGATAGATATGTGTGGAATATACTGTATGTAACCATGCCTAAAAAGCCCCACAATTGATTAACTAACCAATCAGGGCCATTGTTTTCCCAGCTAAATGTGGCCCGGTTCCCTTCCTTGCCAACTCAGAGGTGGTGTGGCATAACAGAAGTGTTGTGATCCACCGCTGTGTGGATGGATATCACAGCTGGAGGGGAAGCAACGTCTCTGTGTGTGGCAGCTCTGGGCTGTGGCAGACAGCTACACTGAGATGCACAGGTGAGTAAGAGCATACAGTAACAAGTGAACATAACCCAACTGAGAACATGTGTAAATTCAAATGTCCATCAGGCCTCACAAAATAAAAGCATTTTGTAAATTAAAAAAATATATATAATTAAATAAAAGGTGAAGATTTGGTGTACCATCACTCTCTTTTCATTCCCATCTCTCTTACAGAAATAAAGCCACCTATCAATCACCTATTTCTCCTCAATGAAAAATGTCTGCATTGGAAAGCAGAGAAGTACGAGGAGGATACAGAAGTTTACATGGTAACAGGAGACTTCATCATCCTTCTGTCTCTGTAGTTGCTGATTATTTTGAATAAATAGGTCCTTCCAGGGGTTTCTTAACCTTTATCTCCAGTTATATGTGAATGTGTATGGACCTACCTAATGAGCCTGACTGATGCCACATTCAATGTAACCGTTCCAGGTGACATACATGGGGTCCAGAGACTACCAGAGGTCCTTTCGTGATAAAAGGAAACAGTTTCTGAGCTCCCAGGCTGACCAGCTAGAACTCTGTCTGAACCTGCTTCCAGTCACAAACTACAGCATCTCCATCACCGCAGTGTCTGCCAGGTTCACAGCCACCATCACTGCTAACACCAGCTTACCAGGTACCACAGTACAGCCGATGCTTATATTAATTTTACTCTGACTAAATGTAAAAAAGTAAAACCTGGAGTTTCAGAATCTAGAATCAACTTTCTTGCAGTATTTAGGACTGATATTATTGTATTTCATTTGATGCAGTTATTTCAAGAGTTGCACATTAAATGTTATAACATTTGACAGTGCCACCAGCACCAGTTGTCTACTACAGAGAATTTGAGACTCCTGTACCGACCCTGATGCTACGCAGATCACCCAACACACTGGACCCAATAAGGTAACAACCAAGATGGCAAGAGGCGAGGCACAGTATCTGACTCATGTACATGATATTCTATCAAATTTTTCTCATTAGTGATACTAGGAATGCTTTTGGGCTCAATAACATAAATTAAAAAAAAAACACATCTAAGGGATCCATACTAAGATTATGTGATGTGTTAATGTTTGAATTATGTTCAAAATACTATTGGCCGATATATTACCGATATATTGTTATCTGACTTTTTAAACTCCCAAATATCAATATCACAAAAATCCAGTATCTGTCAGGCTATACAGTAATATGGGCTGAATTACATTCATGCATGTATCATCTGTTACCTTTATGTTATGTTCAGGTGTTACAAATCTTTCATGTAAAGAAATTCATGTGTTAACATATCTTTATTTATGGCCATATGGATAGTAACCTATTAATTTGCAAATGAATATAAATCCATTGAAAAGTGACACGATCATACTGATACACCTCAACAATTGTGATATACTCGTTTAATTACTTTACATAAATTATCATCATGGTGTACTTAAAAAAGACATATTGACAAAATAACCCTGTTAACCCAAATGTTAATCCCAAATGTATGTGGCCATTATATATTCAAGGTAAAATGTTGAACCTTCAAAATAGGAGTTTTTTTTTTTGTTCTTGTCTTTGCAGTTTGTACCAAGTGTTTGTGCTTCCTGTAGAGGGGATTATGGTGTTTGAATGCCCTTCTCCTGCGAGCTCAAACCCCTCAAGCAAAATGAAGCCCTTAAAAGAGTACATCACTGCTCAGATTGATGTCAGGCATGTGGGGGCAGAGATGAACTTTACTGTAGGGGATGGACTCTACTATGGTGGCTTCTTTAATGCACCATTGGAGAATGGCAGGAACTATTATATCATCGTACGCGTTGTCAGTCAGTGGAAAACGGTGGGTTCAACTACTATACAGTATAATATAAAAATGTATTCAGACTTTAGAGTTGACATGTTAAATGACTGTTTTCTCTCCCAGGCTTTAAAAAGTTCCTGTGTTCTGTGGGCTAAAATAAGAGGTAATTCACTGGCCAAAATACCCAAACCCCTTGACATTTGGATAGAAATCACATTTCACCATGGTACATTCTGAAGTTACACCAGAAGGCAACATAAAGTATATTAAAATGTAAAATGCAAAAATAATTTATGTAATTGCCAGTTACTCACACACAGCATTCCCTTGTTCCAGGTACGTCGTATGTCCTGTGGGTTTCATCTCTGTCTGCTGCTGCATCTATAGGACTGGTTGCTTTGGTCATTTTGGTTGGATACAGTTTTGCCTGGTATGGAAGATAGTACAGTACACTACATTACCCCCTGTTAATATCACTGCATGTGTGAAACAACATTGATCTATCACTATAGTCATTAATGCAAATGTTTACAGTCTAAAGTCATTCTAGTGTTTCAAAGATGAAACATGATCACTGCATATTTAAGTTTTAATATTATCTTTATTATTGAACTGTTTATTCTGCATTGTAATCACAGCCTGCAAATTAAATACTCATTTTTATTTTGTTTTTAGTAACATAATAATGCAAGTAATCCTGTATATAGAGAAAGTGCCCTGTTACATTTCACTAATGAATGACTGTACTGTAGATATAAATGTTTACCACAAGTTCAGGTAAAAGACTGCACATAATTAGAATTTAATGACCTCGTTTCTCTCTGTCTTCTTTTCCAGGTGTTGGAAGAAGACATGACACTCACAAATACTGTTATTAAATTACAGTCTTGACTTCCTACCTGTAAATTTTGTTTTATACATTTTGTAAGTACTTATAATAAACATTTTTTCATTAACTATTGGATGTGTACTGAAGGAATACTTGAATGATTAATTCATATGAACATGAACCCTGTAATCCTGTGTGGAGAGAAGATCATTTGTCGATTTGATATTTGATAAACCTTCCAACTCACTGTCATTATCAGAAACTACAGTAATAAGCCAGGATGTGAAACCACATTCACTGTTTCTATGTGTGATGACATGGTTGGTTCTTCAGCTTTATTTCTGAGTCATTCACCTACAGACCCTGGTTAATTACTACATAAACTCATCCATTCAAACACAGGTCATGTATTAGAGATGCACAGTATTAAGCCAGTGGTTCCTAACCCTTTTGATTTGTGACCCCTTACAAATAAGTAATGTCTACGTCTGACCCCTCATCACAGGTTATGGCCTTTATAAATGTGAGTTATGAGCAGTTTAAGGAGAGAGTGATTATTCTGTCCCAGATTGTTTGATTTAAAGATTTTTTAGAGCTCTGAAGAGGAGATTTTACAATTTCCTTTCTCATCTTTAATCCTCTACTTACACATTTATCCTGGGACGCCCCTGGAAATATACCCTAATTTTGTTAATGCTCAACGTAGCTGCCTGTAATAACTGGATTTGCCACCTTTTCCTTTTACACAGAATCCCCCAGAAATCCCCCACACCACACAGGTAGGGCAGCTTCAGGGACCATTAGAGGGATACTGCAGAAAAAACAGAAAATATTGTACTTTAAAAAAAAAAACATCAGGGTCAATGATGAGGCTGAAATCATGGTTGACTGTATTTGTCTTAGTATGATTACTTATGTTTAGATGTTTTGTTGTAACAGTGGTTTTGGCCCACGGGACGGGAGTCTCTCCCAGACACTTGCACTGGGCCTTTAAATGGTCTTTCACATCCGGAGCAGCACCCTCCCGTCCCCAGACAGACACAGGCCAGCGTCCTGCCGATGTCGAGCCACCTCTAGCCGGTTTGTGTGCGAGCGGTTAACAGGTACACAGCACTGACCAACCCGTCGAGCAGAGTAAAGACGTGGAGCCGCTGGTCGGTAGCTCGCTGCGGCTGTCAGAGGAGCGGGCTGCAGACCGGGCAGCAGGCCGACGGCCAACATGGAGGCGACTCGTGACGCGATTGTTTACATACAGCCTCCGCTAGCGTCGGCCGCGGACAGTCACTTTGTGCGAGGTTACTTTTTTCTGGCCTTGCTGTAACCCGGAGAGTGATGCTCAGGATAGTCGTGTCCGGGCCAACAGACGGACGACACTTTGACGTTGAGTCCCGGCGCCGCCGGCGCTAAAGCTAACACCGATGCGGCCGTCGGTCGGACCAGGTGCAGATGTCCGCTCCGGCTGTCACTCAGTTTTACATTAGTGGCTCGTTTACCGCCCAGACCTCAGCAGCTCTGTGGGAAGTAGAGCGTTTTAAACGCGTTTCACCGTTTCTTGTAATTCGGCTCTGAGCTGTAAGCGCTGTTGAACAGTATTTCACGTGTGTGGCTCACCAGGTAAGGCAGCTAGTCGGCTACCATAACAGAAAGTTGACACAGGTCAATGTTTTTCGTTGCCATTTGTCCGAGTGGATGAACGCTGGACTGAGCACGGGACGGTGTTCACGAAACTGTACTGGAAACTAAACCAGGCTTCGGTTAACTAATTCATGTTAACTTATGAAACAGACACGCTCGCTCGGGTTGAATTGGCAGGTTTTGCAAACCGAGTCTGGCTCCATGTTGTCACCTTATCCACGGGAGCAGCACGATGGTGGTGGTATCATTATAAATGTTATTAAAACACGGGCTGCGTCCTTCTTAATGTGGAACAGGATTAGTTTCCGTGCCTGTGGAGCAGAGTTTAATGTGAGGAGAGGCTACAGTTGTGTGTTCTTAGGCAACATCTTTTAAACTTACATGTGTTGGACCGCCTGCCATCTGAAGAACAATAATTAAAGGCAAAATATCAGATTCTCCTAGTTTATAGAGTGTGATTTGTCCAGGAGCGATGATACAGTCTCTGTATTTGTCCTAAACAGGTGCGCTGCTGCTGCTGCTGCTGGCCCTCGGTTCGCTATGGCCCAGAACCAGGTGATCCTGCAGTTCCGCTTTGCCACCTTTGGGGACTCCATGCTGCAGAAGATGAACCTCCTACGACACCAGAGGCGCTTCTGCGACGTCACCGTGCGCATCAACCAGCTGGAGGTCCCTGGTCACAAGGTAGTGTTTGCCGCCGGCTCCTCTTTCTTGAGGGACCAGTTCATCCTTCAGCAGGACTCCAGGGAGGTCCAGATCTCCATGATCCAGGAGGCGGAGGTGGGCCGGCAGCTGCTGCTGTCCTGCTACACGGGTCAGCTGGAGTTCCCCGAGCTGGAGCTGGTGCATTACCTGACGGTGGCCAGCTTCCTCCAGATGGGCCACATTGTGGAGCAGTGCACCCAGGCTCTCAGCAAGTTCATCAAACCTCAGCCTGCACGGCAGCTGGAGGCTGACGTGGATATGAGGAGGGAAAAGAGGGAGGAGGGTTTATCCTCCCCGACCCAGAGAGAGCAGGAGCGCTCTCAGGTTCGGACTATCCATCAGGAGGATGAGGAGGTGGAGCAGGTTGAGGACGACAACAACTCCAACGACGATGACGACGACGACGACGATGATGATGATGATGTGATCATACAGCCCAAGTCCCCCCTCCAGATCTTAGGCAGGCGTCCAAGGCAGGGTATGGTGGAGAGTGACATCACGATAGTCAAAGTGGAGTCTGTGTCCGACGTGGCAGAGAACTCCATCACTGGTCACTTCCCCACCAGCCCGCCTGCTGCCCTCCACTCTCCTGAGCCTCAGCACTCCCTCATCAACTCCACTGTGGACAGTCGTGGCAGTGAGCTGGCGGTGCCACCTGGCACGGCCGGGTACCCGCTCAGCCCCCCTCCTCCATCCCCTCCAGCGGAGAAACACAGCGTGCACCAGAGGAACTACGACAAACCTCTCCAGTGGTACCACCAGTGCCCCAAGTGCTCCCGTGTCTTCCGCCAGCTGGAGAACTACGCCAACCACCTCAAGATGCACAAGCTGTTCATGTGCCTCCTGTGCGGCAAGACTTTCACGCAAAAGGGCAACCTGCACCGACACATGCGCGTCCACGCCGGCATCAAGCCCTTCCAGTGTAAAATCTGCGGCAAGACCTTCACCCAGAAGTGTTCTTTGCTGGATCACCTAAATCTGCACAGTGGGGACAAGCCACACCGCTGCAACTACTGTGACATGGTTTTCGCTCACAAGCCTGTTCTCCGCAAGCACCTCAAACAAATCCACGGGAAGAACAGCTTTGACAACGCCAACGAGGGCAACCTGCACGACGGGGGGCTTGAGTTTGAGGTGAATATGAAATCTGTGGACCTTTTTTAGTAGCTTTTGTTTTGTTGGATGCCATCAGACATTTTAAATGGGCTCGATGCAGACTTTCCCTCAGATGGCACATCACTCCAATGAGTCATCCTGAATTTATCAGTTGAAGGAACTGACACAGTTTATACGAAGCTGGAGCATAACGGCGGTTGTTCTCTGAGCGAGAAGCCTTTTATCAAAGACGGACAGATGAGTGAACATGATGGCTGGTTTTCCAAAGTGTCAGCCTCATTCTGATGGGTTTATAACTGGAGAATATAAACATGAAAGAATGCATTTCACTGTAGCTTCATTACTGTGGACTTTTTTTTTTTTCTTTTTTTCCTCCTTTTTTTTTCTACAATACATTGTAGATGCCTTCATATCGTACTTGAAAATTCAGCACTGAAACACAAAATTGACTGTACATCATTAGTTTTATTAATGAATTAACATGTCTATGTGTCTACGTTGTCCAATGATAAAAACGTTCCAAATGAATATATATTCTATATATATATATATCATATTCATTTGTATATTATGTATACAGTCTACTGTAGCCTTTCTTTCTTACCTGTGTGAATATGACAACATGGACTTGAAAGAGGGAGGGTTGGAAAATATTTTATTGAAGGCAAGCTACACCAGTGACAAATGGGATGCCAAAGCGTCTATGTGAACTGAAATGGTTCTTTTATACAGACTTTATATCTGAGGTACTATTGGACCAAAGTGACATTGTACGTGTCCTGTGTTCATGGAAGTCAACATGTGTTATAAAATTAAAAAGTGACTCTAAATTAGTGTTGGTTGCAAGTGTTCTTATTGTCGCACACTTCTCTCCACCATTCATTCACATCAGAAGATAATATTCATAGAAATATACTGTAAATTCTGCATTCCCGATGTAAAATTGTGAGAAACTAAACGTTAAAAACAGAATTCCAGTAGTGATAAGACCAACAAAATTAAGTTCTAATTATCTTTGTATTAATATTAATTTCCGATGCAGAAGAGCCTTTCAGCTAACGCCCTCCTCAGTGTGCACACTGAGTTTTACGAGCTCTTTAATCAGGTAGTGTGAGTATCTGAAAGTGGCATGTACATGTGTGGTGAGTTGTTTCAACAAGAGTATCTTCAGACCAGTGAATAGATTACTAAGGAGGAGTACACGGTGGGGCGCTTTTTGCATTTGTGTCATCCTCCTGTCGTGCACCTCTCACAAAATGTGTTTCGTATTGTGAGTGTCCCATAACTAAGTTGTGGGTGTGATGCATCGCCGTGGTGGGTTACAGTGCAGTATGAGCGCAGCAGCAGTCATCCACAGTTCAGACACCAGCCTGGCATCAGTGCCTGTAACGGCTGAGATGGAGGCCTGGGTTGGTTCACTATCGCCGTCTCCTCCCCCGCCTCCTCCTCAGTGCCTGTTAGAGACTGTGAGACGAGAACTGGACCCCTGCTTTACAACATTGTGTCAAGTGAAGAACTTTTATGTGCAACAGAGGCTCCTGTGACTCCTATTATCTGAGGAATGAGCAGGGCCACTACCTACACATGCAGTCCTGTGTTGGATGCTATGAATGAGCATGAGTGTCACATATACTGTCGCAAGAGTTACATATGCATTAGTTAAATATACAGCGATAGGTGGTATCAACAATCTGTGATTAGTGCAGTGTGTTTGGCATGTTCACAGCCTTGTGAATGTATGGTATCACGTATGTCCTGATAATGTTAAAGTATTCAAATTCACTCCACATACAGTTGTCAGATCTAGTCTTTATATTTCATTACTGCAGTAGGTTTTCGTATGTATAAGTGTCCTTTATGCTTTTGTTCAGATTATTACACACCACATACCAATCAATATGACAAATATACAAAATATAAATTGAAGTTGAGCATTTATTTTCATAGTCAAGTATCCATTTTTATTTAACAATAAACATGAATGAACATCTAAATGTGCTCAAACTAGCACATTAGCAAAATGGCAAGTGTTCATTAATAGATTTCATTATTGGCTACTTTACAAAACCAAAATACAGTACAAATATCAATGTTTAAACCTGCCATATGTCCACTGCCGAGGTCACAGAGGTGTCCATGCAGTGAACATGATTTGAATACAACGATTTGATAAGGGCAGCAATGTCCACTAACCGTTATTGCACAGTGCATCACTGGTGTGTGGCGCAGCGATGAGCAGGACTGCAGGCTGCTGCCAGCGCTGTCTGCATTTTGTGTTTGATTATGAAACACCAAAAACACTGGTTATTCCAAACTTAAGGGTGGGATGCGTCTTCAGGTTCACCCAGCTTCTGGTGGTGCTGTATGTGGTGGGGTAAGTAGCAAAAACATGCACTGGCCTTGGATTTGGTCAAATGTGGATATAAAGCTAAAGTAGTCGTGAAGTACGGTTGCAGTGTGATGCCTGGCGATTTATTAGGATTTGATTGCATTGTTAAAAGTGTCATGCTGCTGTGAACCCTGCAGGTATGTGTGTGTGGTGCAGAAGGCCTACCAGGTTACAGACTCTGTCCTCAGTACCGTCACCACCAAAGTGAAAGGTTTTGCCTTCACCAACACGTCTGACTTGGACCCCACGTTTTGGGACGTGGCTGATTATGTTATCCCACCTCAGGTATCTTTATTGCAAAAAAAAAAAAAAAGAGAAACGATAGACACACACTCAAACTTAATGACCACCCCACCTTAACTTATCATCCATGGTGTATATTACATGGCACTTCAGGACCATCACAGTGAGTGACGCGTCTGCTTCTCTTCTGTCTAACAGGGTGATAATTCATTCTTTGTGTTGACGAATATGGTTGTTACCCCCAATCAAACACAGTCACGTTGTCCTGAGGTGAGTTGCTCGTGCTGCCTGATATGACACCCGATGATATTCCTGCTCAGACATAGTTTGGTGATTCACAGCATGTCATTAGAGTTTAGGCTGGTTCCTAAGGAATCTTTCAGGGTTCCAACTAATGATTATTTTCATTATTGATTAATCTGTCAATTATTGTCCCAACATATATAGAATAATTTAATCTAATATGACAGAAATTAATTTTAAAAAACTCCATTACAATTTTCCATCATGAGTGTCCAATACTTTGCTTTATGACCAAATACTAAGGACATTCCCATCAGCCTCAGCTGTACTTTGTGTTTAGTGCTAATAAGCAAAGTTAGTATGCTGTGTGGATGTGCACAGATTAACAGCGGTGATCTCCCCTCCAGCTGCCAAACCCGTCAACTACTTGTGTGGATGACTGTGACTGTATCGAGGGCTACAGTAATCCTCGAGGCAATGGTAGGCCCTCCTCGCTGCGTGGCATCAGATTGACACGTGTTCATACACCAGCTGTAAATGATGTGACACCATGCTGCAAACACCACCTGACACTTATTTTCCACTCAGGCATACAGACGGGACTGTGTGAGAACTACTCCACGACTGTCCGGACCTGTCAAGTGCTCTCATGGTGCCCTCTTGAAATAGACACTAAGCTGCCCAAGTAAGAATATATGCAGTGTTATAGTATTTATAAGTAATTATAGTGTAATGTAGATATGGGTTGACATGTTGTTTCCCTGTCCCACAGACGTGCACCGCTGGCTGCAGCAGAGAACTTCACCGTGTTGATCAAAAACAGCATCACATACCCAAATTTCAACGTTCACAGGTCAGTGTCAAAGAAAGACGTGTGGAGAGATACAACAGCAGGCTCTTATCAGTATATGCAAACATACTCTTTTATTGTGTGCCATTATATCAAATGTGTGTTTGCCTTCCTCCCCCAGAAGAAACATCCTACCACACATTAACTCCTCATACCTGAAGAGGTGTGAATTCAATCGTACAACGGACCCCGACTGCCCCATATTCCGCCTCAAACACATCGTTTCAGAGGCTGGGGAAGAATTTCAAGACATAGCTGTGAAGGTATTCCCAGAATTCAATGTAACACTCACTTTTCAAACTTTTCAAAAGTGTCACGCTTGCCTACAGTTATACACAGATATTTCATGTTCACAAAGGGCGGTGTCCTCGGTATTATTATTGACTGGAGCTGTGACCTGGACTGGTGGGCAGGGAAGTGTTACCCCAAGTACAGCTTCCGCAGGCTGGACAACAAATATCCTGTCAATAATGTGGCCCCAGGATACAACTTCAGGTGAAACCACTTTTTAACAAATGCTTATTGATAAATGGATTAAGCTGAAAAAAACTAAACTGATTCAAAAACCTACTGCTCTTAGGTTTGCAAAATACTACAAGACCGCAGATGGAGAGGAAACTAGAACCTTGATCAAAGCATACGGGATCCGGTTTGACGTCATTGTATTTGGAACTGTGAGGCCGGAATGAATCTTGAAATTACAGTGACTTCATCAGCATAATGTGTGTGTTCTTTGCTCTGACAATAGCTGGGGGCTTTTTTTTCATCCCGCAGGCAGGGAAGTTTGGAATTATTCCGACCATTGTCAACTTGGGTGCAGCATTATCGTTCCTCAGTTTGGTGAGTGTTGAGTCCTGCACTTGAAATATGATTTTTAAGAAATGCATTTTTCCCCAAAAAAGCAATGATACACACAAATGGAGTGTGTTTTACAGGTTCCAGTGGTTTCTGACTGGTTTATGTTGACATGCATGAAGAAAAGAGATTTTTACAGCAAACATAAAGTCACATATCTGAGTGAGGACACTGAGTCTGAATCAGTAAGTGACCGATTGTTCAGTTGCACATTTTATATCCCTCACTACTGGCTTTTAAATCTTTTTTGGGGTCAGTCATTAATCCTTTTTCTTTTTCTTTTTATTAGATGACAATGGGCACCAGCTACGGGACCCAGTAGCATGGTCGCATCGAAATGGGAACATTTTTCTGCAGAGGACCTGCTCCGAAATTGTTAACATGAAAACAAATATATTCAATATGAATTCTTCAATAAAACTGGTTGAATGTGTAAATGTCAAGAACGAGTATTAAAGATGTCAAGATAAAAGTACCTTCAGGTGTCAGTCGCAAACGGGAGAGAGTTGGAGAGCGCTGAAAGGTTCGAATTGCTGTGTATTGCTACGCCGGTTTTTGACTTATTCGACTTCTTAAACAACACTGATTTTGGATTTGCGGACAACAGGACTAAATAGGGATAGGGTTTCGTATTGTGAAGGACATTTTGTAGGGATATCGACCGATGGCCTGTTTAGGCCCGGAACATCATTCATACATTGGGAGTGAGTGGGAGAATGTGGTGTGATGGTGGGGTAGATCCATGAAGGCATCTAGCTGTAAGAGAAAGAAAAAGGAAGCGGCTGGCTCAGGGGGAACATAGAGTGAGGGGAGAGGAGGTGAGGAGAAGGACCCGAAAACAGGATTGCTTAATGTTGTGGTACAGTTCGAAGGAGAGGGGGGAGTAAAGAAAGTCGACCCGCTAAAATTAACAAAAATCATCAGAGAGCAAGTAAAATATGCGAGTGTTTTGGGAGATTGGAACTTGCTTATTGGCTGTAATACTTAAGCTCAGATGGAGAAGGCAAAGAAAAGGATTTATGTTGGAAAAATCAAAGTTCCTAAAGTGGTCGGAGTGGGTGAGAAGAATGTTCGTGGTTGCAAAGGGGGTAATGACTGGAATACTTGTCAGTGTTGGCATGAAGGAACTGGTGGAGAACTTGAGGGTGCGGAATGACTCAGTGATAAGTGCTAAAAGAATGACAAGGGGAGTTGACAAAATGGAGACAGAAACCTTCTTAGTTGATACAATGTAAGAGAATACATAACAAAGCCTATGAGGTGCTTTAAGTGTCAGGAATTTGGACATGTGGCTAAAGTGTGCAAAGGAAAAAGAACATGTGCTAGGTGTGGTGGGGAACATGAATATGGGAAGTGTGGAGAAGGAGTGAGGCCAAAGTGTTGAAACTGTGGAGGTCATCACGGTGCTGCTTTTTGGGGCTGGGAAGTGTTGAGACGAGAGGTGGAAGTGTAGCAGATAAAAGTGAAGGAAAAGTTTCTTATGGAGAAGCAGTTAAGAAGGCTGAAAAGGAAAAGCAGATTAAGGATGGTGATCATGTCAGAGAGCAAACTGCAGACAAACAACAGGAGCAGAGAAATGTATGGCAGGAGAAGAAGAAGCTGGTGAAACTTATAGCAGGGGAGATAAATGCAACATTGAGATTAAATCTAAAACTGAAAGGATCCAGGTTATTGTGAAAGCAGCAGTGCACCACATTCAACCTATGATAGGGTTGGGTGATAATACTGATAATACTTATCATGTTAATCCTTATGTTAAGAAATGTGGGCTGAGAGAAAAAGATTAGTAGTTCTAAATTAGTACAACCTATGTAAAAGGCTATAGTTGAACAAGCTTGAGGAAATAGAGAGGTAGAATGGAAATAATGGTGTGGGAATTTTAATGCACATAACGCATTGTGGGGGAGTGAAAGAATGGATAATAATAGGCAAGTAATAGAAGAGTTGTTGGATGAAAAAAAAGTGTGCTTAAATAATGGAAACAAAACAAGAATAGATGTCAGCACCAGAAAGTAATCTGTAATTGATCTCACACTGGTCTCCAATTATATGGCACCATTGTGTGATTGGAATATATATCATTATCACCATAGGGAGCGACCCTTATCCAGTCTTATGTAAAGTCAACATTTCTACTGCACTGACCACAGAAGACAGAGGAGGGAGATGGGTGTTTGAGAAGGCTGATTGGGAGAATCTCATAAAAGAAAGTGACAGATACCTGAATCATACTGATTATAATATGAACATAGAAACATTTGATAATAAAGTAAGACAAGGTATAATAACAGCTGCATTAGAATCCATTCCTAAAAGTAAAGGCAAAAGAAAGAGGAAAGCCGTACCATGGTGGGATGATAAATGTAAGAGAGAGAGTGGAGCTATCCTGTTTTGACTAGTGGAAATGATGTTGCAGTAACCAATAAGGAAAAGGCTGTGATAATGGTCAATACTTTTGTAACAGTACACGGTTCCAATAAGTCGTCTGAGAAGGAAAAAAGAGGCAGAAAGAAAACCAAATCTGAAAACTTGGAGGCATTAAGGAGGAATGAAAGCACTGATGATGAACAAAATGTACCATTTAACATGGGGGAATTAAGTTAGGCACTGTCTAAAACTGGGAAGACTGCACCAGGGAAAAATGAGATATGCTACATCATGGTGAAACATTTAAGTATTGAGGGACTGAAAAAGTTGCTTGTATTATTTAATAAAGTGTGGAAAGAAGGAAGAATCCCAGAGATCTGGTAGGAACCAATAATTATTCCAATAAGGAAACCTGGGAAGGATGACAGTAAGCCAATAAACTACATGCCTATTCCTTGACATCACATATCTGTAAATTGATGGAACGGATGGTCAATGAGAGGATAATGTATTTCTTGGAGAGCAGAGGTATGATGTCTACATACCGTCAAGTTGAAATGTGGGGGACGAAATGGGGATTAAAATTTTCAGTGGAGAAGACAAAAGGTATGCTCTTCACTAGAAGGAATCTCAGGGGAAGGCAATAATCTAAAATATTATATGGTAATGAAATAGAGAGAGTTGAAACTTTTCGTTTTTTGTGAGTTTATTTGCACCCAAGCTTAACATGGTAAAAACATTTTAGAAATGTGAAGAATAAATTTAAAAAAGTAATAAATGTTATGAGATATCTTGCAGGAGTGGGATGGGGAGCTGATAATGCATCACTGAAATATATTTATGTAGCTTTAATCAGATCAATGCTCGACTATGGGAGTGTGGTGTCTGGATCAGCAACTAAATCTGTGCTTGCAGGGCTGGGTATAATTTAGGCTCGGGCTTTGAGAGTGTGTTTAGGAGCAGTGAGAACATCGCCAGTATGTGCCCTTCAAGTTGAGGCAGGAGAAATGCCGCTGAGGCTTCATCGGAAACAGCTGGGGGTTAACTACTGGATAAATCTGAGGGGACATGGAGATAGTCATCTGACCAAAAGAGTTCTACAGGCCAGCTGGGAAAGAGAGAGAGCACAAAAATGTAGTTTTGGATGCATAGGAGAGGCAGCAGCAAAAGACCTGGGAGTGCATGAAAAGGAGTTTTGCTCAACTGTTTTATGTCCTTTAAGTCTTGTGTGGGTGCTAGAAACACTAGTGGTCGATTTGATATTACTACAAATTAAGGAAAACAATAAAAGTGTAGATCTGGTGAGTGAGTTTTATGGGTATGTGGAATATAAATATAAAGACTATGTGCAGGTGTTTACAGATGGATCAAAGGATCCAAAAACAGGCCACACAGGTTCTGCAGTAGCAGTTCCTCACTATAGAGGTGAGATATACAGACAGATGTCAAATTGCCTAAGTGTATTTACAGTTGAGCTGTACGCCATCCTGATGGCTTTAGAATGGGTTGAACAAATCAAACCAAAGAAAGTCTTAGTATGTAGTGATTCAGTCTCTGCTCTGCACAGTCTCATGCCAGGTACGCTTAGTAATCGTCAGGATTTAACCTTTGAAATAATGTCAATACACACAAGAATGAGGAAACTAGATGCTGAGGTTGTATTAATCTGGTTCCTGCTCATACAGGCATAGTGGGAAATGAAAAAGTGGACAAATTTGCCAAACAAGCTATTAAAAAAGGAATGATAGATAAACATATTCATCTCTCAAAATCAGAAGGAAAGGGCATTGTATGGAGGGAAATCAATTAAGAGTGGCAGCAGCACTGGGATCAGGAGACAAGAAGAAGACACTTACTTTCAATGCAAAACAAAGTTGGTATTATGAGAAGAAGGGGAGGAAACAGAAAACAAGAGACAGTCATGACTAAATTAAGAACAGGACACAGCAACCTGAAAGGAACACTCATAGGGAAGCATCCAACCGGTTTATGTGATCACTGCCAGCTACCAGAAACCATAGAACATGTCCTGGTGAGCTGCAGGAAATATGAGTCAAAGAGAAAGGACATGATGGAGGAAATGAAAAGATCGGGGATGAGAGGAGCAGGAATAAGTAACAGACTGGAGTGAGGTGAGAGTGAGCCAGGTAGAAGAAGCCTGGACAGCTTCTTAAGGAGAACAGAACTGATGAGGAAAGTCTAACAGTTCGGACATTGTCGGAGGTAACTAACTCCAGAAGACGGCAGCAGTGACACGATGTGGATGCAAGCTGCCCTTAAAACCCAAAGAAGAAGAAGAAGAAGAAGAAGAAGAAGAAGAAGAAGAAGAAGAAGAAGAAGAAGAAGAAGGTAAACGATGAGTCCTCCGCGCCGCACGGTGGCAGCAGCGCCGTAACACGCCCAAACACAGGAAGCTCCTCCTCAGTATGCCAGCAAACAACAGAGAAGTGAGGCAGAGGAGCCCTCCGGACGGGGGCACCGTCACCGAAACTCGCTAGAAACGGAGCGTTTCTGACGGGTTTGTCTCTCCGGAGGGTGAGCGTATGTGCGGCGGCGGCGCGCGCCGAGGGGCTGACGTCAGCCTCGCGTGTGTGAGCGTTGACCCTGGCAACGGAGCGGCGGCTAGCTGTTAGCACCGACGGCTAGCTCCAGGGGCAGCTGGTTTCTCTGCCGGTCAGCATCGATGAGGAGGCACCACCGCGGCTCAGATGCTGTAAACGAGGCTGACCAGCTCGTCCCGAGTTAGCCAGTCGGCCGCTGGTCTGAGAGAGACTGCAGCAGAATGACAGGTGAGGGGCACGACCCACGGGGTGGCGCACGCCTTGTTGTTTTGATCGTGTCAGTGGTTGCGGGGTTTCTCGAAGTGTAGTAACGCCCCGGTGTTTCCCCAGAGGATGCCGTCTTGCTGGACGTGCCTGTCATTCGGCAGCTGTACCACTGGGACTGTGGGTTAGCCTGCTCCAGGATGGTGCTGAAGTAAGTGCACAGGAGAGCTGCTAACATCTAATCCTGCAGCATTATGTACTCGGCTCAAGGTGCTCTTAACAACTGCAGTCATCAGCATGCAGACATTATCAGATACTGACAAATCTTTGCAACTGCGTGACTTGTGAAGTGCAGCGGGCGGATTGACAGTGTCCGTCTGTCCGATCTGGCAGGTACCTCCATCCAGTCAGCGATGAGGAGTTTCAGAGAGCATGCTGGGAGCTGAAGCTGACCGAGAGTGTGTGGACCATTGACCTGGCTTACCTCATGTGCCATCTAGGAATCAGACACTGCTTTTGCACGCAGACCCTGGGCGTCGATAAGGGTTTTAGGAATCAGGTACTTTGCTGAATCCAAGCTACCGTAACCTGTCAAAACCAGATATGAATTATTTTTCTTTTGTGTGTTTGACGGTGTCTTTTTTTGTCTTTTGGTATGGTTCGCAGTCCTTTTATAAGAAACATTTTGATACAGAAGAAGACAGAGTGAATGAGCTCTTCCTTAAAGCAGATAGCAAAGGTGTGGTGCTGAAGAAGTGGTGAGTTTCCTGTTAATTATTACACGCTTGGAAGCCAGCTGCTTTCGCCCCAGACAAGGTAAACCTAACACCTGGCACGTATTCGTGATTATCTTTCCGCAGCTCTGTGACAGTTCAGGAAATCCAGTCCCATCTGGAGCAGGGCCACGTTGCCATAGTGCTGGTCAACGCTGTCGTCTTGACGTGTGAACTCTGCTCCTCGCCTGTCAAATACTGCTGCTTCCTGCCTGTGGGGCAAAAGTGTTTCTGCAGGAAGCCGGAGTACCAGGGTCACTTTGTGGTAGTGTGCGGCTTCAACAGGACCACTGGCTGTATTTTCTACAACAACCCTGCGTATTCTGACCGTGAGTAATCTCATATGTTCAAAGCAAAGCAGACTGTAGCAAAACTGTATTTAATTTTTTTATTTTTTAAACAGTTAATGGGCCACAGGAGACAACTGGCTTTTTGAAAACAGTCTAAAATAGATTTAATGTCTTGGTTTTTAAAATATAACGCTAAGAGTCAGAAGTTATATCAGAATTTGGATGCCCTGTTGCTCACTTTGACATATAAAGGGATTTTAGTATTCTGAAATAATTAGTGGATTAATTGATAAATTGATCAACAGGGAAATAATGGCCAACTCTTTTGATGCTCGTTAAATTATCCAAGTAATTAATCGAGCAAAATGTCAAGCAGTTGCAGGTTTTAGTTTCTCAAATGTAAGAATTTTCTGCTTTTCTCTCTTTTATATGTTTGTAAATGACTTGGCTTTTGGGCTGTTGATCAGACAAAACAAAAAATATGAACTTGGAAGAGGCACTTTTAACATTTTCTGACTAAACAATTAACCGATTAATCTTAAAAAGTAGTCAACAGAGGAAATTATTGTTAGTTACAGCATAATTTATGCATTCAAAACAACAGCAGGATTTGAGCTAAATGCTAATGTCAGCATGCTAATGTGCTGATCTTTAAGACGTTTTATGTTTACCCTGTTCACCATCATCGTTTAGCGTGCTAACATGCAAATCAGGACTGCACACTAAGTACAGCTGAGGCTGATGGGAACATCACTAGTTTTCACTCAAAACACCAAATGTGAACCTCCTTGTGAAACTACAGGAAAAGTAGAGTAATAGTAACATGAAATGTGTCTAGTTTGGATCTGACGTGTGTGTGTGTGTGTGTGTGTGTGTGTGTGTGTGTGTGTGTGTGTGTGTGTGTGTAATTCAGGGGTGTGCTGCACCAGCATCAATAACTTTGAGGAGGCTCGGCGGAGCTATGGGACAGATGAGGACATCCTGTTCGTCTTTAAGGAGAGTTGATGGACAGCGAGCATTAATTTGGATTCCACTCTTCCTCAGCTCACCATTCTAGTGGCATGATGCTGCGACAGCCTCTGACTATGTGCCCCCTCCTGTTGTCCGTTATCACAGATAACCATCCTGTCCGGCGCTAGTAAGCCCAACTGCTCACATGAAAGGCACTTAGCTGCAGATTTGCCTCTCTAATTCCCTCTTGTACAACCAATACTACTTGACCCGCAAAGGATTAACAGCTGGAAGGTTCAATAATCTCAGTTGAACTGCTTATTTTCATATCTCCCTTTTCGAGATGAGAATATGGTTCAAATTAATTTTATTGCGTCTTCATTGAGTTTTAATGACTGGTCGCTCATATATCGGAGCTATTGAAATGTCAAACTGTGTTCTGAGTATTTTACACTTGTGAATCTACGGTGGATGAAATGTGGGAATCATGACATAGAATAGGAATTACCAGGAAATAGCGTGCACATAATTCAGGGCTTATGACAGCAATTAATATATCCAATTTATTTGTTCTGTTCAGTGTTGAAGTCTGAAGCCTGAAGCCTCACCTCCACTTGCCTTTTAGAAAGATCCTCTTATCTCACCTCTCAGTCACTTTTTATTCTGATGATTCTATCAACAGGGAATACAGGAAGTAGTTGTGTTTTGAGAGTCTCAGGTAATTAATGCCCTAAAGCGTGACATCAAATGACAAAACTAGTTTGATGCAATACTCCATAGTGTGTCTATGGAACTCAGTCTACCTGCAGATGAACATGGGCCGTGGATCGGCATACAGAAACATGAACTTCACTGGGGGAGAAAAACGGCTCAACACCTCGTGTGTTGGTGTTGTGGCAACATGCTGGACAGATGGACGCATTGTTTGGTTGTTTTGATCATGTTGCAGAACAAAGGTGTCATTTTGACTCAATCGTGTCCTCATTGTCACTCTTTTATTTTTTTTGATTTTGTTACGTATACGTTTTTTGCACTACACTTTTCAAACCAGACATAATTATGTGTTATTTAAATTAAAAATGTTACCATGAAATCACATTTCCCAGACTATGAGAAGTGATTTCTTCCAGGTTGTGCTTTTGGTAAGAACAAACGGCACGTTTAAACCACAAACTTTATTTTTTATTAAACATAGAGCTGCATTTATTATATGTTGTGATTAAAGGATTTGAACATACGCTCCATCCTTGTCATTCTCTTGAATTTAGATAGATTATGGGAATAAAATCATAACCCTGTTTTTCATATTATGATCCTCTTAATTGTCATCTAGTTAAGTTTGTTCTTTGCAGGACTGATTTATTAATCGTGAATGAAGTTGTCTTTAACATCAGCACTCTAATTTTGTGAAGCCAAGGAACCTACTGTATCTTTCCTAAAGCATATTCTAATTATGAAATAAAAATCTAAAATCTCTACAGAATATTATAAGCACTTAATATAATTTACTTAATGACATTTATCAAACTGCTGAAACAAAAATGGTTTTCATTGGTCTAATAAATAATATTTTGTTGAGTTTATGTCTTTTGATCATTGCATCCTAAGGTAAATTTGTAATGTGAAGATTTCCGTGAGGTCACCAAATTCTTTCTTCTAAAAACAATAAAGGTGTGATTTATTTATCGGCAAGTAGCCGACCAGGGAGTGAGGGACATGTCAACCTACCAGATGCATGTGCATACCCACAGTCCTGAGAGGATATCAGTGAAAACTCCCTAAAAGCTCTCATTTACATTAATGATTATTTAAACATTTTTTTTATTTGTTCCTCTTACAAAAAAGAAAGGATAGCCCATATCTTAAAATTAGTTAATGTACGGGACACGTCTTAAAAACATAAAGGAAACTATATGTTTTTTAAAAACAATGAAAAGTTTGATTTTATAAGCAATAAAACAAACTTTGCTCAACCCAGTCTAGTTTACAATGCGTAATGTTGGCAAACTTCAGATAGATATTGCAGTGTGACTGATATTACAAAGTATTTGCCTCTTGTGCTACTGTTAGACCTGAAGAATCCAGGCTTCAGGGCGTCAGATCATCCACAATAAAATCAAGATAAGTCATCGTCATATAAAGAAGGGGGCCCTGGTTTGATTTTGAATGTCATTTGCAGTGATGAAGGGATGGAAACAACAAAATGGACAGAATCTGACATAAATGGACTACAGTGGAGTATCATTTACTCCTTCACTATGTTGGGTTTGAAGTCGTGTTGGACAGCCCTGGTAAGTTCCTCTGCATACTCAGCATACCGCCCAGTCATCTGCAAACAAAAGCAGTTAACTGGTTAACTGATCAACAGTAGTCCAGGAGAATAGATGGTATTTTTAAAGTGCAGGGATGCCTGCGTATGCTATGCCCAGTTATATTTACCTTAAAACTCCATTTGTCGCTGATTTGTCTGTTGAGGTTGAGATCCATTTCAACAACTAGCAGTCCATCTTTGACCCTAGAGAGCCCAGGGGTGCGGCTGCCGTCAGGAGCAGCCACATAACTGGATCCATAGAAGTATCCAAAGTCGTGGTGAGCTGCAAAAGTCAGGATAGCTGTCAGTAAATGGTACTGAAATAATTCACCCCACCACTAACAGCTACTTACTGTATGGAGGACCACACATGACTGACTAACTGTTTATTTTTAAGTATAACCTTTTAACTTGATTCAACTACACTCAGTTCACCATACAAGTTCTAGGAAATAAATGTATTACCTTTTTTTCCATCACCAGATGTGAATTCACTTGTGAAATGTTCCTGTGTGAAATAAAAAACAAAAACACTTTTTACCCAAAAGCCACACGTAGGACTCAGGATGTCAGTATTTCTCCAGTTCTGGCTACGGCCCTGCAGTTGAGTGTCAAAGGTACAATTCTATGTGCTTTCACGTGCTGTCTTTTATCAGACCTGCGTGTATGATTGCAGTTACAGACCATGACTTACCGTCCCAACACGGTTGATTGCACAAGTGAAACAGTGGTTAGCTATCGCTGCATTCCTGGCCTCTATAGGCCACATGGGCTCACTGTACAGAAGAAACAACATTATTGTAGATGCATGTATAACAACATATGATAACTTCAGTATAGTTTATAACAACCGCAATGAGTCTAGTAACACTGATACTACTGCTAAGATTACTAGTACTCCATCACATTTTTCAACCACCTGAAATAAACTGACCCAGAGCACAGAGACCCCTAAAAGCTCCAGGTTAACTATGTGGTAACTGGTTTGTGGCCATTTGATTAATTGTAACCTTTATGGGGGCAATATGTACAACTAAAGCACTGTATTGACAATATCAATGAACAATGAGCCCAGCAGCTCATTTTTCCCCCGGCGCCCTCGAGCATTTGTTAATACAGCCAGGCCAGAAATAATACTTGCTGCATTTCGTCCTTTACCTGAGAGCTCCAACAGTGGCTGAGGGGTTGAAGATGATCTCAGCTCCATTCATACTGTACATGAACCAATTGAGAGGGTGATGGCGCCCGTAACAGATGTTCACAGCTATCTTCCCAAACTGTGTCTGGAACACTGTGTGGCCGGTGTTGCCCTCCATATAATATGTAGACTGTGTGTAACAACAAAAATATGTATATATAGTGAACACAGCAGTTTGCCTAATTTATTTCAGGTGCACGTAAAATCACACACTAACCTCATTAAAGTCTCCAATCCTGGGAATATGGTTCTTCCTGCTCTTTCCCAGCACATTGCCCGAGTTGGAGATCACCACTGCTGTGTTCCACAGAGTGCCGTGCTGCTCTTCTCGCTCCAAAATTGGAGAAATAATGACCATGTTGTATTTTCTGGCCAGCTAAAGACAGAATTACAGCGCTATCAGGCCTGTGTTTTGTAGGAAAGCATATCATTGCACCGCGTCACACCACCATGATCTCACCTCTTGGCAGAAGCGCGTGGTGTTCCCTTCTTCGGCGGATTCCGCGAACTCCGTCCACGGTTCTTTCTCGCGGGTGCAGAAAGCAAAGGGCATGGCTGCGGGCAGCAGAAGACAGGTTAGCCTCATCTACGGGCTAATATGTGATGTGTAGTTCTGACTCGTGAAAGCACTCACTCCAGGTCTCCTGGAAGCAGACGATGTTCACGCCGCACATGGCCGCCACTCTAACCATTTCACCAACCCGGCTGTGCATGGCGTTGATCTGTGGAGGGAGACAGTCCAGGGACTTACACCAGTGACTTCTACCTGAACAGCCAACTCTATCAAATGTACAGCATACAGTCTGTCTCTATCCCACTGACACCCGATTGCATCTGTTTGCATGTGTCATTTGGTCCTGACCTGGTCCAGGACGGGGTCATCAGTGGGCCCGACAATGCAGTGCTGAATAAGTCCCACGCGGATCCTCCTGGGAGGCCTCAGTTGTTCCCGCGCTGCATCAAACCCGTAGCCCTGCAGCTCAAAGCCGTGCTCGGAGGCGGCGTCCACAGCACATGCCGGGATGTCCAACTTCCTGTGAGAGAGAAGATTCTTCACACAGTGGACACCCACACATGGAGACAGGAGGAGGATCTAACGCTGAGTCCTCTTAAGAACTGAGCACTATGTTAGAACACTTTAGTCAGGTGCCTCTGAGGCCTTTGAGTCAATAGTGAGAAGTGAGCAAAACCTTTGCCCCCTTTGGTTTTCGTGTGTTTCTTTACACTGGACTCAAACTGACAAACTCGATGTCAGAATAAAGTAAAGCACATGACCCCGATGATGTGGAGCTTGTTCTAGAGCTGAGACGATTACGACATTAATCGGTCAGTCCGGTCGACAGAAAATCGGTTTGACAATCGATGAATCCTCTTTCCAGGAGAAATGCCAAAAACATGTGCCAGTTGTAGCTTCTCAGAGGTGAAGCTTTTCTGCTTCCCTTTCTCACATCAGTTAGTAAACTGAATCTCTTGGGACAAAACAATCTATTTGAATAGTTTGCCTGGTGCTCTGGTATTATAATAGGCATTTTTCACTATTTTTTAAAACTTTTTTTAAAACAAGAAAAAAAAAAGAAAGTAATCTGCAAACGAATCCATGACAAAAATAATTGTTAGTTGTAGCTCTAGTTTGTGTTTTCCTTCTGTGTGTGTGTGTGTATATATATATATATATATATATATATATATATATATAAAATTTGAGATGTGAGTAATAAATAAACAGACTTCTGGACTAATAGTCCTCTGCAGTATACACACATTTTCAGCAATAACATCATTATTACTAAGTGTGTAGCAAATATACAACAGTGAGGCCTACTGGCACACAAACTGCATGTAGAAAGTTTTAGTCCTGTCTTTGGACGTGTTACAGGTTGGGTGCACACTGCAGCTCTAACGACGCTGAGCGAAGTCCACTCAGCACAACAAACATTAACCGAGAGCAAAGTGTGCAGAAAAATCCTGGAAAAAAAAAAAAAAACCTGTTCAACAAGTTCTATCGTCGACTCACTTTGGGTCCACCCCGAACAAGATGCGCTTGACCTGAGCGAGCTCGGCCTGCGGCAGGTGGGCCTCCAGACACTTCTCCAGGGAGTCCATCTCACACGCCGACATGTCTCTCCGCGTCTGACGCAGCCCGGGCGGTCGGGGCCAGGAGGCCTCAGGGTCTGTGCTGCGGCTGTCCGCGGAGGGTCCGGCCATCACTTAACCCTGTGTATCCCTCCGCCCCGTGTGCCTGTGTGCCTAGTGTCAGCTCCCCTACACACACACACACACACACACACACACACAGTTTACATTATGATTTGATACATCATTTGCAGATGGCCGCCCACCCAGAGCCTGGTTCTGCTCGAGGTTTCTACTTGTTAAAAGGGAGTTTTTCCTCGCCACTGTCGCCAAGTGCTGCTCATGGTGGGAACTGTTGGGTCTCTGTAAATAATATTTTAAAGTGTATGGTCTAGACCTATTCTATGTAGAATCTTCTTGAGATAACTTTTGTTATGATTTGGCGCTATACAAATAAAATTGACTTGACTTACACCAGGACCCTGAAACTAAATGGAATTCAGCCAACATTAATTGTTCTTTTCCCACTGCCAGATGGGGCCACAGGGGACATGATGTTCAAATGATCTCAGTGTATTCTAAAACTGTGAAATGAATATAAACCAGTGTCTCCCTGAGGGCTAGGGTAAAAATAAAAATCACTTGATAACATGATCATATATACACATGTTTTTTTTTCTTAGGTGTGGTTGAAAGAAAATGACCACAGTTGTGATGTTTGACTGGTAAAATAAAGCAAATAGCATATACAATAGTACACTTTACTATCAGCTTTGTTTTAAGGGGCCTCCTTTTTGTGAGTCCATGCACTAATTTTCTTTGTAAGGCTCACATTAAGTATGGGGTTCCATCAGTACCAAAATTAAAACATTTGTGTCATTTCAACTTTAAACTACTTACTTCTGTCGCCTTGTTGCGCTCCCTGTCGTCTGACTGTGTTGTTACAATGTGTCATCAAATGTTTTGTTACATGTTCAGTCGACATAGACAGTGTGCAAACGACATTATTTTGGCACTGATGGAACCCCGTAGCTTCAAGCCTGCCATGCTGATGACTGGAGAGAGAGGACGGCCCTCTTTGGATATTTCTGGTGAACAACTGCAGTACCTGCTTGAGTTCAAGTCAGGGAAACTGCCTGCTTATTTGGCATCAGTTACAGAACAAGAAGGAGAAGACTGGTTTGTCTGTGAGAATGCACTATAGTGACATTTTGTAATGATGATCTCACTGATTTCATCCAACAGTTTCCTATTTCAGGAATAAAAACTGTCAGTGGATATTTCAACTGTGTGAGACTGAGGTGAGCGTTTATACAACACAGCTAAACAGATTATGATGTCATAACCAGGCTGTATTAATTTCACTGAGTTTCTTTTTGTTTTTCTCAAGGGTTCAAAGATCAAGAGTGATGGAAACTTTGAGAGTTGTCGATCCTGTGGGCACAAATTGTCGTGGCCTCGGAATTAACATAATCTCAAGAAGAGTGTACTCAGCACCAGCACGTATGGCTCTATGGCATATTGACGGAAATCATAAGTTGATTTGGTCAGAGTCTTTCATGTGAAAATATGTTTTCAGACTTAAATAATTCCTTCTGAATACTAAAGAAAATTAACTAATTGTTCCTTTGTAGTTGGAAGATTGTGATCCATGGAGGAATCGATGGGTACAGCAGAAAAATTATGTTCCTCACTGCAAGTGACAAACATAGAGCCTCCACTGTTCTCACAGCCTTTTTTGACGCTATCCATCAGTTTGGAATTCCAACAAGTGTCCGCGGTGAAAAAAGGGAGGGGAGAATGTTGTTGTGGCCCGCTTCTTGCTTGAGCATCCCCAACGAGGACCAGGTATATTAATACTATTTTCATTTTAAATTGACTAATATAGTCATTAAAATTATTTTTCCAATACATGCTAAGTATTCTTGTGCCGATCTTTGTGTTTTTCCTAAATAATGTAATGTGCATTTCCATTGTCATTTCTGTTTTCCTATCTCAGAAAGAAGAAGATTCATAACGGGACGCAGCGTACATAATCAGAGAATCGAGAGGCTATGGGGGGATGTTTGGTGTGCTGTTACCATGAACTACCACACAGCATTCCAACATCTCTCTGACACTGCTGATTTGAACTACAAAAATGAGCTTGACCTGATTTGTCTGCATTATGTGATGCTGCCCTGAATTTATAAACATTTGCAGCTTTTTGAATAAGCATGGGATCGCCATTCCCTTTCCACAGAGCAAGGAAGGTCACCTCAACAACTGTGGATTGCGAGGCAATTAATTGGGTTTTGTGACCCATTGGTCACAGCATCTGCTTTGGGATGGACATTCTCTTGGAGGCATTACAAATTACAAGGCAGAGGTTTCATGACCATTAAAAACTTGTTTGTGATACTAAAAACGCAAGGAACTAATTTACGGTGATTCCTTAATGTTTGCCAAGTTCCCTTGCCCTGATTTGTTTTTATTATTATTATTTTTAATGATTTTAAACCTGTAGTATGTAAGGCCATAGGTCGTTGAAAAGAAGTTAAAGGGGTTGAAATATATGGTCAAAATGAAAGTTGAACTGACGACTCACCGTGCAGCCTTCAACTTGTTGTTACATCAAGTTCAAGTTGTTACATTTCTATCTCCAAAAATCAATAAATAAAAAGACCATTAACTTGTTTTACATAGTACTATATAGCTTTCAACACTTATTTCAAATGTTGATGTTACTAGTATCTTTAATGTGTACTAAGGACTGTGTCCAGTGTGAATAAAGATGGACTAGGACGTTTTTCACTTTTTCACAGCCCTGTTGGTTTACTACATTTCACTATCATTATTAATTGTTTTGTGCTGGAAGATAATTTTTTTTTTGGCCCCTCAACCAAGACTTCAGTTAAATTAAATTAAACGTAAACTAACATTACATGACAAAATGAAGTACAGTTGCATTTGTACCTCATCTTGTAAAGTTAATCCCTTTTTCTTGACACCAGTGTCATCACTAACAAAATGTGCTTAATACACAGTAAATTATTTAGAACAATGGTGTCGCATACCTCTTTCCACTACAAATTGGCATTAATATGATTGCTATGTGTGCTTGTTCCTTTTCAGCACCAGAAGGGATGAAGAGTGTGAGGAGAGGACACCACATCATTCAGAGGAGGGGTAGGTTCCATTTCAGGAACAAAAATAATGAATTCATGCACTCCTGGGAAAGTATCCTTCTTTAAGCTAATATACTTTTTGTGTTTCAGTAGTGATAAAGAATAGGATCTTGCTTTGGCCATATAAACTGTACCACATGTAAACTGTAGACCATTCTATCTGCCCAGGGAGTTTACTACAGTTACCATCACTGCTGTGTACGTCCCCCCCAGCGGCTAAACTAAGGAGGCTATGAGTGTTCTCTACAAAAACATCAGTGACTTGCAATCCACTCACACTGAGGACATCTTCATTCTTGCTGGAGATTTCAACGAAGCCAACATTAAAACAGTTCTCCCACATTTTCATCAACATGTGGATTTTGCAACCAGAGGTGTGAACACTCTACACAGCGTACACCAACATCAAATATGCATTCAAGGCAGCCCCCCCGCCCCACCTCGGCTCTTCAGACCATCTATCAGTTATGCTGATTCCAGCATACAAGCCCCTGCTGATCAGAGAAAAACCCTCAGTGAGGCAGGTGAGAGGTCTGTGGTCTGAGGGGGCTGTGGAGGCATTACAGGACTGTTTTGAATGCACAGACTCGGGGATGGTCAAGTCAGCCGCCACTTACAGTGACAACATCGACATAGATGAATATGCCATGTCTGTGTCAGCCTACATCAACAAATGTGTGGAGGACGTCAGCATCACAAAAAACATCGTCACCCAGGCCAACCACAGACCTTGGTTGACTTATGAAGTTCGAAAAATGCTAAAGGCACGTTATCTTGCCTTCAAGCCTGGCAATGAGGAGGCTCTAAGAGCAGCGAGAGTAACTTAAACCATGCCATCACACTAGCAAAAAGAGCTCATAGTCATAAAATCCAGGACTTTTTCCATGACCCCTCTAACACCAAGGATATGTGGAAAGGCATAAGGACTATCACAAACTACAAGGAGGAGGTTTTAAGGGGGTTTGAGACACTAAATGTCACTGCTGCAGAGAACTCTGTCCCCCACCAAGATGAAAAGGCACTCCACGATGGTCATCTGCTGTGCTTTTTAGAAATGCAGTCCTGTATCAGAATTAATTTATGCATTGAACTGCTAGCACATGATTGGTCAATAGGGTTATTACACGAACGAGCAAGTGTACAAATATTTTGAATTCCTAAGTGTTCACTGTAAGTACTTAAGTTATTTGTTTGGTTGAATTGGTTTCAGAAACCCACAAAATTAAAGGGACTGCAAGCATGTTATGCTGAGATATATAACAGATGTAAATGTAACATTCTTTATGGTTGATTTGAAATACTCACACATTTATTAACACAAGTTTTGATGAATAACATGAAAGGATGCCTTAGAGACAGAAACATTTATTTGTCTTTCCTGTGTTTATTCTTTTTTTTTTCAGAATCTCTCATGTCTGTGTTTACACATCAGAAGCGGTCATATCACCTCCTTCAGTGTTGTTTAAAGATCTTGGAGCTCCTTTCTTTTCTAGTTCTAAAAAACTGTTAAAATTATAGATTAAATAAAGATGTTAATGCCTCAATGCCTCTGCTTCATCTCCCACTCAAGACAAGATAACATGTTGGGCGCGTAGGTTTGTAAAATGTTGTGAGATTCAATTTATAGATGCAGCAGAAACTATGGTGGCATTGGCTGCCATGACAGCTGTGCCCGTTACGTTTTTGATGTACATGGCACAGTTTTTTCAATTTCTACTGTGCAATTTAAGAAAGGACCAGTGTGTAGGTTTTATTGGCACCTAGTGGTGAAGTTGCAGATTGCACCCAACTGAATATTCACACCTTCCAACTATAAAGAGAAGATCTGTAGGCTATTAATGGAGTTCCAGGTTCAGAGGATACCTTGTTAAGCGTCAAATGTCCAGTTCTGACTAGGACGTTAATTGGATCATTTTGGGACTGAATTTAATCAGGTGTGCATTAATGGTGATAACAGAGTTGTTGCATGATTGTTTAGTATGTGTATATCAGAATGATCTTGTAAATCACACGTTGTTAAAACAGACGTGTGGGTCAGACAGGACATTGGTTAGACCATTTTAGGTCATTAAGCATATGAAATTGTTAATCTGGACATATATGATGTATAAAGCTGCTGAATGCACACTGTGTACATAAACTTCAGCAGAATGAACAGACTCCTTCCTTATTACAACATAGTTAGACGTCGCTAGAACGCACAGGTAGGACGTCCTGCAGCTGATGGACAGGTAACCCGGACGTAGGCCCATCTTTCTGTTCTTTTTTTTTAATATTCAAACAATGACACAGTGAGAGGACAGGGAGCAACAAAACGACAGAAGTTCAGTTTAAAGTTGAATTGACACAGCCGAATGTTTTGTCTGGTGAGCGTCAACATAGACGATCTGATTGTCAAAAGAGTTTTGTCAGGACTGAAGTACAGTTCAAAGATGAATAGACAGACAAATGTTTTGTCACATGTTCAGTCGACATAGACAGTGTGCAAACGACATAATTTTGGCACTGATGGAACCCCATAATTATCAGGAGGAACTTAATTAAAGACAGGCTTAAAGAATGATACGATGTATTGACATAGTGAACAATAGGAAGGTTGAAGAAAAAATCTATGGGAAAGTCTATGGGAAGTAGACCCTGGTGGTGGTGAAATATATGTTTTCGATCAAATCAGGCAAAAATAGAATAGATTATGAACAGAATAAACCAAACGAGGCTGTCTTTTATTCATACATTAATCCTACTGAAGATGTTCTCAACCACCATACACAATCACAACAAATCAGTTGATAGTTCAGACTTTCATTTGGTGTTTCTTGTTATTTGCAGAGATGTTTTTGCTCCTGGTTTGGCCGGCAGGACTGCTCCTCTGTGTCCTGGCTTTTCTGTCTCGCTCCTTTTTGGGGTTTGACAGTTTCCTCAGCATCTCTGCAACACAAGAGTTCACAAACCAATTTGTCGAATTGAATGAATATTTTGAGGTAAGATTTTTCTCTTTTTTTTGTAAAGATGTGTTTGACCACCAGGAGGCCCCAGAGAGCCCCTTTCAGTCTGCTGGTTGGTCAGCACTGCTCAGTTTCAGTCATGAAGTTTTATTTCCTCTACTGATGGTTTGTGTTACCTGTTAACTCAGGATGACTCTGGCTGAAGTTGTTTAGGAGAGACACATATTTCCGACCTCCAGTGTCATCGTCTCCTGAAGGGAAGTAAAGTTAATGTGTAATAAAACAGCTGGACAGGATAAGCGTTTGTCAGACATTTCCCACAAAACAAAATGTAATATATTTGTTGTCACAGTAGAATACCTTCATGGGCAGCAAATCTAGAGTTTAAACTACTATATCCTCAAAAATCAAAATTATCACATCATATATATTTATTTGTATACTGGAAAACGCCCACTCATTTAACCACATTCCAAAACTATAATTAAGATTGTAATATGACAATAATTTTGTCAAACACTCACCTCTAAAACTTTAAAAAGCACCCTAATTTGTTTGTGCTGTAACTTATTATTGATCTTTTTTCCAAAATATTACATAGCTAACCTTGGACTCAAACTATTCGAGCCGGAGATGTTCATTAGATGAGGTTTTACAAGCCTATAAGGACTCACGGCACACTTGCAGGAGGACGTAGTACTGTCTCTCTGCCAGCACGCTGCTGGCCAGAGCCACACTGTGCTGCCTCCCCTCCAGGTTCATCACTCTACCACTGCTGTCCAGCAGGTCCACACACTCTACGGGAAGAATAGTGGGGTTCTATACACAGCGCTTCACATGAAATGATTTTACAACTAAAATTAGTGGAAGTCATTTTGGTGTCAGTCAATAGATGACGTTGGTGCACAAACGTTCTCAGACTTACTTACTTACTTAATTTCCCTTCAGGGATGAATAAAGTAATCTATCTATCTATCTTACTATTCACGTTGTGAGTGCTGTAGAAGCAACATTGATTTTCTGACATATTCACAAAAATCAGAGACTACAGTATGAGCGTTGGTGCTTCAGGTGCAGTATGTTACCAATATACTCTATTGATCCCAAACCACTGACAGTGTTTCTGAGAGCTGTTCAGTACCTTTAAAGTCCAGGCCGCACTTCTCCTTCAAATGATGGATGAAGTTTATCAATTTACAGTTGAGATTTAACATTTCCATCCGGCTGTCTGTCAAGAAAAATTTCTTGTAACATCTATTAAGGATATAACAAAAAACTTTGCACTGTGATTACTTCATCGAGCAAGTTTAATCTACCTGCATCTGCTCTTGCAAAACAAACCATGTCCCAATCGCACTAAATTGAATATATGTATAAACGCAAATACCAGGTTTAATCAAAACAGCATAATTGGTTTAGATATTTTCTACTTGAAAAGCAGAGAGAAATAAAAGTATCCAGGAACTTTACTAACCTCCAAACAGGATAGTGACAAACATTTTCTGGTGTTGACTGCAGTTAAGCTCCACTAGTACTGCCACGAGCAGCAGTTTAAAGCATCTGTTTGTTCCAAAGAGCCTCGGGAGCAGCAACAGAAGCTGTTAAATCAGTGTTGTCGTCTACACTTTGTGACAAAAGACTCAGCTCTGAGGGAGAGGCTGCATGAACTGGCCTGCGTAATGTAGAGATGGTAAAAACACACACACACACACACACACACACACACACACACACCTTTTGCATCCTCCTCCTCCTCTTCTGCTTTTCAAAGCTGAAGCCTTTTAAATAAGAGGACAAGGGACTGCTGTTGCTTGTATCCATGGAGTCTCCACACACAGACAGACTGGCACTCTGGACTTTATAGTTGTTGGACAGTGATGTCAAGACTGACTGACAAAAGAGGCTTTATTGTTTCCCGCCACACAGCACAAAGAATCTGTGATAAACCGTTTATCAGAGAAGCCTTTTTTTCCTCTCATCTACTCAGCAAGAAAGTAAATAAGGGCAGATCCTAAAATGTCACTCTTCCTTTAATATGAAATATTCCGTAGAGCAGCTTTAAACCAAAATGATTTCTAACAAACAGACACATTTATGGTTGTTTTGCAATGATAATTAGCCCTGAGCTTCCCCAGAAGAGCTGTAATGGCCTAAAACTTTGAATCATAACTGTGATATGACACAGCTGAGGAGACGAGATGTTGCCATGCAGGACAGCAGCAGAGGACGGGGACGAGGGAGGTCTCTGTGCTGAATCTTTAAAAGAGCGTAAGGGACCCGTGGGGAAGCTTTCAAAAAGAAGCGGGCCTTGCGCCCTGTAACTTGAACTCAGGGGGGAATTGCAATAAAAGCTGGGAAAATAAAGAACTCCAAAGATAGTTCGACTGCTTAACTAACCATTTCCAAGAATGAGCAAACCAGATCTCTGACTCTGGTCTACAGACCCCTAGACCTGATATGAAACATGAGCCTGTCTGGTGAGAAGCCAATGGGAAGTCTGGAGCAGTTCCTCCAGCTACTGAATAATGGCTGGGAACATTTTGTGGCCATTGCTGAGTGAAAATACAGTAAGTACACTTTGAAAATGTAAAAAGGATTTATTTAAAGACATGACTTTGTGCTAGCCTGCTTGTGAGAACACAGCTGGCAATAGCTGCGCTGGACTGAGGACAAATTCATCACAACAAATTAAAAAAAAACTTCTTCCATGAGGTTGATTTAAGTCTAAAATGTGATCCTTCACAAACCTTCAAACAATTTCCCATCATTAATCAAACTACCTCAGAAGCCAACAATTACATGAATATAACTTAAATAAGCACAGTCAAGTCACTTTATCACACTGAACAAACAAAAATACAAGGTTACATTTCAGCATTACATTACCAACTTTGGGACCTTTGCTCAAGTAAACCTCTGCCATGAAGCTGAATTACAAGAGAAAGGAGAAAGGAACCGGCTGAATGTGTAAAAACATTCAACTTTCTGCAAATGAGCGTGAACTTTGCTAAGCAGGTTGGTGTGCACCTTGCAGGTCCTCAGGATGGGGTGAATCTAAAAATGGTGCAAATGATGGTGCTACTGTGTATACTGCATAGGAAATAATAATGGTAATGGTAAAGGTCACATCCACATCCCTGAAAAACTGAAAAATTTATCAATAATTTAATAATACGTTTTTGTCTTTCAGTCCATATTTCAGTCGACCAAAAATGACAGGATGTAATTTACTCACACACTATGGTATATTATGGTATATAATTTTGGTGGCTTTGGTTCGTCACTTAATTTCACTGGTCAAAGTGCATTTGTATTGAACTCTGTGTTTAAATAGTGGAGATGGTTTCTGAGTTCCTTTGAGAGCTGCTGAGGAGCTGATGCTGACATTTTACTGCCAGGCCCCTGGACACCAGTCACTCCGGTACGTGCGTCAGGACACCTTTGCCAGCTCACTGAAGCAACTCGTTCTGTTCTGCCTGCTGAATGGCGACGTGACCTCGTCGGAGCCGAGGTTCTGTTTGTCCGTATCCTCAACGGCTTCTGGTCCGGCGCAGTTGCGCTGCTGCTCGGCATTCTTTAGATGATGACCTACGGGGATCTGAGTCTGTCTGAGGGCTTCCTGTGAACAAGGGCCCATCTTAGGACAGTGGGGGATGACGACTGACAGAGGAGTGTGGGACACTGCCACCAGACCCCCCCCTACAGGAGAGACATGAGGAGGGCAGTGGTAGGAGCTTTCGCAGCTACTGCTGCTGTGTTCACTGAAAAGGTCAAAGCTGAGGCCGTTCGCCTTGAGTCTGATGGAGTCGCTGATGCTGTTGTGAGTGGAGGTGCGCATACTGCTGCCACTCTCAAACAACTCCCGCTGGCTCAGGATGTGGCGCCGGATAATCTTGCGGAAGGTTTGTCTGAACTCCCGGATGCGGTAGGCGTAGATGAAGGGGTTGATCACAGAGTTGGCATGGGAAAGAATAATGGCCACGTACATGATCCAGAGCGGAGGGCGAACACACTGAGGACAGAAGAGGGTGAAGCAGTTGATGATATGTAAAGGCAGCCAGCAGACCGCAAACAGCCCGACGATGATGGCCAGAGACTTGGCGGCCTGGATCTCTTTCTGCAGCGTGGAGCGCGACTTCTCCCCGTGAAACGCTTTCAGCTCGATCAGCTTGAGCTGGTGGCGGGCAGCCATGAAGATGCACAGGTAGATGGCCAGCATCAGCAGCAGGGGGATCAGTACGCAGGCAAAGAAGTTGAAGTAGACCATGTACTCCATGACTACCACCTCCTCAAACAGGCACTTCATCAGGCCGGAAGGGCAGGTGGTGTTGGCGCTCTCGGGCAGCTTGTGCCAGCCCATCATGGGGGTCAGACCGATGATGATGGACAAAACCCAACAGACGGCGATGATGCCTTGTGCCCGCTGGCCTGTCACCAAGCTGTTGTACCTGGAGGGGGAGACGATACACTAGTCATCTCAGAACTCTGTGAAAGGTAGAGGTTGGTTTCAGCCATACTAAAACGTCTGTCTCATGCCTCGCTTATTATCAGTGATTAATCTTTTGTATGCAGTACATGAGGTTCCTCACAACTTATGATTTGCTCAGCTGATTGCTCTGCGGAAGCATTTCTCATACCGGAACTAAATGAGAAAGGATAAACAAGCAAACAAAAGTCTTTCAGGACTCCTCAAAGGAAGAGTCTATTTTGAGTACGCCTGTAGCACAGTGTGGGAGAGCAGCTGAGATATTTGGCTTGTTTCTATCACATTCTTGAGATGTTAAAGTGCAAAGGTTAATGCTGCAACAACAAGCCCCCCCCACCATCAGGGATGCAAAAGCACAACGCAGAGAGACCCTCGCGTATCAGCAGGAGGACGAGGCTGTGTGAAAACGGACTGTTGAGTTCTGAAAATAGGAAGGCTGAGCTGGATGTGGCTCTGAGGTTCACTGTTTTAGTATGATGAGGTCACAGCGTGAGCTAAAGCATCACCGCTGTCAGCCTGTCATGAGGTGACAGGACTGATGTCTTGACATACCGTCCGTAGCTAATTTGAATTCTAAATCGAAACTGACATTCAACATAAACAGTCTGACAAGCGCTGTGTTTTTACAGTAAAAGTATGATTACACAGGGAGTTACACAGTCTGTATAAGCAATTAAAGAAAAATTAATTTGAACGCTCCAGGGGGACCAGGCCTCATGGGAGACACCATTTCTGGACACTCTTATTCAGCCAAGATTTTCTGGTTCAAATGTCATGTCTTCACTGATAGCTAGAAATGCAATATGAGGTTTTATTGTGAGACATTCAATGTCTGGAACTAAGAAACAGATTAGACTGAGCTGAGGACAGAAAAAAAGACAAGAAGTTATGAAGTTATTTTAAATGCACTCTCTCTGTTTAAGAATATCAAATAATGCAATTTAGGTTCTTTCTTCTTCTCCTACTTTTCCACTGTGCAGAGGAACCTTTGGTACCACTGTCTAATAAGGCATTCATTATAAAGGATTTATAAGTCTAATTAGTAGTTAATACATCATTAACTAATTTTTTATAGGTCAGTTATTAATGAAACTATTCAGGACAATTTTTCAACTTTTGGGTTGCCAGGTTGTGAATAATCCTTTTGACGGTTCTTAGCCTCTCTGTTTGGTAATAACGCAGTTATAAATGTGTGTAAACCATTAATAAATACTAAAAGCGTCCTCCCTTTCTAATAAGCCCTCTAGTCTGCAGCTGTTAATGTTAAGCCATTGATTAAAAACTCCATCAAGTCTGCAAATGTACATGTTGTTAATAAATGGATTTCAGTCCAAGTGAGTGAGGGATTTATCTCAACCTGGATACAGAGAAGTAGTTCTTATTAACAGTTTATAATTTAACTACAAAACATTAATAAATGATTTATTAATCATTAACAAAGCCACTGCCTACAGCTTATCGTATCCACAGCCACACTTATATCTACTTACAATTCCCCACAGTTGTGTCCCCTGGGCCACTGACCTGAGCGGTATCTTGATTGCAATGTAGCGGTCTATAGCGATGGCCAGCAGGCTGAAGATGGAGCTCTGGGTGAGAACCAGCACAAAGCAGGCGATGAACAGGCAGCCATAGAAGTTGGAGCAGAAGCCCGTGCTGATGACGATGGCGAACGGAATGGCCAGGACGCCCACGGCGATGTCGGCCACCGCCAGCGACACCACGAAGAAGTTGGTGATGCTCTGCAGGTTGCTGTTGAGGCACACGGCCCAGCAGACCAGCACATTGCCCAGCACGGAGAACACGGCGATCAGCAGCTCCAGGATGATGTAGAGGACGGAGGCGGCGGGGTCTTCCGGCATGGTGAGACACGCGGTGAGGTCACTGATGAGGAGGGAGGACACCTCGCCTTATTGACCATAGCTGCGGCCCGGCAACCGCTGAGCTCAGCCTCCTCGGCTCTGACACATTCAGAAACATCCACCAGATTCCCCAAGCAGCAACTCCTTCACACCTGCTCAGCTCAAACAGCTGGAAAATGGCCTATTCAACTTCAAATGGAGCTGTCATCGGCAAAACTTTGCACACAGGAGGCAGTCACCGACATTCTCTCCTGGTGAAAAGCTCCTCTGCTGTCCTCTCCCCTCAGATCCTTCCCCTCAGCGGCTTTTTCCCATGAACTTCTCGAGGGGCTGAGATGATGCCAACAACGCACATCACTGGAACATTATGTGGCTGGAAATAGAGGTGCAGAAGTGAAAAAGAGGAAACGCTTTTACATTAAAGGAAGTGAATTTCAACAGAGTCAAGGTTTCATCAGATATGTTTTAGAGCAAGTCAGAAGTATTGCATGCCTGTGACAAACATGCAGTGTTGTTTCCAACAAATACACGATGATTTGCTCACCCTTCACTTCTAATAACTTGAAAAGACCTCTTAATTTGTTTGCTACAACATGAGGGTGATACAGACTGACTTAATGTCACATATTGTACAATTTATGGCTCTCCTATGACATATGAAGTTCTTCCTTGACTACAGCTTTACAAAAACAACAGACTTCAATCCAATTTTTTTCCTATCAAATAAATGTGCCCTTTTAAGGAATAAATGTTTACCAGAATTCCCACTACACATTAATGGATGGGTGGGGTCAACTTACTTTTAATTATCAAATCTACACACTTTTCAGGTGCTATAACAGTCTGCCGAGGGTAAACCTCTGGTGGAAATACTTGGACATTAAAATTTTCAAGTTCAAAGATACAGACATTAAAATTGCTCCAAAAAAAAACATTAATACTGTAATAGGCCTAATGGTCACGTGAGTGTTGGGCTTTGTGGGACTTTGTGGGTTGCTGATGTCTTCTATAAACAGCCCCTCTTGACCCTGCAGAGGAGCAGTGGGAGGGCAGTTAGTGTAGACTCCATCAGTGTCAAACACACACAAAGCACGGCTCCCAGTGTCAAGATACATGGAGAATGCTTCTGGGAGCGTCAGGAACAAAGGCAGAGACTGTAAAAAGTTACATTTTCGATTTATGTGAAAGATAAAACTAAAAATCCTTTTTACTCCTACTCTAAGTCTTTACTTAAAGGCTCTGAAACCCTATTTTATCAGCCAGCCTCTTACTGTAAACGAGGGTGTCCTACATGAACACACAATTTTCAGTCCAAACTTTGACGTTCATTTTTGCATATTTAGACATGAATATTTAATGTATGAGAGAAATACTTAAGTTTAAACCAAGTATGCAAAAAACACAACCGAATGAATGATAATGTTGCTCCGTGTCTGCTGGATGTGGAAATTAGCCACTATTTGCCAGCAGGTTGGCCATATGAAGGTAGGAGACGGTGGTATGCCGGTGTTGTGTTTACAGCTTGTTTCTGCTGGGTTTTTAATGTGTTTTAGCTCACTACTTCATCTGCATCCAGCGCTTGTCTTGTAAGCTGTGAGTGTCACTCGATAAATGTGTCTCATTCCTCACTTTAAGCGCTGAACCTTTCACTCCTGTAATATGCTGCTGTCGGTCATTGGGGCATTAGTTCTTAGACGTTTGATAAATACGGCCCCCTGGTCTATTCTCAGTGAGTGAATCACACTGTAGTTGGGCCATTAGGCTTCACAAACAGAAATCTGCTGTTTTTGTGGTGCTGAATTCCCTCCGAGGGAACGTTTCTTAAGGTTGGGTCTAGCGTTCGGAGATAACAGCTGTGCTGGAACACAGAGGTCTTTGCTCTCTGAGTCAGGGTTTTCCCTTTGGGCCGGATGAGACATTTTTATTAATACCAAAGGCTTGTTATTTCAAGGTTGATCGTTATCAATTGTTGTTTTTTTTTGTTCATTGTATTTGACTTACAAATTAAGTTTTTGTTGGTCTCTTTCCTCTGAGCCCAGGGTATCCATTTGTCTTGATGTCAGAGAGGTTTGGTGTTATATTGCAGTGTGTTATAATGTTTTGCGGTGCGTCCAAAGCAAAAATCCCAGAGGGCGGTGAAGGAAATAATGAATCTCTGAAACCTACGGCAGTGATTCTCCCATGCTAGCAATGCATCCTACAATAACAAGCTGGCCTGAGATGGAATTATGAAACACATCCGAGAAGCCCCAGGGGGGAAAGTGAGGTTTTTCTTAAGGACAGGCTTTGGTTCACATTAGCCACTTTAAGGATACAGGGATACAAGGTTAATTTATTGTCATTCGACAACACAGGGTTGTACAACGAGATGCAGATATAGTCCCATTCTGCTACTTCTGAAAAAAAAAAAAATTATCGATGGTGGAGTGGGGAGGATGAGTTGAGGAGTCGTACAGCCTGCGGAAAGAAGCAGCTCTGTCGTCTGGTGGTACGACAGCGAACACTTCTGTATCTCTTGCCAGATGGCAACAAGGTGAACAGGCTGTTGCCGGGGTGGGTTTGGTCTTCTAATACCATTTGGGGTATGGTACCTCACCTCACCAATATCACTGATGCTCGGTACATGGGTACCAATGATGTACTGGGCGGTTTTAATCACGCTGCAGAGCCCTCCTGTCCTCGGTCCTGCGCATCCCGTGCCAGTTTGAGATCTTTGCTGTCAGGTTGCTTTCTATTGCTCCTATGTAAAAGTAGACAAGAACTTGGTGTGGGAAGTTTGCTTTCTTAAGTTTCCAGGGATGTTGAAGTGCAAAGGTTAATGCTGCAACAACCAGGGAGGATATGTCCATGACAGGTTCTCTGTGATGCTGATTCCCAGGAACTTAAAACTACTCACCTACTCCTCCTCTGCTCCCTTGATGTAGAGGTGTGTGTCTTTGTCTCCTTTTTTTCTAAATTCAATGATGAGCTCCTTGGTTTTGCTGACGTCGAGCAGCAGGTTGTTCTCTGAGCACCACTCTGCAAGGTTGCGGATTTCCTTGTTGAGATATGAATTCTCATCATTGTTCGTAATCCGGCTGAATATGATGGTGTCTCCTCAAACCTCACGTCTCTTCGTGTCGGGGATTGCAGTCGTGGGTGTGAAGGGCAGTGGAGATAGCATCCTCTGTGATCTGTTGGTTCTAAAAGCAAACGGATGGGATGTTGTTCTTGATGGTTTCTCAAAGTACTTCATCAGAATGGGAGTGAGTGCTCTTTGTCGGGGGGATCATAACAAGCATACAATGTGTTAATCCTGGATGTTATGGTGAAGCCTGGTCCCTGTAAAGATGTGGACACAGTCTCTGATTTTCCGTTGCTGAGTTAGCCTGAGTCTTTTTTCATCCATTTTCTTTTCCAGCGAACTGACATTAGCCAGGAGTAGGCTGGGTAGGTCTACAGCCTTAGGTCCAAGCTGGGTTAGTTAGCTCTTATCCCAGCTCTGTTTCCTCTCTTCCTAGTGAGGTGCCACACTGGTTTTGCCAGCGGGTGACTGGCAGATGCCGTGGGCAGAAATTGTCACAAGGTCCGCTGCTCTTAATCCAGTCTGTGTGCTTCTCCGATGTTGAGGAGTGTATTTCTATCACAGGCAATACGTACCTCCATAGGCAATGCGTGCTATAGGAATGAATCTTGCTCAGCAATTGACATTTAAAAGTATCTTAGTATTCAAATACATGATTGAGAAGTTTTGTCTATTAAAGTTATAGTGAATTTTGCATTTGCAGCGTCAACAAGAAAACCAACAAATCACTTCATCATACTCTTCCTGCCACACAGAGGAAGTGCAGGAGGAACAAACAACAAACCCTTCAGCTTCCTGATAACAGACACTGTCACCGTGCTGACAGACGCTCAGAGTGACAACATGGCTGCTGGCAGACCACTGAAGTGTCCATGAGCTCAACACTGACCACATCACCAGCTCCGTGTTCCAAAGTTTATTTGCAAATTAATCAGAGGACCGCAACCAAATGACACATTACTGGGCCTTAAGTGCCCCTACATTTTGTCCTAAAAAAGCTGTGCTGAATATTCCTATGACTGAAAAGGAAACTTTTTTTGTCACATTTTTTAAGTACAATATAAACATATTATTGCAGCATTATCACTTAATCTTAAATCCTTCGTTTGTAGAGGCGCCCTTTGTCAAAACCCAGTTTTTAGAGCTTTATCATGTAGGGGAGTGTTCAGTAGGGGCAGGACAGCAAACTTTTGCTGGGCCCACATGGTGCACACGTTCAGTTAGGCTCCAACATGAGTCTGAGAACAACTTCAAGTATGTTTTAAGTCTGCCAGGTCAGCAGGCAGCAGGTAAGGTGAAGGTGCAGTCACACCCCAACAGACGTGGCAGGACCCAGAGACACATCAAGTGTCCACAGGAGCACTATGTGGACACTCACAGCTCTTCACCCACTGACCACATGCTGACACTGTGCTGTCTGCGGACTGTGCACTGCGGCAGGCCCCACTTCACATGTGAACATCGCATGCATGGCCTGACCACACTCAATGTCATGCGCATTAAACTCATACATTCAAAATCCGTGCAGTGTTAACCTTGCCGGGTCCCATCAGTGACACAGAGATGTCGTCTGCACACTGTCTGTGTGGACTGAACATGTGACAAAACATTTGTCTGTGTCAATTCAACTTTAAACTGAACTTCTGTCGTCTCACTGTGCTGTTTCGTGTAAAGCTGCTGAATGCACACTGTGTGCATGAACTTCAGCAGAATGAACAGACTCCTTCTTTATTACAACATAGTTAGACGTCGCTAGATCGCACAGGTAGGACGTCCTGCAGCTGATGGACAGGTAACCCGGACGTAGGCCCATCTTTCTGTTCTTTTTGAAATATTAAAACCACACAGTGAGACGACAGAAGTTCAGTTTAAAGTTGAATTGACAGACAAACGTTGTGTCACATGTTCAGTCCACATAGACAGTGTGCAGACGACATCACTCGGTCACTGATGGATCCCAACAATCTCTCAATTAAAACGACTCACCTTTTCGTCTCGATGTCCCCCGGGCTGAATGCAGATGTGTCTAATAGCACTCTGTGCGGTGAGGTGAGAAAAGCGCGCTCGACCTGAAGAAATATCGCGCAAATGATGGTTTCCACTTTGCACTGGGCGATGAGTGTGAAACTCCTCCGGTGATCTGCTCTCACTGTGCTTCAGCCACCCGCCGGAGTCCAGGAAACTGAAACACAACTGGTGTTTCCGATCAGTGTCTCAGATGAGAAGAAACAGCGCAGCTCCTTCAGTCAGTGACTCCAGACAGATGAGGTTCAGCTCTCTTCCTCCCTCTCTCTGTGCACCCCCCACCCACACCTCATAAAACATATCGAGCCTATTTATTGTGGCTGTTTCCTCTCCAGAGGCTGATCTCTCCAGAGCCTGTTGTGTGTACACATTAAACTTTGTATCTGCGTTGAGACGGCAGCAGCAGCCGGGTGATCCGGTTATTAGTCAGTGCCAGAGCCCTGTCACGGGCTAATTACTGGAGGTGGACATGTAACTCATTGTCTCTTTCTGACCCCCAGGGACAGTTGAACCCACTTGTGGAGACAGTGATGACAACAAACATGGCTGTTTCAATGGTATTTTATAACTATTGCTTGAAAACAATAAAGCAACATAAAACCAGACAGCATTTGTTTTTGTTCTTTTACAACTGATTATCATCGTAGTGTGCACTTAATACTGTAGCTTAGTCCCTTTACACACACACACACACACACTTATTCATTCAGCTTGAACTTTGCCAAGGGACCGTTTCAGCACTGCATGTAGTGTGAACAGGAAAACAAATACTCCACACCAAAAACATGTGGCATGGATTGTTTAAAAAAAAAAAAAAAAAAAAGGCAACATGGAAACAAAGAGACAAACTAGAGCAGGTTCAGTGGAATTCTCAGAGCATTTTCAAGTAAACAAAAATAACTGTAGTGTGATGAAGTGGACCCAATAAAGACATTATGCACTGTTCACATTTGCTTGGCTGCTCGTGGTAAACACTTAAAGGGCATCATCTCGGGTCCCGGACAGTGTAACATGGCCCTCACGGCTGCATCGTTTGGAGGTGGAATGAACTTCCTAGCTTTTGCCAGCACGTCTGGTCTCTCCTCAGCAGCTCAGTGTTCATCAATCACTCCGCATCAGCACGTGCTGGACCTCGTAAAGTCCCAGGATCACTAAAGCGTGATCAAAACACATTCCACTTTCAGGATGGAGAGGCTTCAGATCTTTCTGTAGCTCTCAGACAATCCTGTAGGGAGCAATAAAACGTGCGGGCCAGCGGTGGAATCAAGCAGAACACAATAAAACTGTTGGCTGATAATCCTCAGCATCATGGCATCACAGACCCCTATCAACAGAGAGCCAATGCTTTCAAATGGCATTAAATAACTCACTCGCACTCTCTCTTGTACACAAAAAAGAAACTGTCACTGTTGCAGGCTCTTGTGGGAACTTTAAATCACTGAATGTCTAATGCAGCTGTACACATTGTGATGTGGCTTGGCAAAGGGCACGGCAGGATGTGCTTCTAAATCGAGACAAAAATCTTGTTTTCTGATGTTGCTATTGATACCAGCTGGCTGCTCCGTCCGATCCAAATCAAAACAGTGTGTAGTCACCTTCACCGGACACACGCGGGGATTCAAACAGCTCCCCAAAACGGTTTATGGCCCCCACTTAGTATTAGTGTTCCTCAAGAGGCGCAAACAAGAACAACCTCGTTTTAGAAGCTTTCCACACCGTGAGGCGTGTCTGGTGAGGCGAGATAACCGCAGTGTGTCAGTTTCACTTGCGGAGGCCTCTGCTAAACTGTTAAGGCAGGAAATTAGTGTGGATACAAAAAGCTTATCTCAGTGCAGCTACTTACTGTGTGTGTAATAAATTCATATACACTTCAGACACACAAATAAAGCAATGACCTCACTAAAAACGATTGTAAACCATGCAAATAAATACAGTGAACTTGGTATGTTTAGGCACGAATAGACACACGGCAGTCAGACAGCATAACATGGTAACACTTTGTTTGTAAGTGCCCCCTATTTGGCAGTTATAAACCATGGATTAAATGTTTGTATCCTGCTTATAGATGCTAAACAGGGGAACTTAAAAGTGTTCACCACAACATCAATGTTGCTGACTGAAATCAGACGACATTGTGTGCTACAAAGTATATCTATAGTAATGGTTAGTCATACTAGGAATTTTAAAAACTACCTAACACAGCATCAGTATTAACACACAAAATAAGTCATTGGCACAATGAACTGTCTGATCACGTGTGCCTATTTTGCCAATCTATGTACAAAATAAATTGCACATAGTTTTGACATTTTGGGGGAATACACCTGTAATCTTGCTGAGTGTTAGATGAGAAGACCAATATCACTTAATGTCAGTACTGCAGGAGATTAGCTCAGCATAAAGACTGGAAGCGGGGGTGAAAGAGCTGGCTGGCTCTGTCTAAAGGTAACAAATCTGTCAATCAGCACCTCTGTTGAATTTGTGCATAAACCAAGGTGTAAAAGCTGGAGTCTTTGCTGGTTCCCAGACTCCAGGACAAAAGAGACAATCAAAATATAAAGTTAATTAGTGAGCTTTAAAGGTGCTGCCAGGCGGAATTTGTTAACTTCGAACATAGCCAGGCGAGCTGTTTCCAGTCTTTATGCTAAGCTGACAGTCTCCTGGCTCTAGCTTCATTTGTACCGTACAGACCTGAGTGTGGTATCAATCTACTGATCTAACTCTCTGCAAGAAAGTTTATTTCCCAGTAAATTGATCTATTCCTTTAATGAGAAGCTGCAATGACCTACAAAAGCGGGTCTTCGCCTATTGAATCTGTCTCTGCTGGTTTCCAAAAAACTAGAGCACATGTTCCCAGCATGAGGTCCATGGGTGAGACACTACTTTTTCTAATTAGACCCCCAGGCTGAGAAAGTTAAAAGCTCTCTGATCCAAACAGAACTTTTTCTTGTCAATCAAAACACGCTTTATCAAAAAACTAAATGCTACTCACTCATATTTTGGTTACGATAAAATGATGCTGTGTGTGCTGTATGTGCCTAATAATGAGAGAAGTCTAATTGCAGGATAGCAAATGCAGGCCTACAAAATGCAAACAGTCACATTATACAGTTCAACTCCATACACATCATGTGAATTAGTCCACCTTCATGAATCTTTGAGTGAAAAACCATCAAAAGAGTGTGTTAATGCTGCTTAACAAGTGTGTGTGGAACGTAGCATATTTCTGTGCTTGAGAAAGCAAACAGTCGCCTCATGATCAGATGCTGATGTAGTAGCTGTCCGCAGCATCAGACTGTCCTGATCACCAATAATCCAGAAAAATCAACAATCAAAAGGCTCTGAAACATATTTGGCAATGGCTCCTCGAATCTTGAGCTTCACAAACTGTAGTGAAAAGACACTGCCGCTGTGGAGGATTGGCCCATGGAGGGAGCTCGCATCCTGGTCTCCTGCATCAAAACTCACACAGGCACTTTATCCACTGAAAGAGAGGCATCTGTATCGTAATGTAACATCTGGAAGACTTGGTGCAAAAAGGCTGCGTCTGTCTGAATACCTTTCAGAGGAAATTTTCAGGGTTGTGGGGGGGAATTCCAACATTACCGGCTTTTGGTTTGTTATTGTTATTTGTTTTCCACAAAAAGGTCACAGCCAACAGAAGAAGAAGAAAAAAAACAACATTGTGACTATTTATGAATATGACTCCTCTTGCAAAGTAACAAGCTGAAAGTCAGATCTGCAGGAATTCCCCCTACAGACCCTGGACACGGTTAACGGTGAGGGAATATTATTTGCCAGGAAAAGCCGAGTAGAAGGCACTGAGACTTGGTTTCTTTTTCATGCTGCTCCTTCAGACGTGGACTGAAGGCAAAGATGATCAACAGGATTTCATCGCTGGTCAGTTCATACGTGGTTACTTCTCATGGCTTACTAGTGTAACAGTAGAAATATAGGCAAGCCCTTGGACTACAACTCTACATGAAGCGTCTTCTACGCGGCGCCGAGAGAATGGTAGGAGCTGTGTGCTGTGTCTAGTGAGGTTCTGTTCTGACTTTCGTGTTGCTAAATACTGAGGGCCGACGTGCAGCGTGACTATGAGTAGCTGTGGTGCGGTGTGTGGGGGCTGGGCAGTGAGGTATAACAGTTGACCGTGGGGGTTGAGAGCTTGCTGAGAGCTCAGGAGGGCTTGCGTGGCTCTGATTGTGCTGCAGGAGCAGGGTGGGTGAGATGGTGAAGTCAGGTCTCAAAGTACTTGTAGATGGCTGTAACGTAAGTCATGACGCTCTGCCAGTCCGGCCTCTCTGTGTGCACCATCTCATTTATGTCCTGGAAGAGAGAAAGAGACAGTTAAAGAGGAAAAAATACTGCTAAACTGGACTATTTCTTGGCTGAACGCAGTGACTTCCTGGAGTCCGGCAGTTGCTACTGCCAGGTTCCAACTACATATTTAGCGTATAGACATCTAAGGCAGGAAAGCAAATGAGCGCATTCCCCAAAATATCGGACTAAGTACCATATATTTTCTGTAACACCTTGTTCCAGGTCTTATATTCTCGATGTTTGAGCATTATTTTAAATTGTTTATACACACTTATCCCAAAATGTTAAAATAAGGTTCTGTGGGTTTAAACAATGCACAGCCAGATTTTGTAATGACTGACATCGGCACGTCAGTGAGGTTTATGAGGTTAAAAGCAGAACTATAGATGACACACTGTACAACTGTAAAGCAAGTTCATCTCTTGTTAATGATTAGAATGAGTAACGTCAGTAGTTAAAATGTATTTACATTATGAGTTAGGGAGCAAATCATAAAAAGATGGAAAAAAGAATAACTTTAGCATCAAGAAGAAATATAGGGGACAACCAATGTGAATAAATCACGACACCTTCCAAAAAGGGCAAGGAGAGAGAATCCAGATCAAGGCATTACAAATCTGACCCGAAGTTGTGTCTGTATTATTTCTATATACCATTCGTTATTTCATGTATTTTAATAGTCATTTAATATTTGTATGAAGCTCACCAAAGTGCATTTAATGCCCACACTCTCTGCAGCCTGGAAGGCTAAGGTGAAGTTTCTCCTCTGAGAAAAGAAGAGAGAGGCAAAGTCACACAGAGTGGAACATTATGTCTAACAACGGCATTGATACAGTCATAATGGCTTTAAGGTCTGGGCTTTAATGGGAACTCTACTTGCCTTCTCTTGGCTGGTGAGCTCCTGGTAGGGAATGTGTGCAGGCAGGTAGGTGTGGAGCACAGCGCAGAAGGCCAGGCCATCATTCCAGCTGCTGCTGAAGTTTGTGATATCAATGTTCTGAAAAACAAAGCGATTATCCTTTTAAACTTTGATTTAACTCGACAGAACATTTACAGTCCAGGACAAAAATCGATGGAAAACCAATTTCTGGGCCTTATCCGGGCTAAGAGGGTACAACATGCATTTACAAGCTTTCAAACATATTATGGTCACAATAAATTCTGTTGTCACGGAACTACTTAAAATGATTTAACCCCAGAGAACTGATGACAGTCCTAGGATTGTATGTGAAGTATCAACATTACTCATCTGTATCGCATTTATCATCTTTTCCACCATCAACTGTCATCTGACCTTTGCAGAGGCTGTAAAATTGTGATTTAATACAAACCACTAAGGTTATATGTTACTTGGTGCTCAAGTGTCCTCAGGGTCACAACTATAATTTAGATAGACTGCAATGCTTAAGAGAAAACCTCATGTTTTTTTCAGGTAGTTAACTCACAGGATGTGTTAAATGTTGCACACTTCCTGAGGAGGAGTAAAGGTGCCATGGTAACTGTAACCTTACATCAGTTAAAAGGGGTAAACATTGCTTCAATGTGGCAAGTGTGAAGCACTGTGGGCTGCTGGGCTGCATGTTTGTATGAAAGGTGCTACATAAATAAAGTTGAGTTGAGTTGTATGCCTCCACCAACCAGTCAAGTTTCAGTTTACACCCATGTCTGTCCAGACTCATATAATACGTGTAGAGATGGAATTTAATAAAAGGTATTTTTTGGGGAAAATGGAAGTTATCACTATGTTGACCACAAAGTTGTAGCCATGATAGTAGACAATGCTCGAATACTTTGCTGTAAAGAAGCTACAAATTCTAAAGCATGGATGCTTCACACACATCTTCAACCCAGCAGCACAGATGATCTATACAATTACCACAGTGTCAAAGTGGGCACCCAAGACTAGTGTCACCTTATCAGTATCTGACCAAATGTGAAATATGGTCATAATCTCCCCTTCTGTTCCTGAAACCTTTTGGATTTAAAATTTCACATAATATTAGACATTTGTGTGAAACTTAATAATAATATTAATTATTAATTAATAATAATTAAGATATCGCGTTCACGAGAAAGGGACGAACAGACAGATGGACAACGAAGACGATTTTCATGAAACCCTGTTTTTGATACTACTTATGGTTGGCGCTTTACAACACTTTAACGTATTTACATTTTGTACTCATCTCTTTATATAGTAGTCTTTATTGTTAGTGGCGGCGTCCGCGATTCCATGCTAGATTGTAATTGCCTACCAATGTTTTTAATTTGATTTTATTAATCTCAGCCTCACTGTTTACATTCATTCTCCTAGCACCATATCAGAGCTGTATCAAGTTACTGCTAATGCAAAGACAATATTTCCTAGGGCTGCTACTTCAAATTAAAAGCTGGCATCTACACAACAAGAAGAAAGCAATTTTCAGCATCTTTTGACAGCTGATCAGTTTTAAAGACAGTGTAAAGAAACGAGTGTGTTATGAAATCAGATTGACATTGCTCATGACATGATGGAAAAAGGCCTACTATTAAAAAACTTCTTTATCAAAACAATGTGAGTTAGTTTGGTTGCACTGTAAACAGATACACCAGTTGCTCTTCTGAAGATCGCTGCTCAATGTGCCTCCTGGGAACTGCACTTGCTGTTACCACCAGTAACTGCGGGTGTTGCCAAATCAACCAGGACTGGATTTTTCTCACTGTCCTGTCATAAAATGCTTAGCCTATTTTTAATATATACTGGTCTATTAACAAAAGTAATAACAATCTAGCCTGCATCACAAAATTAATTCACAAATGCGTATTAATCTGGAACCTCTCAGTTCATTTTTTGATTTCCAAGGGGCGTTCTTGACGGGTGCAAACAACCAATCAGAGCAACAAAAGGCCGTCCTGTCATACAGTACGTGCTGTCAGAAGTTCGGCAAACACATATTTCTTATCAACATTACGTTTAAGTGCAGTAGTTTGTTCTTCTTTTAGAGAAAATTTACCCTCAAGTCTGTTTAATTCTGCCGCTTTAGCCGGCCATGGAACATTCCGCATCAGTGGCAGCCATCTTGGTTATTTACGAATGGCGCACATCACTGTCACTTTTGATGGGAACTGGTGACATGCCACAAAATATATATATTTGTATTGCTATATTTGATCCAGGGAAATCCATCCTGCCATGAAAGAATGAATGACCTTTTTTTTTGTTAATCATAGCTTTCTTCTGCAGTTGCCGCCTCCATTTTTTATCAGATTGTGAATCCTGTTTGAAATTATGACCTTTCGCTAATGACAGTGACACAGAATGATATGATTGGCTTGCATGTGTGAGTATTACAGAGTTGTGTTTCAAGTGTAAAAGCATGCTCCACGGATTCAAAATTTCTACTCCTATAACATTGTTGGATTTAACAGTGGAACATTTGCTGGTGTGTTATGCTATTAGCAGTTAATGTAACCTGGAGCCTCTATCCTCAAGCAGAGATGAGGAGCAGGCTACAGAGGTCTGACTCCACACCCCCAGATTTTTTACATCACTTGAGGCAATTTATCAGACTTAACACTACTCCCTCTGGAGACACTAAAGGATTTATACAACTCCTTTGCAGTAGTATTCCCCAACACATGTAAAGAGTCTATGATATGTCAAATTGGTGGATTTCCATTTTAACTACGTTTGTTATTTAGTGTCAGTTTCAGGCCAAGCTATTGGATCAGCTGGTACCTTCCAGTGACAGGACATGAACCTACCTGATAACCCTCAGTCTTCTTCTGGCACCACTTTAGCAAAGCATTTCTTTTAGAGCCTCCATACTCTCTGGCCAGTGCTGACAGAGGGTCCTTTCTCTCTTCCCTGTAATACACACACACACACACACAAGAGCCATGTAAGCAAACACTCTGCCACCGTCCTAAAAGATTTATTATGTTAGTAAGGCAAACAGATTATATGGTATGCATGTTTGCTATGTGGGCTAGGAAAGCTGTCATGGGTTGTATTGTTTAGTCAGGAGACCAATCATAACTACAGAATGAAGAGGTGATGTCACACAGGCAACTGACAGATTAAAATCTCTGACGAGAAATGAAAGTAGAAACATTGACTTTAAACAGGCAGCATTTTGCTGGATCAATACAACATTACAGGTGCGTCAGTGTCCCAGAGGGTGGTACCTTAGGCGGCTGCGTGCTGTGGGGGTGATGGAGGCGGTGGGGGAGGACGAGGACAGGGAGAGCGGGGAGGAGGCAGCACTCATAGCCATCAGGGAGGATGAGGACGCCCCGTCTGAAGCCGACATGTCCCGCTTTATCTCCTCACTGCTCCGGCGGGACACTGCTCAGGACAGAGGAGATGATTATAGATTGATTTTTTTTAACTATACTGGTGACTGAGTTAGCTTTTAACATGTTCATAATACATAACTCAACTAGCATCTCTAACCTGAGATTGCCTTGGTGGATTCCATGTTGGAGACCCTCTGGAGGGCAGATGGAGGTCGGCTAGCCGAGGTTCCCCTGAGAAGGTGCTCAGCTGTGGACACATCACCGTATTTACATCACATATAGTGCGAGTGTTTCCATAAGGAAACTTCCTCTGACCTGAGATGTTACAGGGTCAGTAAAGAACCACATTCCAGCCCCTCTGAGTTTAGGAAATAGAGACGAATGAGGCTTCCTCGCACAGCAAGAAAACAATAAATCAGAGAAATATAAATGGAACATTGGAGGCTATGGCCAAGTCTGCACGTTCACATGAAACACTTGAACTCATTACTGGTGAGAACGAACTTAGGGAAATTCTACAGCATGTGGTGGCTCATTATTTCTCTCTTATCATCCACTCCAGTGTTTTGATTAACTAAAACATTAAGTCAACATACAGTAAACCTGCTTCTAGGGAAAAACTGTCACGTTATTTCTCATGAGAAAGGGGACGGTCCGTTCCCCTTAACCGTTAAGATACTTTACTGTGACGGTGGTATAGCAGAGGACAAAGGACTCTTGGATATTTATTTATTATTTTGCCCTTTTACAGATGTATACCTACATTTTTGACAGTAACAGTTCTGAAATAAAGAATCTGTCATTATTTATACATTATATGGAATATTTAAATTATGACTAACCTGGCATGGTGATGTCTGTATAGCTGGGCCTCTTATCACTCAGAGAGGAAAGCGGCTTGGCTGCTGACATAGACCCAGATATGGAGTGCCTCTGAAAAGCGAAAAATAGAAATTTTCTGCATTACAAATCTGGTGAATGGTCTTGGTTAAGAAGAATACACTATAAAATACATAGAAATCCAACATTTTTAAATAGCAATTCTAAGTTGTGGTTGTTTTGGTGATGTATGGTTTTCAGTAACAGACAGTAACTGGAAATTTGGATTTGTTATGGTTATTTCACCTACAAATTACATTCTCTCATACATAATGTGTGCTCACAGTGTTACCAAAAAAGGTTATTTGGACCAATTCTTAAGAAAATGAATCTTCACTGTGTTCCCCCTCCACCCTCACCAGAACAATTGATGAATGTCTTTTAAAAATAATTTTATTTTGTTTGAGTTTTTGTCTGTCGACAGTAATTGTCTCATGATTTTATTTTTTTTTATTTTACGTGGACTAGTGAAGCCAAAGTCAAATTTTCTTCACAGGGAAATAGGGACATTTTAGCAACATATCAAAAAAAAATGTACCTGTATGGGTGAAACAGCAGCTGCTGGAGGCGTCTTCATGGGACTGGGGCTGAGGGGGGTGCGTGGTAGCGGGGAAGCCGCTGCTGTTGGAGCCACAGCGGCACCATTGGTAGGCGGACCTGGTGAAAAGGAACCAACACATACAGCTCAGTTTAGACCTGCTGCACACAAGTAACCACATGCACTCCTGATGTCATTAACCTTGTCCATAAAAGTTTCTTCTCTATGGACAAACGTTGAGCTTAAGACCAAAGCTGAGATGGCTGGCAAAGACAAAATGAACTTACAGAAATTAAATATAATACAAATCTGTTTTCTTACATAATCTGTTCATAACTAAAATTAAAGCTACAATTTGTATGATTTTTTTTAAAAATCAGTCTGAACTGATGCAGACCTAAATCAAAAAGCATCTTAACCAATGGGGAATAAATAATAAAGCATTTAGAATAATTATGTTGCACTGTCAAACAATTAGTTTGGGAACATGAAAAGACATTTACAGAAAATTATTAGTAAGACCTTCAGCAACATATAGAGGCGAGGAAAGCATCTTATGGTTGTGTTGTACCTTGTGAGGCACTGTCGAAGCTCTTGATGAGTGTTTTGACAGTGGGCGAGGGCTCTGAGGAGGTGGAGGATCGGCGGCTGAGACCCATCCCCTGTCTGAGAGCAGCCAGGTCCCTCTCTACTGCATTCATGTAGTTATACACTCTGCCTCTCTCCTCATCCTGCCTGCAAAACACACAGTTCTCTACTCAGTATGTACACTCAGCTGAGTCCTGAGCTGTCAGTTTCAACATTATGGTTTATATCATGTTGTTGGGATAATTATGGTGCAACTGTAATTGAAAATAAATAATTTATCATTAGGTCTCTAAGGGCAATTATTCAACTGTGGAATTTGTCAAAGATAATAATCAAATAAGCAAAAGTTAAATCTTCCCTCATTTTGTTTACAAACATAAGACAGACTCTTCCAAGCGTCTCTCTGTGGGTCTTACTTGCGGCTCTTGACCTCGTCCAGTTCCTTGCTCAGCTTCTCGTTCTTCTCCTGGGCTTCCTGCAGCCGGCGCCGCAGATCGCCAATCTCCTCCTGTGCTTCGGACTTGATGTCATTAGCAATGACAACAGCTGTCTGCAGATCAGCCTGGAACTGACGCCACTCCATCGACTCCTCCTGCCCGCACAGACACGTGCGCACACACGCACACACACACACACACACACACACACACACACAGACAACAGCAGCACAGAGTGGAACATTATTCAACTTAAATGTGAAATTGGATCATTAAAGCAGTATTAATGATTTTCTTTGGCCACTTGGGGGCAACATTACAAGCTGCAATAGCTGAAAAACCTCCTATAGGTGATATGGTGAATGTGCAAGAACTTATTTACACATGCAGCAAACACTGAGAAACATAAGAATTCATAGAGTCGTGTTTCTGGTGAATCCTCTACCTTTCTTCTAGTGTATTAAAAGTAAACTAAAACAAGGAATTTTATGCAAATACTATGTAACCCAAGTTTGCCCTGGTCCTTAAAAAGCCCAGCGACCTCTTGCAGCACTCTTACCCTCAATCTGCGGTGAAGAATCTTAATCTCTCTCTCCATGTCATGCTTCTGGTCCTGCAGCTTCTTCACGGAGTCTGAAATAGGAGGTCAATACATGTTGGTGGTATTAATGCCAACAGGCCACAGAACAGACTACTATTAGTCTAAAATTCAGTTTGACAAACACTGGTGGCAGGGGATAAGGACTTTTGAGATATGGAACATGATATATTGTCAATCAAATCCTCTAAATGATCCCTGGCTGCCTGCTTGAGTAAACGTGAGGGTATGTAAACCCACTAGCCAGTCAAAGTTTGACCGTTAGATCGAGTTACACTGTTGTGTGTGTCAAGCCCACTTACTCTCGAGGTCTGTGATGATGAGGTTGTCGTGAAGTTTGAGAGCTCGGTGCTGCTCCACCTCATCCTCTAGCTCAAAGATGGTTTCCTTCATGTCTGCGATCTCAGTCTCTTTGTCCTGCAGGTCCACACGCCGCTTCTCCAGAGCGCGGTCCTGCTCGGCCATCTGCTGCTGCACCTGCTCCTGGAAGTCTCTGTATTCCCGGTCCAGCTGCGCACACAGGAAGAGGGGTATCCTTCATTTAATTAACAAGCCATGATGCAATTAGCAGGCTCGTGTGCAACAAAGCTCCAGAAATATTGTATTGTAATTTATAGTGATGTACTTTGTTAAGTTTGTGCATTAACTACACATCGGCAGTTATCTTTTGCTTAGTGTCCCTGTTGGTGAGGTACAAACAAGAAAAAGTGCCACTCCTTGCTAAAGGTAGACAGTAGAGGCCTGACTGTTGAATTTGTGACTTTTATAAGGTCAGATTTGGCGGCTCTGATCCATAGAAAATATAAGGGGCACTCAATTTGGTGACCCAAAAACTCTTGCCTGAGTTCTTGTACCCTAGATAAAAGTTCCAATTAGGTCAAACACATCAATTTAGCATCTTATGGCTTCAGGAAACTGATGCCCCACACACTGTTTATGTAATAGCCTCCGATTTTACATCTCAAAATCTCTTTCAAGTCTTAACTAACCTTACTGAAAGTCTCCTGCAGCCGGGTGAGTTCACTGTGGGCTTGTTCCAGCTCCTCCTGCAACTTCGCCGCCTTGGCCTCGGCCTCTTCTTTCCCCAGGCGGACTCCTTCCAGCAGCTGGCAGATGTCATTTTTGTCCCCCGCGGTGTGAAGAGAGTACAGCTCGACCACCCTCTGCCTCTCCTGGTCCAGCTGGGCCCTGCAGCGGCTCAGCTCCGCCTGGTCACTGCTCACCGCCGCCTTGTACTCCTCGAGTGCGGCTGCCAAGGCGCCTCGACCTTGTCTCTCCGACTCCATGATGCGCTCCATCTGGTGGTTCCTCTCCTTCAGCGCTCCAATCATCTCCTGGGCCTCAGCGTTGTCCTGTTCAGCCATCTTCAGTGTGTTGGACAGGTGTTGTTGAACCCCCAGCAGCTGCTCCCTCTCAAAGCGGGCGTTATCTGCCAGGTCTCCATAGCGCTGCTCCAGCTCCATGTAGCGGCCGCTCTTGATGTCCTCCTCCAGCACATACGATATGTGATGCTCATCCAACAGAGAGCGCAGGTACTCAATCTGTCGACCGTACAACTCTAGCTTGTCGCTCTGCTGGCACAGGGAGTCCATGAGGATTACCTTCTCTTCGCCTAGCCGCTCGTTCTCCCCGTTCAGCTCCTGGGTGATTTGCTGCAGGTCAGCCAGCTCCTGTAATGTGGCTTGGAGCTCCTCGGCAGTGCTGTGCTGGTTCTCTTCCATCTGGTGGATGCGCTCCGTCAGACAGGCCACTGACACCTCACTGGCATTGCCACTGCTGCCCCTCCGTGAGCGCTCCCGGCTCGGTGCGCACTCCGACTCCGACGACGAGGAAGCTCCAGAGGGGGCGTCCAGAGCATCGTCACTAGAGGTGACGGCCTGGTAGACCTCGCTAGATTCGCTGTCCAGGTTGTCTGCTGAGCCTCCATGCTGGTTTCCTGTGAGCAGATCCTCCAAAGAACCGGGGGCAGAGCCTTCCACTGATGAGGTGAGCGTGCCTGTTCCTCCACCATCACTCTGCCCGCTGCCGGCTGCCAGGTCCGGGCTCAGGGAGGCATAGTTGAACAGCTTGTCGGAGGCATCCAGCCTCTGCTCCAGAGAGAAACCCAGCGCATTGAGCCGGTCTTTGAGCATTCGGTTCTCACTCTTGAGCAGGTTGAGCTCCTCTCTGATGGCTTGGTTCTGCTCTTGTAAGAGAATCAGAGTGGACTCCACATCAGCTGCTGTGATGGCCGAAACCTGGGGCTTCTCTTCCTCCTCGGCTCCTTCCTGCGGCGGTGTTTCCTTCCCTCCCAGGCCAAGCTGGGCCCTCATGTCCCTCAGCTCACTGCGAAGGTGGAGGATCTCCACATCTTTGCTTTTAGCCAAACCCAACAGGTCTTTTACTTTGGCCTCCAGAGCTACCTTATCACTGATCTGGCCGTCTGATTTAGACTTGCTCATACGGCCCTCAGACTCTGCCAGAATCTGGCTGCGGGAGCGCTTCCCTGAGGCCACATCGCCCGCTACAGTCCCTGATACCAATTGCTTCTTATTGGCTGAGGCCCTGGATGTCCGGAGGCGGTCTCGTGATGAATTTGGCTCCTTGGAAATCGAAGATGTCGTACGCTTGGATGAAGTACCTGGTAGGAGAGAAAAGGGTAACCCAGTTAAACAACATTACAAAAGACAGAATATATATCGAGGCATGGAATATTAGATATACCTGATGTTGTCTTTGGCTTGCTGTCTAAGTTGTTAGCATTAGTCCCAACGGAGGCAGTCCTTTTGGTCTTGGTGACAGCATTACTTGATGAAGGATTCCCTCCGGCCATAGCTGCTAAAAGATCATCATTGCTTTTCACCTGAAAGCACAAAATTCAACAAATTAATTTCCAAAATAAGAAAAAAAAAAATCAAAATCAAAGCGGCATTAATCTGCTAAAATTGGTCCATCACAGCTTACCTTAGACAGAGGTGCGTTAGTGCTGGTCTTGGCTGCAGGCTTTCCAGTCCCACTAGTGGCCGTGGAGTCTGCCTTCCCTCGATCCCCGCTCACCTTACTCACCGCTGGCCGAGCCGACTTCTTCATACTGAGCTCTCTGATGCCGATGCATTTACAGACCAATCTGTGCACAAAGGAGGGAGGAGAAAGGTAATGTACTGTATGTCAGTGTGCAGAGTGATAGCTCCAGTTTTTCCATGGAAGAGGAATTCTTTCCACAGACGTTATTCCCTAAACACTAGAAAACACTGAGACCACATTGAATAGTAGAGCACTTTGAAGAAAACGTGTTTCTCTTTGTCTGTCTCTGGGATTTAAAGTTTATTCGAGATAAGTTGGTGTTTGGGAGGTAGGGGATAATTTAGCTTATCCTCCTGATCCCCATAATGATTAGATCATGTAGATATTGCAGTTCAAAAAGTGTATTTACATCATGATACATGGACACTTGTGTGGTACTTGCAATTTAAATCATTTTGTCTTCCCTGCAGTTACATTTGGTAGCTGTTAAGACAGCTGTAGTGGACCACCCCAGATAAAGGAATGTAAGATAAACACTGAAATATGTCCACTAGAGGGCTCCCGTGTGTTTGTGGTAGTTCAGGCAGCTCAGAGTTTCACTTGCACAACAGCCACAACAGCGATGACACTGATAAAGACTTAGTTTAATCCTTGCTATTGGTATATATTTATTCATGGGAAGGATGCTGTTTTATAATCTACTCCTTGGCAGAGACAAAGATGTGCATGACAAGATTTTTTTCTGATAATAATCAGCAGAGCCAAAAAAGGAAAAGTAGATTCCTTCACAGATCAAAGTGAAATATTTTGAGAGGCAAAAATGTGTCTGTTACGCTGTTACTAGGCAACCTGTCTGATGCACTGGATTTCATCTTGCACTGCCAAGAAATCATTTAGTGCCTTGTTCGTGGAAGATGCACTCATACCAGTTCACAATTACCATGGCTCTATTCAAACAACTTGACAACCCAGAAAAAATTCCTAATAAAAAAATATTCTATTTCAAATGAGGCACCTATATAACTACGATGGAAGTTATCTGTTGCAATTCATAAATTGTGCTTGTTTGGCAGTGAACAAGGTGTTGAAACTGGCTGTAACCAAACAACAAAAGCTTGTCTAAAACACAGGAGGCTTTATTCAGTATTGTTCACATGTTGCGTCCAAGTCTGCAGAGAACCTGACTTGATGCCACGATAGCAAGAAAAGTGATTTGGGACACAGCTGGCGACAAAGAGTAAGTGCTTTAGCACAGATTTGGATGTCTTGGAGTTCTTTTTGCACTAAGGCTCTTAAGAGGAAAAAGTGAGCTGAAGTTATTTATTGTACACAGGAAATCCAGCCACAATCCATCTCAAAATCAGTGCGCAGTTGTTTTCCTGAGCAGAAGTTTGTTGTTTGGATATCGAAATAAATATAATCAAATATCAGCAGTAAATCAGACTTTAAATAGAACACCGTGAGAAGCTGACCAATGTATTGTAGTGGGAGTACAAATGTTTAGACAATTCACTGACTGGAACCTTTCCTTGAATCTTAGCTAAATAAATACACACTTCAAAAATGAATCAGTGTTTAACATCTAATAGAGCTGGAGCAGGGAGAGATCTACAAACAATGGCTCACATCTGAGCCGCATATTGTCCTGATACTTCCAGAGAATCCCAAATAACCTGCTACTAAACTGCAACTGCATTTTATTCAAAAACAAATACTTTCCTAATAGATTTCAGCTGTGTTTCCTTGGTACAGGTGTTCCTTTAAATCTGTTATCCTGCACCAAAATCTTCCACTCTGAGCGCACAGATTCCTCAAAGTGATTCATTTTCTTCTTCCGAGACGATATTTATTTGGCTTCTTATTTCTGTGAGGTTAACCTTGGCCTCCAGTGACGTAGATGCTGAGAAGTGTATAGCTACTCCTGATTCATATGACCAAACCACAAAAACACACAGCCCTGACCTTTAGGAAGAGTTCTGAGGGGTTTGATGGGACGTCAAGATAAAGATTGAGTTTGTTTTTTTTTTCTTCAAGAAAAATACAGAAATTGATTATTCACTCAAAAAACATGCTTAAAAAAACTGTTGTTTTTTTTAATTTATTTCTTACAGCCACAAAATATGTAGCAGATACCATTAGACCACAGACAGTTGTGTACGTTTACAAAGAGTAACAAAAGAAACAATCTTCCCTGCATCATGTGGAGGAAGCAGCAAATAATGTGTCTCAGCTGGTCAGACTCTGCAGCTCTGTGACTTCTGTGGTGCAGAGGTAGATTTTATTCACTGAATCAGAACTGTACTGCAGGCTTAAGGTTACAGTACACACTCTACTCTTAGACTATTTCATAGAATAGGGATACTGTGTTTACATCTTCTACCTCTTTGACTGTTGATTAGAATATTAATCGTACTTATTCACAATGCATCTTTCCCCTGTCAGTGTATTTTCCTAGGTTAAAGCTTAGACGAAGGCTAATGTACATACATCCCCACAGGCCTCACCTTATTTGGACGCTTTAGGTCATGGCCAAACTTTGCGAACATGCATTTTCGCATGCGTTTACTCCTACAGTTCTTCAGTCTTCTTACATTTTTTTTTTTTAACACATACAAACAGTTCAAAATGTGTATCAGAACCACTGCAGCTGCTAAACTTTACACCATACTATACACCATCATGTAACCGCCAAGTCATTTGGCTGAAGGTACATGACAATCAATAGGACTTGCTATAGAACATATCATGACCCTTCTTTATATTACTCCCCAACTCCCCTATACTGCCTGTGCATGCATGTATTTATCAATAACACAGGGCGTTTTCCCTGAGTACTGACATGTGCACTCGACAACTAGCCAGTTCACTGAATAGCTGAATGTGTGTCAAAGCAGATGTCTGAAACAGAGAGCTGCTAGCTAGAGCACGGCTCTTTTCATTGGATCTGAATAGACATGGGATCACAGGCTGGGGACCAAAAGTGCAGCTAAATGGGGCAGAGGCAGCAGTCTTTTCTTTCACTCTCTCACTCGGCAAATCTACTGCAAAAAGGGTTTGTGTAGCATATTAGAGACTCTTAAAACACTCATCAAGCATGCACCATAGATTCATACACACTGGCCTGTCACTCACTTGGTTCAGTCCAATTGTTCTTCTCGCATTACTTTAGTTCACACCAACATCTGTGATGAATCACACTGTATCAAAAACAATGCTGTTTCTGTGATGCTGAAAAACAATTTTCTTGCTGACTCCACATCGTTGGAGTGAATGTTCACAACATCGTCGTTCTTGTTTAAATATAGCTAAAATCTTTAATGAACAACACAGAAATTGAAAGGTCCATCAGGTTTGTCTGCCATAAGCAGACATTCTCTTACATATTAGCCACGCTGATTGATTGCCGACTGAAGAAATGTTTTGAGGGGGAAGAGTTATTGTGGGGCTGATATTCAAAAACTGCAAGATATATAAGCAACCACAAGGATATGATTATTTAAAATGAAATATTTTTTCCTATTAAATATAAACAAGTCCATCACTATCTATCAGCAGGACGATGCTATGAGAGGTAGGAGGTTGTCAACAGAATTATTTACATTTGCCATACACCACAACTCTTCTCAGCCATGTAGCGCTCTGTGATGCACAATGTAAGCTGCTCCTCGCTAGGCCAGAAGCCAATAAAACGTGTCCTGATTCAAATTAGATAGAGCTGCAGTATTTCATTTCAGTGTTAATGAATGCAATGGATCGGATCCAAGGCCGACCAAAAGAACAAGACTGCGTGTAGTGTTCCTTCAGAGACAGCTGGACAAAGCATGAGACTGAGGACACAGAAGAGACAGCCGAGTTAGGTCTGGGAAGAGAAGGAGGCGGGGTGGTGGCGGTCTAGTAACTCATTAATACCCCTTCCCTGCTCTCCTTCCTTATTCATGCTTTAACTGCGGGGAGGCACTTCCTTCCCATAACATCAGCTTCCTGTGGTGGCGTCTCCAGTTAAAAAAAGTAAACCCTACAAGGGTGACTGTGTGTACAAGGACAAGCAGGCACCAGTCTGCCTGGGACAGAGCAGACACTGTCAAACCTTGAATTCAATTTGCCAAAATATGCCTCACTATTAATACACAAGCCTGGAACGCAATTAAACAAGCCATTTCTTACAGTGCAGCCTGCAGTCAAATTACAATCACGAATGTCAGAACTTCAACGCTAATACAACACTGATAAAAATGAAGGATCAGTAACTGAAATGTCTTAACCTTTGCACCTCTTTGACATCACCAACATCAACCCGCCACTGGAGAACAAGTCAAACTGAGCATGGCTTTGGTCCTGAGACTCCTGACCTATGAGTTTGTCTTGGAAATACGCCTTCCTCTGTCACTTGGGGGGCAAAGCTTCCAAGACTGGAAGAGCTTTCCCAACCATATTTTTCTAAAAAAGCAGACCCACGATCAGACAGAGCCAAGAGGGAACATCTCATAAGTCACATCTCCTGGACACTGATTTAAAGAGTGGGCTGTGAGAAATATTGCTCATTCCAAGCTGTTCCGAGAAAGTTGGGAAACATCTGTGTGGCCACCTCTGGTTTAAAAAAAAAAAAAAGAGCTGATTTGAAAGGAATTCAGTACGCGAGGGAGAGGAGGATTTAGTAATACACACACTGAGGCAACAGCTCTGCAGTGGTTTGGGCCAGCCTGCACCACCAGGTCTCTGTTGACTCCTCTCAGGCGGATGGCAAATGTACATTGTTCTTGGCTACACCTACGTTAGCAGCACCGCGGCTAACGGTAGCCCCGACTGTGTGTCCCTCAGCTACACGAGCGCATACTTTACCAACCAGACCTTTGAGGCAAAGACAACTGCCCCACTCTACGGAGTAGGCAAGCGTCGTGACTATCACGTTAGAGACCGAATGGCGACTTAAAACGAAGGAGATAACCCAACTAGCTAGTTAGCTGTAAGGTCAAGCGCGCGGGAGGTTTCACTTATTCCACATCCGGTTTGGCGACGCGCTTTCAAAACAAAAGGCGCAGCTAGACACGTAAGCTTTCAACAGCCACACACAGGTGAGAAAAAATATTACACTTCACTCTGCGGAGTCCAAAGCTCTGAGGGCCGAGGGTTATCAAAGTGATTTTCAAATATGTATATGGTCTTAGTACTACACAAACTTAAAGTAGGCCCAAATGTATCAAATGTGGTTTTGTAACAAATTAAACAAATAACAAAAGTCAACAGTCAACAAAAACTTTGTTGCAGTTAAACGCAATTTTCCATTAAATTGGAAGAAAAGTTAAATTCAGCAATAACTGTGGTATAAGCAGTTATAATGACGCACACTGGATGAATGAACGACATGTCAACACGTCGCGAAGACTTATTTTGAAATAATTCACAGTGCAGGTCCGAGTGATTGTTTCCAGCTTCACAGCTGAACAAAAGTCCGTTTTTGAGGGTTTAAACAATAGTTATGGAGCCGGTTAAAACGAACAGAGCGAAGAAAGCGAGCGGGCCTACTCATCGCAGCTTCAGGGTGTGTCGGTGGGTTTCCCTTCAGTCACTGTCTCCCCCCCAGCTGTCAGAGAGCCTCGGCGGAGCTAACGGCGCTAATGCTATCCCCCGGGCTATCGGTGTTAGCATAGCCGGCGAAGAGACAGCGCTCGGCGAGAGGTCCGACAACAGCTTCATACCTGCGCTTCTCCTAATCCTCCTGTCCGAGGGCTCGACGAATGTCCGATGGACGTTCATCCGCGGTCGCTAGCTCTTCGCTGGCGGGCAGCATCGGTTTCGGGTGTCAGCCCCTCTGCTGCTGGCAGCCAGCGGCCGGATGATCCTCTCTCTGCCCCCTCCTCTGGTTGCATCATCTCGGCATCACCCCTCTGCTCAGCAGGGGCAGCTTTTCTGCCCCCAGGGTCCGTCAGTATTGCTGTCGTCTCCAAGTCACTCCTGGAGCTGGGCCGAGAGTCTGCAGAGCATCTCCACGTCCACCTCCACCACCTTCAGTTACCTTGCTGAGGAAATTGGCCTATTGTTACTGGCCTGTAATTGGCCTATTGTTACTGAATAACCATTAGTGTCTGTGGATAAGGCTCATCCCTTCCAATTAGATACATCTTTCACATCATTTATAGCACATCTCACTCCTTAATTACTATAAGACTACAAGTTATGTGGACATGTGGTCATAATGTAATTTTATATGAAAACTGTACTGACTGAGGGTATAATTACCTTTTAATTTACCATTACATTATTGGAAATGTGTGGATCAACATGTCATACAGGGCACATCCCCAGAGACCTGGACCACCAAGACCCAGATACAGTAAAGATGTGTGATTAGTCTCTCCACTGCATCTGCAGCAGAATACACACTAGACAAGGTAGATCGAACATAGTACAGGTGCCGCTGCTGGTAGCAGAGGGACCAGGGAGTATGACCCTAAATGAAAAAAGTACCCTTATGGATTCCCATATGGTAGATATAACAAGATAGTGACCTATATGTGTCAAAGTGCCCTCTAGTGTGCACTTCCAGTGGAAGTGCCCTATATGCCAGAACAGGATTTGAAACTGTTTCACCATAAATGCATCATGAGTTTGTGTATGCTGGTACCCATTTTATGTTTTTGTGTTCCTGCCCATCAGACAGCCTGAGTCCGCCACTGGCATGCTGAGTAATACTTACAGTACAGTATGAGTTTCGCACATATAAAATAGGACTGAAACCATGCTGAGCATGCTTTTAGTCTGTTTGTGTTTTATCTCATACTAAGAAATGACACTTTGCAAGAATAACATTACCAAGTTTTTATTTACATAAATCATACATACAAGACCCACTAGTCATTGCTCATACTAAGAATCACTAGGAGTTATTGCTTATATTACATAAATCACAAGCCTTTAGGGTTACAGGTTGTGCTAACAAGTGTTTGAATACTTGTAGTGATTTGGAAGAAATATCAATGCAAGCGCACAGTGTTTTTTCAGATGGCATTGAAAGTAATACTAAGTATGTGGAAGAAACACCTGTTAATAAAGCAGGAGACTTAGATATGAGTCACTGTGCTTCAAGGGTCCTACTAGGGAACATCTGGTATTGTAGATAATCTCCAGGTGCTCTCATTTCTACAGCAGTGTGGTTTTGTCCTATAAAGACAGAGAAGGAATGCAAAAAGCAACACATATACATAGACGGAAGCTAAAAAACAATGTGGACACAAAACATATGACATATGGACAAAAAGAAAACGGTGAAATTAAAATGAGACACAGCACAGTAAACATTCCATGGGTGGAAGAGTTAGGCCTTGCCTTTTCCCTGGAATGGTTTGCCTTTCACTCTTCTGTACCACCTCCATAAAACAATCATGTCTCTATAAAAGTTGGCTTGGACACCAACAGAAGAGCCTGTGAACTGAATAAGGTCACTATACAAATGGTATAGCACAGATAACAAAACACTTCAAATGGTTTCGGTCAACATGCCTGCATGTTGCTGTGTGTTAACTACAGTTTTCAGTCTCATCATTTCAAATTCTGTACAAAATTAAGAGTGTGTGTAAACATTAGGGTAACTGAAATGTTCTATTGGTCATCAGCAGGGAAACATTGGCACAGGTGAGCTTTCAACCAAGTCAAACATTTCTGGGGGGGAAAAAACATGAATACACGTGGAAAAGAAATAGGTCCATTCATTCAACCATTCATCCATCATCCACCCCCAGAAATAAATCCTACACAATCCAACTACAGCAGAAATCCCCCTCTGTTAATATGGAGTGAATGTGCACAGTGACAGAACAGGGCAGTGGAAAATATTTTATATAAGTACAGAAAATAATGTTTCTTGAAGTTTAAATTAAACTAAAAAAGGAATTATATATTGTCCACACATCATATAGGGTCGTCTTTTACTGACACAGCAGGTAAGCTTGTAAGTAAACAGAACACATGTTCGTCACCTCACCGAAAGAAATGGCTTTGGTCATGGTGGCTGTTTCTAGTGTACAATGTGTTGTGTGGTTCCACCTGGTGGCTAAATTAAGCATCCTCGGACTAAACCAGCCAGCCATGGCTGCTCAGCAGCATCCACCACATTAAGCAGCTATCATTCTGCCTCTGAACAGAACCTTTATGGACATTTAAGCGCACGATGTTATTGTTATACTTCAGTAGAGAAGAGAAGACTTTGACGTTTGCTGTCAGGTGTTGGAATGCTCTCCAGCTGAAGGAAGTAGAGAAGGACTTGCACCTACGGACACAGAGAAAAGGAGTTCAGACCCGCAAAAGTAGTCCACACGTCGCCGTCGGACTCATCACTTTCCTGACGGGAGTTTTACCTGAGACATGACCTCCAGAGACCAGCTGTCGTTCATGGAGATTGGCTGGGAGCTGTTTGAGATTTTGCTGTCTTTTTCAGAGGGCCGAAGCAAAGTGGGGCCAAAAACGGTGGCCAGATTGTGCAGAGACATCTTGTTGATGCTCTCGTTTTCAGTCACCCTGTAAGAACAAAGCAAAAAATAACATTTACACCTGAGATACTCACAAAATCCCGACCCAAACAATTCACACTGGTCTAATTTTTCAATCACTGCTGATCACTCAGCTATGTAAACTATAGCATATTTGTGTCACACTGTAAAATGATGACAAAAATAAATAACGTTTTCTAAGGTGACATACACAATGATGTACAACGAATACACAGATACACAGCAGCTCAAATAATGTATTATTTGTGAGGTCTTTTACCTTTTAAGGTGGTCGAGCAAGAACATGAAGGTCACCAGGTTGGGCTCTGGCAGAGACAGCAACAGGTTGAGCATGCAGCTCTCCTTGGCCACGCTGTCAGAGAGAGCTGCAGGGCAAAAAAAGGACACATTCATGTGCCAGTGTCACAACTCGCAACTGCATTCATGACCACCTGACCACTGGAAATGATGCAAAAATAAAGAGGTGGTGACTGACCAATGCCTCCGGCAAAGTTGGGGTACAACTCATCCGTGAAAAGAGGCTCCGGCAGCTCGCGGAAATACAGCTTCAGTGTTCCAGCGATGGCGTTGACGTCCATCTCCCTCATCATGACAGACACGTCCTTGTTGTCTGCAGGGCAGGTGAAACAACAGTCGCTCAATACCAAAGAACACATGTAAAGTGTCTCTTCTTTCCCAGTTGTCAAATCAATTGTGATAAGAAATCGAATTTGGACTGTGCTCACTTGAATCGAATGCAGCCTTCAGCGCCTGGATGTCAGTCGCGACGCCAGACACCCTGTAGATTCCCACCTCGTCCATCCCTCGTCGCTCAATCTCCTCCACACACTGTCTCACGATGAGGGGAACCTTGGAGCGCTCTCGTCTAGTGGCGACATAATCATATAGAAACAAGTTTTAAAGCGGCAACATACAAATCACACATCATACACTGTAAACACAAGATACCGTGGTTGAACTAAGTGTAGCCTGTACGTATCGTTAGTACTAGTGCTTCTCAAAATAAAGAGCACGTTTCCCAAACGCCCTATTGTTTGCTGTCAATAGACCAGGTTTCTCTGCAAAATGCAGCCAGCTGGTATTGACATGACATGACACACACACAAAACAGATATCACCAACTCACTTAGTGACTACGTTGATCTTCACTCCAAAGACGCCGGACTGTTTCCGCGAAGGCATTCGCTTCAGACTGAACTCTCGGCTGGTGAACTTCATCGAGAGCTTCACCTCAATCTGAAACAAGTGAAGAAAACCAGTTACTTTGGACCACTGTGTTCAAGTCAGCTAAGATAGCATATGTATGTGGCTGCAAGGGACATTAACAGAATCCTGATAAAAGCTAAAAAGAAAGTGAAACACAAGTACTGACTCAGTCATGTCAGTTTCACACCAATAGCAATCCAAAATTTGTTAATATGAGTTACTGGTCATACCAGACCAATTAAGGAATGAATTTAACAAGGGTGTGTTTTGTTGCTGAATTCAACGGAAGGTAAAGAAATTATGATATTAAGCATCTGAGTATTCATTTTTGCACCACTCGCAGTTGTTAAGAAGTATAGCATATTAAAAGCATTACAGGTGTTTAAAATCCACTTTCAGGTTTGGGAAACCTTTATTTTATTTGTCAAAACAGGTCTAGATCAAAAACCACAATACCTAGATTCGTCAAACCTGGACTAGATTAACAAATAGGCCCTGGACTATGGAGCCTATTTGTTATTCTAGTCCAAATTTCACCAGTGTAAATGGGGTTTGAGCAAGACCTGGTCTTATGTAGTCTGGATGCAGATTGCAAGGCTGAATGCTTTATTCAAAAACAGAATAGAGGTTTCACAAATCTGAAGCTGTGTTTTAAATAGTTTAAAAGTCTCCATGTTAATCTTGTCCAGGTTTGACAAGTCTGATTTTACGTGGTCTGCATTAAGAAAACAGTTTTTTTTCTTCACAAATGGGTTTTAAGCAGCCTTAAGGCTTTTATTATGGTATTCAATACTATTAACAACCAACAAAGTGATGCAAAAATAGAGACTCTGCCACTAAATGTCATCATTTATTTCTCTTAAGATTCCCCTTAATCTCCAAATTAGAAGCTGTGAACCAGAAGCCAACTTTAGCGATGTTGGTAATCTTTCCTCTTTTTACTGGGTTGGTGAATACACTTACTCCATTCATGGCGATGACTGTCCTCTGCCAGTCTTTAGTTTGTAATGTTTGAGGATCCAGCTGAAAAAAAAAGGCGACATTTTATTTAAAATGTTACTTCATTTGAAATGAATTCAGATTCTCTTCAGAATTAAAAAAGCAGGAAACATTTTGCCCGTATCAGCTTTAAAGTTAGATGAGCAGTATGTTTAGTGCCCGTTTAAAGGGTAACACTGTAATCATTTTGTGAATTGCAGTGAGAGCTAAGTCTTCTTTGTGTATAGGTAAATAAATGCAGGTAAATATGAGAACAACCTGCTCAATGACTTCACTCAGGGTCACATAAACATAAACTCCATATGGCAGGGTAGTGTTAACTCATGTCACTGATCTGTTTTAGTCATCTGACTAATACCAGAATGCCAGCCTTTACTTGCAGTGATCAGGCATGAGTAACATGATAACATCATGTCCTCGCTGCTAAGCACTGCGCCTGTCCAACATGGCCTGACGTTCTTTCACCGTGAAACCACCAAATCTCATTCAGGTAATCCTTTGTTCAGTGAAAATACATTTTCTTTTACATAATACTTTTTTATCAAAAAGATAAAAGAAAAGCAATCTCATCTCTCTCTCTAAATCCCAACAGAAATACAACACAGTGGATGACTCAAAAGAGAAAGTTTGTCCTTAAATGTTGTTCCTTTTCAACAACACCCCATGCTGTCCACAGCTCACTCTCCATATCTTTACCTTTGGTCTGAGCAGACTGCTGCGGACCCTGTCCCACAGACGGGCCCCTGTGCTCGGGGGTTTCCTTGGAGCCGTGTCGTCCTCTAGGCCGCTGTCGGCCTGATCTACGCTCTCCTCCTCATTAGGGATACTCTCGCTCATTCTTTCTGGCATGAGCCTTTCTCAACTCTAAAATGTCCCGTTCACTGACAAACAAAAGACACCGGCGCTGTTCCGAAGATATCACTATTGTATAAACTACGGCAGTAACAGCAGCAGATCCTTCTTCCCTGAACAACCAGCCATTGATCCCATGAAGAATCTTGATGATCTTCACTGATGCAGCTGAATCTTTACAAAACTTTCTTCGCCTCTCGGCATTGTTGAGACTCCAAATCTTTTCATGCCAGTGGGAGCCAGAAAAGGAACAAAGCCAGACAGCCTGCCGACCACGCTTGCCTCTCTGTGTTGCTCGACTGCCCAGATGGATTTGGGGGATTAACTCCTGAGAATCCCCTACTACCCTCATTACCACCGTGCTCACGCCTGCCACCGTCAGGAGTACGGGCTGGTAATCTAGCATCTCAGGTAGCCTAAACAGGATCCTCTCGGGCCAATAACTGATGAGTGCTAGTGACCTTTAACACCAGGCGTGTCTTCCGCACATCTCAGACAATATTTAGTATTCAAATCCATGATATAACCCTTATATAAACCGTATGTTTCCCAGGGGCTCTTCTTTCTCTTTAAAGTCATCTTTTCTTTTCCCACAGCGCAGGTCTTAAGGTCCTGCCTCAGCTAATACAATCTAATTCTCATGGGTATGAAATGGTAATACAGGTTATTAAGTGTTATCTGTTTAAGGGTCAAACTGGAATTTTCTTAAATATATTAATCATGGATTTCCCAGCTTTCAAAGCTCATTGTAGGTATATATGGTGCTTTGATCCAAAAATGTGTAACAAAAAATGGCAAAGAAATATTTTACAATGGGCAACATAAACCTTTTAAACAAATTATATACATTCTATATATATATATTCCATATTCACAAGTTGTATTATTTATTTATTTATACATTTTTATTTAATAATTTATAATTTTTGTTTATTTGTATTTCTTTAATTCTGTTTTTGTTTTCTATTTCCCTTTTACACTTTTTTATATACTTTTTTATTTTAGTCATTTTATTTTTTCAATGTCCATTTTGCAGTTGTGAGTCGGTGAGTCATATTGTCATTCCTTAAATCGTAAGCCCACTCAGTCAGTGTGACAGGTAAAAACATACCATAGACATCAACAAAGAAAGCAGAAAGGCCAACATGACACCACAGGTTATGAAAGTGGCTTTAACACCCGACAGGTGTCCTATTCTCTAAGCTGTTGGCTCCTGAATAACATGACATCTATCTGACTGAGGATGCCAGCACCCACGTGCTCCTTTCCTCTAAGACTCGACAGTGTTTTGACCCACCTGCCCAGCAGGGAAATCCCTTCACTGGCTGATCAAAGAGAGCTCTGTGTCTCTCTCCTTCTGTCATACTCTGGAGCAGTGCCAACGGCTACATTTGGTCAACCCGAAGTCTAATCCGCCCTCTGTCACAACATTCTAACAGGGGTCAAGCTGAAGTGACCCACCGGGAACTTCATGGCTCATTTCTCTTTCAACAGTGAAGGGCCCCACAGGGCAGGGTTAGCCAAAAAAAAGGTCATGTGGTCAGCAGAGCAATTAAGTCCTCACTGTGGAGGTACTGGAATCATTAGAGGGAGCGAGTTCACTCCACATAGGCGAGGACTGTTTTTGTATAAATTAACTGTACAGATAGGGGGTCATACTAAGTCTGTAAATACTGATTTTGAATTTCCCGTTTCTGCTATGGTGCCATATGGGGTTTAGTATGATGCATGAGTGGTGCAGAGTTTGAAAGTCAATGTGATTGACATTAAAGAGATAGTTTGACATTTTGGAAAATGTATGTATTATTATCATTGAATATAAGGCTACAGCCAGAATTTGGAAATGTGTTAAATTCTATATAGTATTTTTAAAACTCTCAAATACTGATATATGTTTGGACCTCTAGTATTAGTCAGGCTCAAATTCTTCCCAGGTATTTCCTGAAAACACAAGCAATTACTTGCTAAGGCATTTGACTCAGGCCCACCCTAATTTGTCCGTACCTTTATTTGTCCTTTGGCCATGATCTTGTCAGTGATCTCTCCATCCTCTTTGCTCTGCTTGGTTTTGTTGCAGCACTTCTCATAGCAGAGCAGCCTCACCGTTTGAGAGCCCTCCAGTTCAATCTCAAACTCCTTGAGCGGAAACAGAGCAGACCGTAGTTACTGTAGGTTTCAGCCCAGAGCTCAACAATGTTCTTTTATTTCATGAACAGTTTTTCTGAGCAGCCATGACTTTTTTGCAGAACTAATATGCTTTAACTTCATACAGTTATGTGTAGGGGGAACACCATCCTTTACTGCCTGTCTTAAAAGACACACAGCAGTGGGTACTGAAGGTGGATAGGATCTCACTCAGTCACTTTCCCCACTCTGATCTGCACTCTCACCTCGTTCCAGTTGGGCTCTGTAGAGTCTCTGTACACACGTGTTTTGGCTTTGTTGACAAAGTAGCCGAAGGAATCCACCTCCAGAGAGCAGTAAAGGTCTAGTGGGCAGAAGCACAAGTAGTTTTAACTGTTGAATCAAAATGAAACTAAATACTAAAGATTCTGGCTGAGACATGTCTGGATGATGTACTGTATAAGGCCTCTGTCGCTGCAGCTGCATGCTATCCCTAACGGAACAGTTTCAGTGTCATTACAGGTTAATGTTACTACCCTCTGGTTGAAACATGCCACTGACTATCGCCTGACGTTCTTTTGTGACAGAGAGCACAAAGTACAGTTTGAGCAGGCAGTGATTTGAGAAAGACATATTTGAGGCGGCTTGTACACTATGTTCCTGGCTAATCCCACTTGTTCCCCTGCAGCTGCCCTCCCAGCTGACAGCCGCAGCAAGTGAGAGAGGGGGTGGGTACAGCAGATGAGTGTGCAGGGACACAGAGGATGATGTGACACCACGTGCAACCTCTAGAATTATCAGCGAGATGATTTCTAGTCAAAAAGGAGGATAAGCCACTTACTTAAGCTTTGTTTCAGCCCAGATGCAGAGTGGACGATGACGTTTAGGAAGCCGTACAAACCAGAGGATTCATCATCTGTGGAGGGTCGCGTACAGATTATGCAGGTTAAGATCGTAATACAAAACTGTAGGTATATTGAAATGTATTAAATCCTAAAAAGTACAATAAATTGTGAACCTTACCCTCCTTATTCATGGTCATTGGAATGGTGTGAACAGTCTGCAGCTTCACACATGAGTTAGTGAGCATCTGCAGCTCCAGAGAGGTCAGAGAGAAGCTTTTAAAACCTGCAGGACACAAATATTACATTTTAACTATCATGATAAAAAAATATATTTTAATTGACATGGCATCTAAAGTTCTTATTTCTATTTTCTACAGTACCAGCTACCCCACCTAAAATTATTCTTTAAGAAAGCATAGTGTATTATTACAGACTTTATATTATGGGGGGGAAAAAGCATTTAATTAAATGGAAGGTTTTATATCTTCAAAGTTGTTTTGGGAGGAATTATGTCTAGAATTATGTCATCAAATTCACAGATCTATCCTCAAAACCTCTTTTCATATGTATTTTCCAAGGATATAAACAGAAATTCTGTCATTTCTATAATAGGAAACCTAGCAGCAACATGGAGAAAAATTAAAATACTTCTTTACTTAGGAAGTTATATTGGATTCAGAAACAGATAATAAGTTAACAGGTAAAGTTTACAGAATCCTGCATAAATAATATTCTGTATATACAGACACATTTTTGGAACCCATATTTAAGGAGGATCAGTATAAATTTAAGGTGGAGGGAAAAATGGAATTCAACAAGAGATATTAACTGTTACGATTGTACTGGCTCTCTTATAGGAAGTGCCAGGAAAACTCACACTTCTTCTGCTGCTCGCGAATGATCTCCCTCCACTCGGCACGCTCATAGTCAGAAGAGATGAGGAATGTGAAACCCTGAAAGAAATTAAGGGATAATACACACATTTTATTGCACTCTCATGCTGTAATGTCACACTTGTCAACAGCAGAGGGCAGCAGAAACCAAATTAAGAAGTTGTTTATTTATGGTGGGATACTCTCAATGATATTCTGCATGAAAAACCCACCAGGGCTCCAGGTAGTATGTTACATCAATCTAAGCACACTGAATTTTATACCCGTTTAAGTATCACTTTTTCGGGAGGCTCACCTTTCCGTTTCTGTTGGCCACTCTGAACGCCATGTTGGGTGACATGAGAAGCAGCAGAGACTCTTGTTCTGACAACTTCTTCCTCAGCCGCTCGATCACCTTGGGTCCCTTGGTGGTTCTCTACACATTAACAGCAACAGGGTTAATGTAATACAGGACAGGCTGTCTAGACGTTTGTTCTATTCAGATGTGCTAATCTTTAAGTTCCTCATTTTATTTTAGCTTGTCTTCAGACTTCGGTACAAAGCTGTCATTGTTTCAGCTGTCTTTCAAAGAGTTTCTGTAGGCGTGTTCACCGCCTGCGTATCCTCACCTTCTCTCTCTGGATGTCGTTCTTGATCTGGGAGAATTTGATCTTCATGGCGTCGATCTCCTCGTCCTGGACCAGAGGGATCGGGGTGGACTCGCAGTCTTCGATGGTCTGGAAGGTCAGGTCAGCCAGTGGGATATACCACTTACAGTCATACTGTTGCCCTTTTCTGTTGGAGGACAAGATGTGTGTATAATGACGCAATGTTTTCTTCGCCCAATTATTGTGATGTTTATTGTTTTTTTTGTCATGTCTTTTTCACCAGAATGGTTTGTTAGCAGGGGGAAACCAACAGCACAAGTAGCCACAAACTTGCAAACACATTTTCGAAACTGCAACCGCTAGTTTGTCACAATGAAACTGTTCTGTTTTCAGCAAGAATTTAAAATTAACAAGTTTAATGTCTGGGCGGGGTGACTCTTATTTCCCCAACAGGGATTTGAAGCAGTGGATCTTCCGGATCACAAGCCTGCATCTCTAACCTCGGGCTGGAACCAGACTCACCCTGCAGCCTGTTTCTTCAGCTTGGTGCAGAGCAGCAGGTCGGTGAAGAGGAAGACGTGACGGAGTTTCCTGGAACCTTCGACCAGCTCCACCATGAAGCGATCCCTCAGCAGCTGACGGTTCTGCCAACGAGAAACGAGAAATCACGTCATTACAATCGTAGTACTATTCTACTGCACTTAAGGCAAACAGCTGCAATACTAAGAACTGCTGAAAGTACACTCTCTAAATTTAGTTTCACATTGACGCTCTGTTTAAAATGGTTTCATTTGGGGTTCACAAACAATGTTTTGTGCTGATGTTTGTAAATGCTTGTAATTATTGTACAGCCTGTGGTGTGCAGTAATTGTACAACCTCATATTGTAGCCGAAGTAAACAAAATAACCGAAACAATAAATCATTTGGGATGTGACCAAAATAAGGCAGCAAGTGTATGCAGTATATTTCTTCAACCACCAGCAGATGTAATAATGCATTTTCAGACTTTCCTACCAATTTCAGCCTCTGATGCTCTGACAGACTCTGAACTGTTGGACCGCGTCTGCCACATTTTAGCCACGCTAGCAGTTTGGCTCTGTGGATGGCAGACTGAATCGGATGGATTGCCACGGAATTTGGTTCAGACATTCATGTTCCCCCCGTGACAAACGTTGGTGATCCTCTGACTTTTCATCTTGCACCGCAATCAGGTCAACATTTTGATTTGTTGGTTTCTGACCAAATACCTGCAAAACTAATGATATTCCCATTACCCTTTAGTATTTAGTGCTAATAAGCAAATGTTGGAACGCTTAACAGGCTTCAGTAACATGGTGAACATTATCATTGTGAGCAAAGGTTATAGCGTGGCTGCAGACTTTCAGTACTCTTAATTTCTGTATTATCAATTATTTCATGTAGTACATACTGCAAATAATTAGTCATGTTTTGATACTGAATCCTAATTTCAGAGCTTCCTCTAATCCTCGTCAATCCCTCCAGCCTGAGGTTAGAGCCGCATGTGTTGACATGAGCTCCCCCTGCGGTGGCTAAATCTAAATTCCCCCTCTGCCTTTTGACCTCTGGACTGAGGCTGTTTACAGTGACACTGCCCATGTGAGACTCACACATCCCACACCAACCCACAGTTCAGCAAAAAACAAAGGAAATCACCGCGGCATGGTTTTCCTATTCTGCTTTCTGCACACTCCAGTGCAGCGCTGGCTGGTTACAGGCATGTTGGCGAGGCCCTCAAACATGTACAGTACTGTCCTGGTTTCAAAAAAGAGGTGGCAGGGTGACATCCGCTTATTGTTTTGTGACACAAGCATGACCACAAATTGTCAATAATCCAATGGAAAAACAAGAGCTGTAGCTGCACAGTGCTCACACCCTCTTGACACTGGAATCTGTGTTTTTTTTATGCACTATAATGAGACGTTGAGCAGCGAGGCACGTATGAGAGGTGAAGCTAAACAAACTCATGGGTTTGAATGGCTGTGGTAATTACAGGCAGCAACGGCACAAAACATCAACAATGGGTTCAAATTTAGTCGGGAGCTGATCACGAACAACAACAACAACAACCCGTATTTTAAACTGATTGACAGATAACAAGCCAGGACATGACAATCTTCCTTGTGGGATTTCAGACTTCCTCGACAATATGGAGAAGAATGTTCCCAAGAACTTTCTTTGATTTAATATCCCACCCTGCTGGGCAGGACCAGTTCCCAGAAATAACAGAGGAAGTTCTCAGTCAGGTCATCTGAATCAGAGCCCTGAGATGTGTGGTGGGTATTGGGGGGGGGGGGGGGGGCGTTCAGGAAGCTCGGGTAAGTCGGTACACACCCAGAGCAGAAGGCTAGTTAGACACTGAAGTTGATAAGGAGAGCCTGCAGGTCATTTGTGGGAAGCAGAGTTGACACTGGCAGGGAAGGATGGGAGTGAGCGCAGAGGCAATCGACAGGTTTTCCTGGTTTGCAACGCAGAGACCCCTCGCCTCCAGTGTTTGCACGGCTTTGTCACGAGCTTCCTCTACGCTCCACTTCCTTCACAACTAAAGCAGACAGGCTGAGGTGAGTCAGCAACAACCTGACTCACACTCCGGTTTTATTGCAGCTTCCAGACACCTTGTGCTCTGAGCGTTTTACTGTCGAGAGTCAAGATGTGACGCAAGTTACAGGGGAAAAGTTTCACAATGCTGCTGTTTCAGTTAGAAAATCAAGTAAGTGAAAGTGTTCTAATTAAAAGTATGTGGATGGATTGCAATGAAATTTGGTACAGTCATTCATCTCCCCCTCATTTCTAATGACTTCTTTTTTGTCTCTAATATTGGGTATTGGGTAAAAAAATGTCGGAAAACAAGCTCAAATGCGGTCTATATTACAAAATAATGTTGCGCCCACAAGTTAGCAGACCAACAAATTCCTCCAACTGGGTTGAAGTAAGTGAAGCATACACTGGACAAATATAAAACCATATAAAAGCTGGAGCAGCCCAGGGGGAGTCAACACTGTGGTGCCAGGCGTCGTCACTGCACCGCCGCACCATTCAAACCACTGAATATGTCCTTGGCTAACGGCACAAGTGCTCCACAAGAGGAACAAGCTGTAACTAGTCTTAATTTGTGCTTCTCCATTCAAGCCCTTGTAAATATTAACTCCAGTGACCTGGGCTTCATAACAAAAGGAGTTGATGTAATTTATTTTGGTGGATTACCAGCAAATCCAATGTCAGTCAAGTTTCTTTCTCACTTATGAGAACTAATCAACTAAAGACACACCAGCTGGCCATATGGAGGGGAATTTGACGCTTGGTGGATTCACACCCGAGGAGTCATAGAATCATTAGTATAACCCTGAGGTGATGTAGTGATTTCCACACTGACCTCTCCCTTCTTAACTGTCATGGACTGTCTGCGCGGGGTGATCTCTTCATTAATACTGGACAGGAAGTTCTGAGAGATGCGCAGGGCGTCCTGTAACAGTGGATAGTCCGGGTGGCTGGACGGCGTGTGCTTCAGGAGGTCCTAGAGGAGAGGAAACAATGACAAATTCAATCCCCCAAAACTCTCGTCATGCAGACATGATGTTGCTCCTGGTTTGTGTGAGGCAGATTGACTTACATGCAGAACGAGTGTGCTGCGCGTCACTCTGTCCACAGGTTTGTAGAGAAGGGCTGTGGAGGAGGAAGAGTCAGCTCAACAGGCCTAGTCACAGCTCAACTGCTTATAGCAATATTGATTAATGTGGAGGCTGGCCATTCATTTCACTCAGTACTCACTTTCCAGGGAATTTTTAGCCGACTGGTCTTTGCAGTCCTTTGTGCTTTTGACCTTGAGATTCTGGCAAGAAGATAACACCAGAGGGAATAGTGAGAAAAAAATAACCTCATTATTTCACAGCAACTGCCCCACAGCGCAATTAAAACAATCAGCACCGCTGTAAAGAGCGGCCTGGCTCTTTACACTGTGAGGACTGCTGAAAACTGCCCTGTCATCACTTGTCCCGGGCAGCTGTACAACATCAAACACTTGCCTGCCACAGTCCCGCTGTGCGTAGCATGATTACATACCTCAGATATCTCTGCAAACTGAGCGTTTGCCTGGCAGCACTTGTCCGCCGTCTCCACAGCAACCTTATAGTTATCCACAAACGCCCGGTACACTCCAAGCTGGCTGGCCTGCAGGGCACAAGCAGAGGACTGATTAGATTTGTTCCAATAGAGAAAGGAGAGCGTTTACTAGTCTGTGATTTCCACTGGGTACTGTCACTGTATGCTGTGCTCAGGCTTGAGTTGGCATAATTACAGGAGGAATTAATTCAGTTCAGAGTGATTCAATGTTTGCTCAGGTGTCTATATACAGTATAAATCCATGTATGTATGTGTGTTTTTCATCTTTCAAACACTGAGGTAGCTCTTATTCAGCGGCCCCCTATAGAGCGTTTTGTTCTCCTTTACTGCCTGTTATGTGGTGAAGCGAGGCTTTTATCTGGCCGGGAGATGACTCCAGGCAGTCTAGTCACATGTGCACTGCAAGATCCCCTCAGCATTGCAAACAGCCAAAGACTCCCACCTTTTTTCTCCTGAAAGCCTCCCCTCTTTTAACTATCATTAATGATCAAGGCATGACATTTGAGGAGTGCTATAATTAGTTTCTGAAAGTTACTGACTTGACGAATGGTGGTCTGTTTGATGAAGAACGAACACACAATTTAATGCTTTGAGGTTTCATGTTATTTGATGCTTGTTCTTCTTAGCCAGAGGAGGGTTTAAATCAGCTGAAAGGATTGCCATGCTGTACTTAACTTTGTGTGGTAACTAAACACTCATACTGCAGCTCAAATCAAACATTTTACTCTTAATGGCCCATCATATACGTTGTGTTCCACTGCTGTCAGATTTCCCTGTTAAGTCTATCCATTCAGGAAAAACAGTTTTTGGTTGCTTTGTCTCTGAAACATTTTCATAACAAATAATTCAACAATGAAAACTCTGCCGTGGTTGATTGTATGTGTGTTAAGCAGGTTGGAGATAACATAACAAAAACACCTTTTCACATACTCAGCTTGCAGTTGCAACATGCACATTTTTGTTTCCTATGTTTGTCCTACTGAAGCCGACAAAAATACCAGCACCATACCAGTTTCTGGAAGAGGTCGCCCACACACTGCTGGTGGCCCCAGTCCTGGACCCTGGGCAGCAGAGCGTCATAGAAGTCCTTGTGGATCTCATGAAGCTCTGGCACTTTGAAGAAGATGGTCTCTATCTGCTGGATGGTCAGCATTGGTTGGGAGGTGGTGGCTGCGGCCCTCAGAGGCTTCATGGGCTGGAGAAATAATCACAGTCCACAATTAGGAAACAGTTACTGAACGTACTGTATGGAAAGATAACCAATGAGTCATTCAAGCTTCAACAGTGAGATGAAAAAATAAATATTTTTTTAATTGGTTTTGTCTTTGTAGAAAGAAGATTTTCCCACAAGCACAACAAGGTTCAAAAGACACTTATTTAAGATTTGGGATATCTGCTGAAACAAGCTAAACTGCATTAGAAACAAGTACATGGCCTAACCCAATTAGCAGATAATTTAACTTTTTTTAAATAGCAATATTTGTGTATGTATGTTACAAGGAAAAGATGCAATTACGAGATAATGGTAAAAACCAAGATGTGGTGTAACAGCTGCACTAGCAGACAGGATCCTGTAACCGGACTCAGTAATGGCAGTAACCTACACGGTACTATAATATCAAAAGTTACATTAGTTACCAACGCTGTAGCCTCAAACCTCCAGTGTAACTGAGCAACGGTGTATTGTATCGTTTGTGAATTCTACTTTCCATTTGCACGGGGAAGAATGTGTTATTTCTTTTTTCAAAAAGGTATATCGTCTTGCTTTAAAAAGGAATACACACAACACACGAGCAATTGAAGAAAAAGAAAATTAAAAGAGGCCAGCTGTATCAGCTAGCTATTTTTTAAATCAATGTTGTTAACTAATTTGAATCGTATCTTTTCTGTCTACACTACGGGCTGCACCCGACTCAGGGATTTCTCTTGTGTGTGTGTCATAGGTTGCACATACTATCAGCAGAGCCTCCAGGTGGCTGAGGTAGGTCTCCTCACTGGCCAGGATCCCTGACAGAACCCACTTCCTCATCTCCAGGCCCTTCTCCTGATCCAACTCCACCTGGTTCAAACACGGTGGGGAGAGAGAACCGTCTGTGAACACGAGGGGCTCACAATGACAACATGATATGCAAACTGTAAAAGGGTTTGGTCTTTAATAAACCACCCGCACACCTCTGCAAACCCCTGGCTGCAGATACTGTTGTTGTGCGATAAGGGACGGACCAGATTTGATTAAACTCTGTAGGAGTTTTACATTCCGAGAGGCCTGCACCAGAGACTCCTAGCATCTTAAGGGAGACTAATGTGTTTCTACTCCAAGAGTTGTTATTCCAAACAGGTCAAAGCCATCAGTCATCCTGGTGCGGGCTATCATGTCAGTAAAAAGCTCACTGGAGCATTGAGAAGGGCTGTATCAAGCTCTGCCATTATATTAGCTAGACTTAAGAAAAGAAAAGATGTACACTGGGTGAGCCCCCCACCCCCCTTCACGATTTAGGCTTTGAAGATCGCCAAGTGTACACATCAGAGGATAAGAATACCACAGATAGGACAGGAACAGAGCAGAGGGGGAGGGGAGCTGGGGTCTCTTTAACATCTGTTCGCCGACGGTATGTTTGCTGAGCATGTGTGGTGTTTTTCAGCAATGCCCTCCTTCATCCTGAGAAGCACTCCCATCTGGGAGCGGTATGGTCGTCCGTGTATTTCACTGTTGGCTCCTGGATGGATGAATGCCTGTCTGAAGGGCACCTCTTCTGTAGTCCTCTAAAGGGTACTCCACTGATTTTACACATGAAGTTCAGCCTTTGAAAACAGTTGTATAATGTCCTCCGTGGCTCTGGAGGAGACTTCCATAGTCTGAGAAATAACCCTGATGATGTCACCAGAGTTATCTCAGATTGGGGTTGAAGGCTACAAATGTATTACATAAAGTCTGTGTTACAAGGCAGTCAGGGTGTAACGACAGATGATACCAAGATGAATTCTGGGAAATGTAGGATCTAGTGAAGCTTGCCCCTGACTAGGAACTAAAAGTTAAAATATCTATCCTCTGTGGCTGTGATTTTGAACCATTCTTTTTTCAATCTGTCTCTCGACAACTTTCCCAACTTTGTGGAAGTGTAATATTAAACCACTGGAGCGACCCTTTACTGGAAAGTACTGGATGTAATTATTTTGCTCTCCTTTGTGTACGATTTACATGATCAGGACGATGATTCAACCCAGGAAACATCTAGTCACATGTCAGCTTCTTTGAAGGGGATTTTTTGTGAGCCACACATAAGACTGGCAATAAAATATTAATTTATTTAATCAAAACCTGTGTAATTAATAAACAATTGAAATAACTGACGAAAAGACTGGCAGTGTGAACATGGCATGTCACATTACTGGCCTCCTGTCAGATTTAGCAGGGTTTGATTAATAGCAAAAAACAGAAATACAGATTTTACTGAGAGTATCTGAGTGTCTTCTAGGCATATGCAGAAGTAGAATAACAAGAAGCAATATCATCTTTGCAACAAAAAGAATGAAGTTTATAGGAAATGTTGGTGTAAATTAATGAAACACTTCAACTGTCATGCGATGAAGGTGACAAATCTTTTCAACTTCGGGGCCATTTATTTAAAATACTTACATTAAGCAATAAAAATAACTTGACCTGAAATGAACTCGTAGGCTTTAACAAATTATCTGCCTTTGTTTTATAAAATGAGGAAGAATGTTGGGATTGATTTGGCACTTTGACACCAACACAGAGACAGCAGAAGAAGCAGTGCCAGGCACTGTAATAGCAACTTTTTCATCACAGAATGGGAAGCCACGGCTGCTAAAAGTGTTGGATGGTGTGTGGAGAGAGGACAGTGAAGGACAATGCAGTAGCCAGGGAACAACAGCAAAGCAGCCAGAGGAAGATGTAGGAGAGCGCAGCAGCAGCGCCGCGAGCTGAGAGACACAGTTAATGTGTCAGACGTGTTGGTGGGAGTTGACCCAGTAACATTACCGACAGCGTGGACTCCAGAGAGCCGGAGGACTGGGTGTCTCGGCTGCTCCGGCTCTTGGAGCGGAGTCGCGGCGAGGAGGACGGAGATCCAGTGAAGGATAGAGGGTCGTGGCGAGGCTGGCGCTCTTCTGAGTGCTCCAGGTCATAGCCGTATGACGGAGGGGTCTCATTGTAGGGAGCCTCTGTGAGAAACAAAGGACAATAGTCACATGGTGTGCCATTAAACTGTTAAGTCGTGTAGTAAACACAGAGGAACATCATGGGAAGCATGCAGCAAACTAAAATTCTTACACTTGGTCAATGGAGATTAGAGTATGTGGGGCTAACAAAGCAATTTGATATCAGAAGGCCTTTACACATTTAACTTCAGTGTCATCAGTGATGATATAAACATGCACATTTGAAGGCTAGAACAGAACCTCCTATCCAATCAAATGAGATCCAATGTAATGACTGGGCAATACATACTGCCATTGTGTAGATTATAAAGTTTGTTGACACTGTGCCAGAGTTAGTTCAATTTTATGGTAACTTTTGTATTGTATATTGTAACTCCATTGTGTTAATACCATCATCATATTAGTTGTAATTATTAATAAAGCCTGAAGCTGTTGTCAGTTAACAATATACATTAAGCAGCATGCTGTCTTTTACTGCCATGTGTTTTTATATCAAATCCTCCTTTAACTTTCATAAACCTGTGACCTACACATATCTACCACTCGGCCTGTGCCAGCCACCGAGGGCTCCTGCCAGCAGTCAGATAAGCCTGGGAAACTGCAGGGGCAACACACGTGCTCTGCTCACGCCAGCCTTGTTGTTCATTTTATCTCCTTCAGCTGAGTGTTTTCAGGATCACAGAGTCAATCTGAAAGGTGCGGCTGTAACCTGGTGTAATATTCACTTTGTCCACTTATTGAAGATGTGTCAAAGCTCAGGAAGCTGCACAGTACTTCTGGAAAAATCAGTAAAATGGGCAGGAAGAATATTCATTCTGAGACTTGAAACCCACGGGTTTTTACACCATGTTGACAGCAATGTACGTAACAGAAACACGTGTATCAATTCAGAAATATATGTTGTGCTCGTCAGCCCTGTGATTTCAGACTTTTTAGGACACCCTGAAGATGAGGATCAACAGGCTCTGTATCCTGTAATTACTGTCAGCCACCCCTGACTCACCACCACTCATCATCATTATTATCATCATTATCGTCGTCACAGGATATGGCGGCTGGCGGATGCAGAATAGCGTTCTCAAACAGCAGCAATACAAAATAAAGCAGACATGTCTAGCAATGTGGAGTAAGGTATATTAAGAAGAGGCTACAAAACTGGTTCATCTCGGCTTGAAAACAGGAAAGAGAGGATTCCGGAAACTGGGGGGGGGGCATAAAGCTGAGTCACCCTTGAGAGACCTGGAAAGACGGGCGGACTCACAGGATGACATCCACAGAGGCCGTGACAAGGGACTCAAACAAACACACTGGGCCCAGCAGAGAGGCAGAGAGCTCTATTGACTGCTCGAGGAAGAGACTACTGGAGGCCAAACAGCTTCGGAGCACAGGGGAAGTCCATGTGAAAGGCCACTCTGTGTTCCAGTGCGATTATACATCGGCCCCGGCACTGGGTGAATAACACATCCTCTCTCAGCCAGCAGCCATAGGGGCCGCAAACTCTCTCCTTCCAGGGGAAAAAGAAACACCCATAGTGTGAAAAAAACACTACAAACAAATAAAGAGGAGATTTTTAAAAGTGTGTTCTAAAGTCTTAAATACTGACATTTGTGTCTTTTATAGGAACATTTTTAAAAGGCGCAGGGCTCGTTTGGCCTCGGCAGGGTGAGAAAGTGGACGTCACAATAGATCCTCAGTGCGCACCGTTGTTCTAGGGATCACAAGGACCGCTACTGAGGAAGTGTCCGGGCAGGTCTGTCCGGAAGATTCAGCAATTCATCTGCTCCAGAGCGGAAACAGGCTTTCTGCACAAGGTCATCATTTCACAAACAGCTCCCTCTCCCACTCCTAACACACACATTCATCTGTGGTCATGACTTAGATAGCTACCTTTGAGATGCCTTGTGTAATTAAAGACTTTACAAAGCCTCCACACTTTTAGACATATACCATTTCCAATAAACCATTGTCACTCAAAATGCTCGTCTGTTTTACTTACTCCACCACGCTTGTTTCTGTGTAACCTGTTTCCGTGTCCTATGTTTGTCCTGATTGTAAAACAATTTAAAAAGGGCCAAACAAACTAAAGTAGAGACTTGCAAAACCCACGTATAGCTGTTACATAGTCGAGCACGACTTATACAATATTACCTATATTGATATTTTAAAGAGATCTGACATCAGTCCATATTAATGTTTTAACATACATACATAACATAAAGACATTTTAAAAAGGACCCCTTAAATTTGGTTATTAAAGAGAGTACTGAAACTGAAACATTAAATCATGTGTGGTGTGGGAACATTCTTTTAATTTTTGATACTTAAAATGAATGATTAATTCATCTGTATGTGTTGATTTATCCTTCCTTGGTATCAGGTGCAAGCTACAGGAAAGCTTTTTCTTACCTTTATTTATACCAACAGACACAGACACAGACCGCATTTTAGAATAGCTCATGGGTAAAAATTTCCTCAGCAAACTTTTTTGACAAAACTGTTATTTTTTACAGTATTTTTAAGTATTTTATTCACATTTTGTGACACAATTTAACTGTTAAATCACATTTTCTGTAAATCTGATCTCCCAACATGATGGTCTAAAGGTTGCTTCAAACCCTTTTATACAATGCCAGTTATGTAATTCTACGTTTTTTTTGGGGGGGGGGGTTCCTAAAAGCAGTCAAATTATAGAAGAAATATTATTGAAAACAAATCAGAATCAGCCTTAAAAGTCAAACTTGTGTAACATGCCAGTAATCATAGCATGTAAACTCATTTCATTAAATCCCCCATATTCCAAGAAACATTACAGAGGATTTTACTAAGGACATGACCTCGATGGTAGCTACTCCTTGTAAACAGATTGAATTTCAATCAAAAAGGTCTTCTTAAAATACAATCATTGGCATATCAGAACCGCAGTGTCTTATTACTTACTGACCAACACATATGCTGATACACATTTTTGACCCTGTTGATGTTGCTGGCTCTATTACATAGATAGTCCTGGATAAACACTGCAGTAATTGAATACAATCTGTAATACAAAATATCACGTAGGATCAAGTAGGATGGAGGGTGGGAAAGCAATCTTGGCAATCCCACAGTATGTTCTCCCTGTCCCATATCCAACTTGCTGCAGCTTAAAATGGTTTCAACTGTGCAATAGAGCTGTAATAAATACATTCTAATGACATTACATAACATTGCTGAGCCCAACAGCTGCAGTTGTGATTTGTGTGGAGCCGTGGATCAGAGAGAAGCTGATTTTGTTTTGGACTGTAATTCTGTGTATTTCAAGAATTTCATTCTACTGTATTTTACAGATGTCAGATTTCTGCAGATCATCAAAAAAAAAGCTTATTTTTTCATTTTTGCTGGAATCACCTTTCAATACACAATGCACAGTGTCTTGGCTTTCCCACACTTCCACACTGAACAGAACAACTAAAAATAGAACTCAAGGATATATAAGGACTCCACACAACTGGCTCCTAACTCACCAGTCCCCTTCTGGAGAATAATTAGTCATCATGAAACACTTTTCCTTCCTCGAGCATGTAAACAAGAGCCATGTTCGGAAGGCATTCACAGTAGTTTAATACAGGGGACATGTTGGATGTCCTATTGATGACAAAGCAAAGACACATTCAAAGCCCTAATCCTAATCCATAGAGATGAACTACGATAAACAGGCAGACACTGACAGATGTGCAGCTGAGGCAGTGTCACAGCATCAGGGAGTCACTATTGCAGAAACAATCATGTGGTCTTATTTCACTACAGAGGACCAACATACAGTATCAAAGGAAGAAGGAACTTTTTCTCTGTGACACTTTTATGAATATCTACGTTTTTATGTTTAGACTGAAAGCTTGCGTTTGGTGTCTAAATATGTCACTTGCAGTCATCACGTGGCATGGACACAAAAGCCCTTCCTTTTCACCTCACAGCAGGACACTTTAATATGGGGAGGGATGAGCTCGCTATTGGTTCTGGAAACAACCAAAAGTGGAAAGTTACAATGAGAGAAACAGGCTTATCGGCCAATCTAGACGTCCATTTATTTTATCGGTTAAAAGTACCACGGATAAAATATGCCCTCTATTCGAATGACGGGAAGAATTCAGACAGCAATTCCCCAAAATACAAATCAAAGAGCAAAGTGCCCTATTGATTCATCCCAGAAAGAGCTGGAACTAGAATAGTAACATCCATAATTCCCCATTTGACCAAAAAGCACAGTGCTGCCCAGCCCGGCGCATTGACTGATCACTGATCAGTGTGTTTAAATAGCTCTAGGGGGACCGACTCCTGCTTGTAATCTGACAAGTGAAAGAGAGAGAATCAGAGCCCACTTATTGCTCCCCACTGTGAACATAATGACCATCCACACATAGATCAGTCAGCTGATACATGGAATTTTGATTGCAAGCTCCTAAAAATAAACCCCACATAGGGAATGCGCTGATCGATCCGGCTCAGAAACAGCTGGAAATGAGATTAAAGCATCCATAATTTACCACAGAGCAAAGAAGGTACAATGAAGGACAGCCTTTCTGTCACCTCTCTAATGGTTGGATATATATGGAGAGAAAGTAGCACCTTTGGAAAAAAGCAGCAGAAGATGCCAATGTGAGATGTTGTTAAAAGCTTAGCACCACTTTATGGCTCCAGCAAATGGATTCTTGTCCGGACTGTGCGGTCACCGGGGAAACACCGGTGGCAGGGGGAGCAAACAGAGGGGGAACAGGTTGAAGGGTGATGTGTGATGGCTTGTTTGACACTGGATGTGGTGAACCCGGCCTGTGGCCCTTGTAGTTTTCCTCACCTCATAGCAAGTTGAAAAATCTTGATGGATGTATCCATAATGCACTTCACAATCACTCTTTGGTGACATTTAGGTCATCAGACTACAAAGAGTCTACTTGAATCCCACCACCACTGAGGAGGGGCTCTCTGTCCATTACTGATTTGGTGGCACTCAAATCCTGTCATCACCACGTTCTTTTTTTTTTTTACTTCCATTTCTGATAATGAGCCACTATGTTAATGGAGTATTCCAGTAAATGTTGAACTTTCATACAGTTGGATGACTTGCAAGAGACAGATTTTAAAAAAGAAGGCCGAGATATCCTGACTTTTAGTCCCAAGTATGGCTCAAGCTCATGGATCCTAAATTTCCCTTAATCAACTCCATAGCATATTTTTTTTACACTCCCCCTGACTGATTAACGCCCATGTGCTTCAAACTCTATGCCCCCTGTTTGTAACGCAGGGTTTCTGTTAACAAGATGAAGAGTCTGCCCCTGTGCAAGCAGCTCTGCGAGGCTGTACTTAGACACAACAGTGCTTTGAGCTACGTCAGCACGCTAAAGTGTTCACTATGACAATGCTAACATGTTGATGTTAAGGAGCTATGTTTACCATGTTCCCTATCTTTAGTTAGTCTAGTCTAGTCTAGTTTAGTTTCACTAAAGGAATATCATTAGTTTTGGAGGTGTTTGATCATAAACCAAAGTGTAATGGTGCTAGAAGAGTCAGCAGGATTCATCTTCTGGGGTCCATGAACGTCTGTATAAAATGTAATGAGATATTGAGATATTTCAGTCTGGACCAAAGTGATGATGGTCCGACCAACCACCAGACTGACATTACCATCCCTATATTTGTAGTCTCCAACCCAAATCCAAGATTACTTGCATGGTGTCACTTGAGCAATCTTCTCAAACCTGACAAAGCTCCTGCACAGCCACAGAAGACGTTAAACAACTGTTTTCACAGGCTGTGTAGCACTCCCTGCGGGTAGTAAATCGACTTTGACGTGTAAAATTGTGTGCCCCTTTAACCTCGTATTGCAACTGGGGCATCTGTTATGGCAAATGCAGACACCGGCTCTGTGTTTTGGCAAAAAATGTTAGCTGACACATCATCATCACATCCCGGGCCATGTGAAGTGTCTGCTGGATTGGGAGGCCCTTTAAACCGCAGGGCCGGTGGAGGCAGTGAGGCCCACCAGCACTCGCCTCTGATCTGCTGTAGGGCAGCCTAAAATTAGTGCCAGTCATTGAGGAGTGTAGGTCAGAACTGGGCCACACAGCCCAGCACACCTACTAATCTGCGTGTGTTGAAATAGCTCAGGGTGGTCAGACTACTGCTTGTAATGTGCTGCATAAGAGAATCAAAGTCCAATAATTGTTTCAGTGTGTGAAAATAAACATAGCCAAAGGTGCAAATGCACGCATAGGCTATTTACTAATCAGCTCTACAGACGCAGAAGGGAGTAACAGTATATCTAATATGGTACAGTAGCTATTTAGTCTTATTTGGTTACTTTATAAGTGAATTATTCTGATCTAACTTAACTTAAAAAGCCCATAATTTATACTGGAGCCTGGCCAGTCTGCTGACATTACTTACTATTGGCAGATGATGAACACACTTAAGAAATGTAATCAGCATCAACATGAAAAATCTGAGTGATGTCCAGGTATGATCAAATATTCATACCTTGCATGTCTGAAGAGAATTAAATATTAGTGAACAGACCTCACCTGATGTGCTTTATAGTGATTGGCTCAGCCATAATCTGCATAGCAACAGAGGTTTACAGCATGTTTGCACTTAACTTGGTTAAAGCTAATGTGTGTTGGCTAGTGTAGAATGTATCAGATCAGAGATTTATAAATAATTCGCTTCATTTTGATGAACTAGAAGAATGGTTTAGCTTTGAAAACAGTTGTATGATGTCTTCTGAGAGCTTTGTCAGGTCTGAGAAAATAATCTTGATGATGTCACAGTGATGTCACCAGGGTTATCTCGGCTTGGGGACGGAGACAAGTTTATAACAGAAAGCTTGTGTTACTAATTGGGTGCATGGAGTTTAAAAAACATGGGAGTTTACCTGGCAAAGAGGCTCTAATTGAAGGGACACTATTGAGCTGCATCATAGGAAATGTTGGCCCATACTAAGGACTAAAAGTCAGGCTATCTCAGCCTCTGCTGCTTAAATTTTGACAATTCTTTTTTTTATTTTTTATCTGTCTCTATCAAAGTTCCTAACTTTATGGGAGTGCAACAATAAATCACTGGGCTGCCCCTTTAAATGGTTGAAGGAAGTGTTCAGATTCACCTGTCGTTAAACATTTACTTTCCTCATCCACTCAAACCACCACTGCTGTCTTTGCGAGTGAACATTTTGTCTTAAACAAACTTTGACCAGTGACACAACAAGCTCCACGGGTCAGGCTCTAGTGAGAGAGGTGAACTCATACAACACTTAACATTTCATTAGCCATTTCCCCCCACACCCCACAAGCAGCTGAGACATTCCATAAACACTTGGCCTGCCAGCCAGCAGCACAGAGGGCCCTTTGAGTGGGACCAGGGAGGGGAGCTGAGACTGCAGGACCAGAGGGGCTGAGGCCGAGCACGAGGGAGGATCACTGAGCTGGGGGAGGCCCGCAGGCTCATAAACATGCCACCGATTTTTTTCCTATCAAGGTTTATCTGTGGAAATGTGTATGTTAGTATGTGAATAGAGAAGCTAATAGGACGATCTAGTGTGAACAGCCATGCATAGTTTCAAAACAAGTGTATTTGCTCTGTTTTCTTATAGGGAGGAACAAAAAGGCTATTCATGGCTTTTACTGTGAGAGCAGCTGGCGATGCCTGGCCTGGTGTACTCATGCCAGCTTTTGACCACTTTACCCAGTACACTGCACAGACGAACAGGTGTCTTACTTGCACACACATATACACACGCACACAGAAGCAAACTTAGCCGCCCGCAAGAACGGCCAGCACTTCCTCTTGTAGGCCCACATTTACTCTAGGAAAGGGTGAGGCTGAATTCTTTAGCTTCCTTGACCACCAAACCTCAGATGTTGATTTCCAGGTACAATGATAGGCCTGTCTGTGCTTCCTTGTGGGACCTCAAATATTCATGAGTCTGCAATTAACCGGGAGAGAGGACCAGCATCGATGTGTCTCCTGCTGAGGCAGCAAGTGGTGCCAACCTCTGGACTGAGGCCAAGACATTGAGTCAGACATCATCACCTTTCAGACAGATGCTTTCTATTAATGTCACATCCATCCCAGACAGACCTGTCTACCTACAGAAACTGTGCCATGTCCCGACCGAGGCAGGCTCAGCCAAATGCATCCTAAAACACAATTTTCTGATTTTTGAAGAGGGATTATGATTACACTAATGGTGAGATTTATTATTTCCCTTTTGGCCGACCTCTTCCTCTATGCCCTCTCACTGTATTACATGTAAACCATGAGACAGTCCACACATTCAGACCTTTCCTCAGCCACGGCACAAAGCCGCGGCCACAGGCATGTCAGTGTCATGATGATAATTAATTATGGCAAAATAGACCCATCAGAGAGTTGGCCTCCTTAAAGGCCCACAGCTAATCAGCAGCTCTATTCACAGCTCGGCTTGACAAATGGCCTAGATAACCAGGAACCAGGAGACAACACTTATTCTTCTATTCATAGAAAAAAAGTCCCCTGAGATGTCTAAGTTTTAGACTGCCAATTTCACAGAGATTTCATGCAGTGATGCAGCTGGGTAGCGGCAGAACAACTACGGGTTTGTCGGTGTCAGTCAGTAGGTGTTTCTACTGGTAAGTCGGTCATTTTTCCCAGGCAGAGACCGACTGCCACAATGCCAGACACTAAAACACTCACATAACAGCAACACGGACCGCGTCAATTCTGTCTGCTGCAGCAGCATTCACATATTCCATGACAGGGTGCAGAACATAAACATGCACACCAAATCTTACAGTCCAGAAATCCTAATTTAGGTTAACCACTGACATGTGTAAAGCTCTGTCTTAACAGTTACACAATGCTAAGCTAACTAGAGCACAAAGCGTCTTTACAACCCTGAGATTAAGTTAGCTTTACTATGGCGTTTTTATAGATTTGCTTAGTGCTTTATGATAGATGCAACAAAAAAAACTTTCCAACTGCTCCCTAAAAGTCATTAACCACAACAAAGAGCAGTTTATTGCAAAATCTTGCCTCAGACCGCCTCCCCGCCTGAGGTCTAATCCAGCAACGTGCACAGTAATGTTATTACAACATCAGAAAATAAATCCAGACTTTTGCTAATCCACAAAGCAAGGTCCACATGAGGCAGCTGTGCCATTATGTCAGGAACAAGTCTCCTCTGGACAAAAGCTTAAAACAGAAGGTGTCAAACTGGACAGGGTGCATTAAAAGGGGAACTCCACAGGTTTTACACTTAAAACGTCCGTTTGCTGTTCAGGGGATGAACTACTCAGCCAGCTGTGGAGGCAGCTGTGTAATGAGCCATAGACATTGTTGGAGATGAAAAAATATTTGAATAACTCAAGGTCCAATTATTAGCTTTTTCCAGAGCTTTCAACCAAATTTCACATTTCCCTTTATCTCTACGGTAACTGAGAATTCTCTTGAGATGGCGTTGAAAGCTTTGGAAAAAGCTAGTAAGTGGACCTTGAGAGGAGTTTGTCGAGGTGCACAATATCTTCTGTGGCTTTGGAGGAGCTTTGCCAAGTCTGAAAAAAATCACCCTGATGATGTCATAATGATGTCATCTGAGTAATCAAGGGATCTACTTCTTTTTTAATCTGTCTATTGCAAGTCCCCCGACTTTATGGACTTGCAATACTAAATAAATGGAGTGCAGTTTTAATATCATTCAAGTGATCTTGTAGTGTTTTCAAGCATTGTACTCTTTTTCATAAATGTATCAACTCTTTGGAGGAATAAAGGTTTTCTGTGCATTAGCTCTTAGTCGTATTTCTGCTAAATGAATAGAAAAGGGAGCTATGAGTGTGGAAAAAAAAAGAGAAAAGAAACTGACCAAAACACATCCTGACAGTATGTTAGCAGTACCGTGTGACAAATGGCACAGTGGAATGACGCAGGCCGAATGGATTTGGACATTTCAGTCATCCGAGCAGCGTGCTAGCTTCCACTTCATGCTGATTATATCACGGACTATCTGCCTTGTTCGTCACATGCTTTGTGTCAAAGAGCTTTGGACTGGATCACCTTATATAACAACGCACTATTCTGCTCATCTGCTTGATCTGACCCACACTGGATAACGCTTTTTTTTTTGGGTAGAAGGAGACAATTTTCCAGCTCCAATCCAAATACACGCTCTGTATCTCAATCCCTCTTTGCTGAACATTAGGACCTCAACTGGCAACAATGTGTGTCCTTGAGTGTCACTCATTTTGACGAACGTTCTCCCGCCTCTCCTTCTGTCCTTGGCATTACCACGTTGCAGAGACCACTCTCCTTATCCCACTTAACATTGTTATATTGTTAACATGTCAATACTTGCGCTCAATGAGTGATTCTCCTATTGTGTTCACACAACAACAGGAAACACTGACGGCTGGAGCTTTGATTGGAAGCCACATGACACACTTTAAGCCCCTCGATTCTCTTTTTGAGTGAGTTGTCAGGGCTTTTTCCTACTCGCCTCCTATAACAAAGAACCTCCCTAAATTTATCACGCTACACAAACCCCTTTAAGTTAATTACTCGGCACCAAGGACAACAACAGTGATGTGTGCTGACACGAAAACACTCAGGGTGGACAGGGCCGAGCAACCCGGGGAGCCCGGGGGCAGCCGCTGTCTCAGTCAGGCCATCTCTGTGAGAGTGCTGCAGCACTCAGCGAGCAAAGAGCAGAAGGGGGTGAAAAAGAGTAAAGAAAACACTCCTGAAATAACTGCAAAACCACTGGGTTACTGTTAATAATCTGTGTGCTGTGCAGTCTATCTTGCCAATCCCCTTCATGGCAGAATGACTCTTAACAGGCTCTAACCTGGTGAAAACCTGTTTAGTCTTTTTGGTACAAAGGCCAACCACGCTCAGCTGGAAGGGGTTAACATCCCTGACACACTCAATGTGGATAAACGCTGTGAGGAGAGAAAATAAAACCCTCATTAATGGGGTAAGAAGATGGATTCTATCAAACCTGGCCTCCTTTTTTTGTAGGCCACTTCAATCATAATAGCTCAGTTTTTATCAAGTAAAAAAGTAAAGTCAAGTTAAATAAATAAATAAATAAATAAAGTGCATAATAATCCTGGCTCCAGAAAAAAATTTAAGATGGATTTAGTGTATGGGGGTCAAAATACTAGGACTTCATTAAAAAGATTGCAGGTGCATTTTACTCATCATAACTTATTCTGGATCAAAGCCAGACAGTGATTAGAGAGGACTTTTAATGTGCTTTGAAGTACCATCATCTCTACGCATTAGAATACTTTTCTGTTTTTAATCCTGAAAATGAAAGGCTTGAGAAACATCTGTGTAGTGCAGCGTGTTTTTCAGACCTACCCAGATCTCCTTGAACACTGTTGTCATGGGAGGTCCTGCTGGACGTGGTGGAGTCCCCGTCACTGGGCCAGATCTGGCCCGTTTTACGGACCCCGATGATGGAGGCCTCCGACACCATCACCTGCTGCTTCAGGCGTTTCTGAGACAGGGGTGTGGGTGGGCTGCTGCTTTCAAAGGACTGCTGGGAGTGCTGGGAGGGCGAGCGGCTTTTCTCCCTGTACATCTGGTAGGTTGTGGGGCTGGGAGACACGAGGCTGGACTGGCCCGAGGAGAAGTCCTCCTCGCTGGACGTCAAGTTCTCATTGGAGCTGCAGTCCGGTGTGTAGCCTCCCCCTACGTCGTCGAAGCTGCCAGGAGAGTAGGAGCGCCTCGGCCAGGTGAGGTGTGCGTCCTCCTCTATGCTGTGGTCCCTAATGTGGATGACTCTGGTGTCCCCCTCAGCCATCATTCCCCCAACATACACGCTGGTGTAAGGCTGGCACTCTGCTGGCTGCCGCTCAGACTTTCCCCCAGTGGAACGGCTCATGCCGTCTTTCAGGAAGTGTGGGTTGGCCTCGGCGTCATCATATGACCCATTGTAGCTGCAGTTCCCCTCTGTGGATCTTCCTCTCTGAACAGCCTTGTTGATGTCCCCCGTGGCGGCGGACAGGTTTCCTGGAAGGGAGTGCAGGGACCTCTTGCGCTCCATCTGCATGGCCTGACAGCCCAGGGTACTGATCTTGTCTGAGACCTCCCTGTCGTTGACTTTGACCAGCCCCCGCTCGTGATGGTACTCCACGTTCACATAGAAAGGTTTCTCCTGGCCGCCCATCACTGACAACCCTCTGCCGTCTCCGGCTGTGTGAGAGCTGACCCTCCTGATGCGCTCAAAGTTGGATCTCAGGGCTGCCACAGAGCCCGTGCCCAGTGGGATATCGGGAATCTCGGGTAACACCCCACCCTTCTGTTTGGCCGGGGATGCACCGTCCACCTCTCCTTCAGGGTGTGGTTTACACCTGGCCGTCTTGCCAGGCCCTCTCTGCTGCTGCTCCTCCACCGGTGGCTCATCTGGGTGAGGCCTCTGGCCGTCCGGGCCCCCGGGGAGGTCTCCATCGTTCAACTGAGGTGTCCTTCTAAATCCCCATCGCTGCCCGTCATAAGACTTCCTCTCTTTTGCAAGCAGAGTCTGCAGGTAGATCATCCGAAAGCGCTCCTTGTTTACTTCCTTCTCCAAGTGCCTGATGGATGCCTTGCATTTGTCCAGCTCCTGTTCAATGTCCCCGGTAGAGTTCAGGTCCATGCAAGGGGGATCAGACTCAGGGAACTGGGCTCTCCATGCCTCCACAAACCCCACTGGTTCAACCATTGTTATTACTCTGACATAAACTATTCAACGAACAACACAAACATACATTTGTAAAGCACGAACTGGACCTAACTGTCTACAACCTGAAGCTCCCATAGTGCTATAGAAGAGAAAGGAAAGGTGTTCTCCAGCGTACTGATTCACTTCAAGGAAGAGAACCTGTTAGGGTACAGTCTTTACTCACAAACACATGAATAAAATCCTACAGAGGCGAGATCACTGCTCAGAAACTCTTTGGTCCTCTTGACATAGTCCCAGGACGGTGAGTTTATCCTAACTGTGGCACTTGATCCCTCCTGGTGCTCGTCTGCTCTCTGGAGATCCCGTGTCTTCCTCAGTGTTTGGACGCAGACTGCCTCGCAGCCCTCTGGTGTTTTGGCTCTCTCTGTCAGCGTTACAGCGCCAGCACAAAGAGGAGGGGCCACATGCAGGAGATTTAGGCTTACACTCCAAATAGATTTTCAAAAAATAAAAATAAAAAAAACAACAAAAAAAAAAAAAAAAACAATGATGATTTGTCAAAATGCTGTTTCTGGTCCAAAACAGAGTTAAGCTAAGTAAGTAAGAAGTAAGTAAAGCTGATTACGACCAAAGGAAATTCACCAGATCACAGGCTATGTTCCAAAACGACTGGGTGTATATTAGACATTATTAGACATATGGTCTAATAATAATACTAATATTAGACATATGGTCAGATAATGAACGGACGCTGTAAAGGCAGAAAACGTCCCACGGCGCGGTGAGCATGCAGCGAGGTGCTGTCCTGAGGTTCTCTCAGTTCAGGTGGATGAGGGAAAAACGAGGTCCCGACTTTCACAACAACTATCCTTTGTCGGTTGATTCAACCTTGATTTTTACCTCCTGTAAGAGTCCACCTGGCTTAATATTTCCCCCCTGTCCGGCCTTGGCTTCGGATATGTCTCCGTCGGACACAGCACACTTGTTCTTTCAGTTAAATGCTCTCAACACTCCGGTTAATCCTACCAAAGTTCATTGTGTTGCAACCTGCAGCCGTGCCTTGTGAAAATATCGCCATCTGACGGTTCAAAAGTTCACACTTTGACAGAGGGGTGCGTTCAAGTACAACGTGACGGTAACTTTACACGGTTTTGTGCGCAGTTAAAAGCAGGATTTGGAGACTTAGGTACTGTGTAGACGTGTTGATGTTGCAGTTTATAGGCTAATATGCTGTTTGTGCCGTTGCTCTTTTGTTTTTTGACCCGGCATTAAAGGGGAAAATAAGAACCAGAAGTGTCAATTCTATTCAAGACTGAGCTGTTTACAGCCACATTTTCGACGCTTAGCGATTACCAACCAAGCAGTCAATCATTTAATTTAATTTTAGCAGTTGGGTATTGAACCTGCTTTAATTCTTAAAATATTGTAATTTAAAAGTCAAAAAGAAAAGAAGAAAGAATAGTATAGGCTATGTCAGATTAAATTACCAGATGCTATTTTACTATTTAATTTATATATAATCACAAACACACGCAACAGCAGGTCAAGGATTCCTTTTAGTCAGCATGTATTCATTTTACTTCGACCATAAAGCACATACGAGTTTTCGTCAGCTTTATTCTCGTCTGTCTAAGAGAAAAGCAGTTTGCGCACATTTAGCGCAACACAACGCTCCTGAACAAACAGTCAAAGCTACTTCCGGTTAGCAACCGACCCGCGACGCCTCCTGGTTTCCATGGAGCTGCTGACAACAGCCGCTGTGTCCGCCCGCTAACTAGCACGTTAAAGACGAGACGAGACGAGGCGAACTAACAACCTCTGTCGGACACTTGTCTTTATCGTTTGTAAATAGCTGTTCGTCGTGAAGTCTGGTGGACTGGATTTTAAAGGCTTCTTCGGGTGGCTTGTTAGTCGACGACAGAAAGCTAACCAGTCAGCTAAACGTTAGCCTGCTAGTCCAGAGGACTCATTTGTTAATTTACTGCAGGCGACTTTCGTGTCGGTCAAGATGAGCGAACAGCTGAAATTCATCGTTGAGCAACTCAACAAGGAGCCTTTCAAGAAGAACTTTAACCTCATCACGTTCGACTCCCTCGAACCGATGCAGCTGCTGCAGATTTTAAACGACGTTATGGCAGAAATAGACCCAAAGGTGGGACACTAGCTTCAGCGTGTCCGTGCACAATGTTGTGTAACATCATGTGTAAATCTGAACTAGGTAACGCCATGTACTGCTACTCTTGTCTTTAGCAAGGTATAGATATCCGTGAAGAAATGCCTGAACAAACCGTCAAGAGAATGTGTGGTCTGCTGGGGATGCTCAAATACAAACCTCCTGGCAACCTCTCTGATGTGTAAGTAATTACATCCAATCTAAATGCACACACCTCATTTAGTGGACTAGGAAAAATATCGTAGTGATATTTTCATCACATGCGTCCTCCCTCCCTCATGCAGGAGCAGCTTTAGACAAGGTTTGGTGGCTGGCAGCAAACCTGTGGTCCACCCCATCCTCCACTGGCTGCTACAGAGGGTCCCTGAACTGAAGAAAAGGGCTTATTTGGCTCGCTTTCTGGTCAAACTAGAGGTGCCTGCAGAGTTTCTGCAGGACGATATTATCAATGACACCGCTCACCAGGTTGTCAACATATTACATTTCATTTGCTAGTTTTTGAAATCGCTGATAACCTAAGAGGTGAAAGAGGCTACGCATTAATGTTGTGTGTTCACAGTATGAAGAGCTGGTGGAAGGTTTTAAGACGTATCACAAGGAGTGTGAGCAGCTGAGGACTTCAGGCTTCTCCACAGCAGAAATCAGAAGGGTAAAAAACACTCACTGACTCTTTACAAACTTCTGTTTGTTAGAAGTTGTTGATGCTATGTTTTGCTAAGTAAGAAACGAAATGACATGAATTTGATTATCAGTTTTAACTATGTGAATTATATAATTATTCACCTTCTGAAGCTTAGTTGATTTAATGCACTAAAGTAATTTCTCTTGTTTCCAATAACAGGACATTAGTGCGATGGAGGAAGAGAAAGACCAACTAATCAAACGTGTGGAGAGGCTGAAGAAGAGGGTAAGGCAGACTGTCGCTCCTCTAATGCCTAGAAGGCTTTAGGATCTGCTGAGGAATGAAAACATGACCCCCGGCATATATTATCAGCTCTTCTAATAGACCTGACATGGATCTGACAGGCTGCAAGGCTGTCTTAACAACGCTGTGAAGTAATGAGGTGTTGATTTAATGGGACTTATTTGTAGGCTCTGCCAAAAGGTGAAACCTGACTCTGTCAGAGGTGCTTGGTTATTTCTGCTGACCAGACAGCATGCAATCTGGACCTTGTCATGTGAACTTTTGGATCCACTAGGTGGAGTCGGTGTCCAACCATCAACGCATGCTGGAACAGGCCAGACAGCTGCGAGTGGAGAAGGAGAGAGAGGAGTCACTGATTCACCAGAAGCAAGAACAAAAAAACCAAGTACATACTTGTGATTAATTGTGGTTTATCGTCAGTTTTGCTCACCTTTGTAGAATTTACTGTGACGTCATAGACCAGTTAAACAATATGCTGTCTGCTATGTGCTGTTTTTTATAATGTTTAGGCTTACCATTATGCCCAAAACCTTTCCAACACCTCACACTAAGACATTGGTCCTTGTTTCTTGTTAAATAGTAGGCATATTAAGCAATTAATGATTAGTTGATCAACATAAAAATCATCAACAACTATTTTGATAATCGATTTGATAATTTCAAATCTCAAATGAGGCAAAATTGTTTATAACATTTTAAACTTAATATCTTTGGTTTTGGACCAGACATTAGAGGACATCACCTTAGTCTCTGAGAAGTTATTAATAGACACTTTATGACATTTAATAGACTAATGATTAATCGATTCATCAAAAAGGTCATTGGCAGATTGAGCATTGAAAAATAATACAAATGTTGCAGAGTTGCAGCCCTATTTGAAGTCATCAACAACAGAGAAATTAATTGCAACCTCCTGCAAAACAGCTTTTGTTTATAAATTAATTTTTTTTCAACAACAAATTTTCAAGAGATTATAAATGTTGCTTGGGAAGAACCAGGTTGTGTGACTTAACACAATACTTTTTTCGAGACCTGTTGAATACAGCTGAAATAGTTAGTAGATTAACTGATTAGTCAGGTGTCAGAAAGTTAATTGGCAACAATTTTGATTATCACATTTTTAAAAACAAAACGTCAAACAATGTACTGCTTCCATCTTCTCAAATTTTTTTTAGTCTTCTGTGACAGTAATTTCAACACATTTGGGACAAAAGATGCAATTTGAAGACTAATCTGAAAACGTGAAGTGCATAATCTAAAAAACGTGATGTGCATTGTTCATTGTTTTCTGACATTTTATAGACCAAACAATTAATATATAAATCAGGAAAATAATCAGAAGATTAATCACTAATATAAAAAGTAATGAGTTGCAGTCTTAATGTTGAACAAACTAATTATCAATGGGCACTGAATGTTGATGCTCCCATATCACCTGTATTAGTAATCACTGTTGTGTGTTCAGCTGTTCCAGGCAGAGCAGAGACTGCAGAGATCCCAGCAGCAGTTGAAGGATTTGCGACAAGCAGCAGCAGATGCCAATCCAGAGAGTGAGTGCCCATGTCCTGCTTCTGCTGCTGCCCCTGTGGGACACAGCTGGACGGGGAGTTCAAGGACACAGCAGAGTGTTAGGGGGTCTCTCAGCTAATAGGCTTTCATCTGCTGAAAGCCTTCTAATTATGCTGATCTTTGAAGTGCTATAATAGAGCTTATCCAATGTTGAAATTGTCTCCTTTTGTTCTCATCTGGTATTGGACTCTTCAGCCGGAGGAGAGATTTACACATTTGCAGTTTCTAAAATGACCTATGCAATGCAGACTAGGGTGAAGCTGCACAATTAAAGTCACCTAACACAATGTGCCGGTCCGTAAATGTAATTTGGGGTGTTATTGTTCAGTTTAAGCAGAAGTATGTAGTTGCATGATATAATTGATAGTTTAAGTAATCAGAGCTGTGGAAAGCCTGATAGGGTTTCAAACACATTAAGCTCAGAGTGCTTAATTAAAAGCTCAGTCTCTTTCAGGCTTAATGAAGAGGCTTGAAGAGGAGATCAAGATCAACTCCTACATGGTCTCTGAGAAACTCCCCAAAGAGCTGGAGGCTATGAGGCGTACGGTGCAGTACCTGCAGAAAATAGCATCAGAGCCCGCCATGGGCCAGGCTGATCTCCAGGAGCTGGAGGACAAGGTAATGACCAGGATGTGGTGTTAAGTCTATATACCCCGGTGCATTGCATAATCCTGATGCGTTAGCGTCTGAGTGTTTTGTAATTGTCCCTTTCACAGATAAAAGAAGCTGATTCTCAGATAAACCAGCTGATTGAGAAGAGGATGATGAGAAATGACCCCATGGACGACAAACTGACCCTTTACAGGCAACAGGTGCTGACCTTGTTGAATTTCTTTTATGTCTTTCATCTTTTTGTCTGTTTTGTCCTGTGTGAACTGGGCCCTGTCTGAGCGGACTGTGGTGTTGTGTGATGTTAAAGGTTCCCTGTGGAGATATCTTGTAAACAGACAGAAGTTATGTTTACATTCAGTGTTTCTTACTAAAATCATTGTGTGTATCAATGAGCTCTAACAAAGGTGTCGGAAGCATTTCCTTCCTCATAAAACATTTACCAAGGTGATTTTTGAAAAGTATTGTAAATGCAGCATTGTTTACTTGTTGGAAGTCTGGTGCATTGCAGCATTTCTTGGTGTGTTCCCGCCACCTGTAGATCAGTCTGAAACCATTGGTAGGACTGTGTATCACGGCACCTTCTTGCATGTACGTCCTCGAGCACGTTCACAAGATAAACAAAATGAGGATGCACTCATAGAAAAACCTCAATAGTGCTACTAGAGGTCAAAAAGTCCAAAGGGTACCTTTTTAAGGATGAGGCGCTTTGCAAAGGTTCACAAGTAGGTTTATTTATGTTAGAGATAATCAGTGTATTGATGTATTGGATTGTTTTGTTTTTTTTGCCAACAAGACAGTGATTGCAGTCATCTTTCTTTCACATCTTCTCGTGAAGGAGTGGACCACATGTGCTTGAGTTAAAAGCCTAATAATAGCATAAAGTTTTAGGTTCTAATTTTTTTGGCACTTACTGTAAATATAATGTAGGCAGTGTTTAGCCCTGAGGAAGACCTTGTGGTTAAAAGCAGTTGTCTGTTTTATTATAAACCCTACTATATGCCACGTTAATAGGCTCACAATCTATTTGCTACAGTGTACATTCCATTATCACCTTTAGACATATTTTAATACATATAAAAATAATCTGCTTGGAATAATCATTTGTGTCTGATATATTTGTTCCACAAACAAGTTCAGGTATGTATTTAATAAAAATAAAAAAAAATCTAAAATGTACTGTAAAAATATGCAAATATTTTAAACTGTTAAACTGAGATTTAATGTGAATGCCGAGAAACCTTCACATTGCTCAGTTCCATTCACTTTCCCACAGGTTAACAGCCACTCAGGAGAAACTATTTTGTCATGTATAACGTGACTCTTCCAGGCCTCCATCATCATTCGAAGGAAGGAGTCGAAGGCAGAAGAGCTCCAGGAAGCGAGGGAGGAGCTGGCCGCAGCAGAGAGGGAGCTGAGGCAGAGGAACAGCCAGGCACAAGCCACAGATGGGGAAGTGGTCATCCGTGGTGATGAGGTACACTATGCAAAGTGCTTCTTACAGTCACAAAGTAATGCAGTCTCTGAATGCCAGACATCACAGAAAAGATTTTCTGCATGATTCTCTTCTTTGTTTTTGAAATAACTGCTAACACCAGCTTTATCTAAGTCTGCACTAGTAGACTTGCAAACCGCAGAAAACACAAGAGGCTATTTCTGTTCTTATCCAAACACAGACGGTCCCACTGTCTAATGTTACTTATCCCTTTTCCTTACTCTCCCCCACATTCCCATGCAGAGCCATAAATAGGACACAACAGAGGATATCCAGAACAAGGAACTGTACTGGACAAAGTGCCTGAAAGTTGGCCTTTTCTCTAATCTTTAGTGTAATCAATCCCCTAATTCAAGTCAGCTGGACACATTAAACAGACTTGGGGCATAAAACCTTTGTCTTTATTTATATCCCGTGACGAGGACGTACTCCCCCTTTCAGACACAAGGCATGGGCTCCTCTGAGCTGTCATGTTGACAAATGGAACTGATCTATTGGCAGGGAGAAAAAAACGAAGTATTATTTCCCTTCAGTCAAAAAGCCTTGAGCAATCACTTATTTTGCCTGTGCATACATAAAGCAGTAGTTAACAGTTAAAAAGTCGACTATAAACAGTTCTGTATTAGCAGAGGGACTCTCATAGGTGGTTGTGCCATGAACGTATGCACTGTGTAGATGAGAATTTTTTATAGCCTGGGATTTGATGCACATTGATATCCATGAGGTGGGAGCGGGGCTCTCTACTGAGGCAAAAGAGTCACAGCATGTCTAAAATTGCAACAGCTTTCTCCCTGCTCTCCCCTCTGTCCTACGCGGCTGCTGTCAATCCCCGTGGACAGTGCACGTGTGTATTGTTCCAGGGGTTGTTGTTTCGATGCTGATCCTGACCTCTGACTTGCTTGAGAAGGAAAAAGTGAACTTTTCTATGGGAAATCTCTCTCACAAACATTCATGATGCAAATAATTTTGCATTTTAGCATCGATACATTATCGACACTTGGAGACATTTGGACAATTAAAACAAGCAAGGCCGGAAAGTATTGTAAGTTGGTAAGATTTCCTGACAAATTCTCTGGGTTACATTGCACAAAACTGAAAGAGGGTGTGTTTTTGCAGCAGAAACCAAACTACTGCTTTTATTGAATCTGGGACATGATGGAGGAAGTGAAATGTCTTCTAACATGTTTATTATTTTCAGAGAAAGCAAACATCTGAGCAATGCAGTGGAGGAGAAGTAGCAAAATCTTCTTTGTGACAGGAAATCTTATGAGATGTGCTGGCATTACCACTGGTGTAAGACAGAAGATCACATGTATTTCAACAACTGTTGATGTTCCACATCATTTATACCAATATATTACAATTAATTTGAGACTGACATACCTTTAAGTCTGACTGAAATGATGAGACGGAGCTGTTTGTAGAGACAAAGAGGGCCCTTGGGAGTATACATGAATGAAGTTAATGGAAAATGTTTTATCAGACTCCTCCGTAGTGTTGGGCCATCAGCCATGGTGGAGATGATCACTTTATCAAAGGTATTTTCCATTCTGCTGGTTATGTGTCATCACATGCCACCCACCAACTGCAGGGTCTCTCTGAGAGGGATGACTACATCTGCTGGTCATTGGCTGGCTAGAAACATAAAACCCCTTTATCAACCGGCCTCATCACATTGGTTAAATTTAGTCTTACTGCAAGTGACTTGCTCGCTTTTTCTTGAAATGTTGTGGTGATAATTATTGCAACTGGCAATAATTTTTAGAGGGCTACTCTGCTGTTGTACGGTATGTTCTACACATAGTTATTCGGACTATCTGCTGCACCACTCACATTTCTATGCAAGAGTATGTAAGTGTGTGTTGGTGTGAATGTACTGTATGTCTGAGGAAAGTGATGTTACGACTGAGCCGTTGGCCAGTTGTTTTGGGGACACGATGTCGGGAACACTATGCCGTATTATTCTGCTGTGCTAATTCCTCTCTCAGCCATGTCTGCCCTTGATGTCCCAAAATATACAAAGAATAAATGTTCGCACACACACCCACCCCCACACACACTCAGTCACGCACACACACACATCAAGCATCACGGATCCCCAAAGGACATGAAGCACATTCTGTGATTTCTGGGGCTGTTCTCCCGTGTCCATGTTCATTTATAGCTGCTCTTCATTGTGGAGGAGTTTCATTGAGTCCCGACAGACAGTCAGGGTGGGGAGTGACTGAACCTCCACTAAAAGCAGTTATTCTGCCAGATGAAGCTGTTTGCTGTACATAGCTGGCTGTGAATCTGATAGGATTGAGTGACTGTTTCAGATCATGGCATGGCCCTCAGTCACTGCTGTTCGCTAATCCCTTCCCTCCCCTTGCTCAACCCATTGTCTTCTCCTGTGGCCTTTCATAGTATTTCAGCTGTGCTGGACACCATGTCGTTAAATATAAACTGTATTTATGCCTCTATTATCGTATTTACTAAAGAAGCATTTACATTTTCCTGCTTGTAGCAGGCACATGAACATTATAATTAAAATATGCCCATTTTTGCTTTAAAGCTGCTACAATCATAATTTTTTTAATCAACAATGGATCAAATGACTACATGTATGTGAAAGGGGGGTCACTTGTACTGACGAACCTACATATAATTATCGAGTGACTGCAGTGACAGAAAAGTGTCAAGTGTTCTTTTAATTGAAGGTAATGTTGAATTCTGTTTCTCTATTCTTCAAAGCTAAAACGTTTGGTGGTGAAATTACGCAGCAAGGGAACAGTATACAAGAAGAAACGTCAGGAATTTGCTGAGCTGAAAGCAGAATATGGAGTCCTGCAACGGACAGAGGAGATTCTCAGGCAGAGACACGAGACCGTCCAACAAAAACTGGTAACTTATGCTAACTTCTATTTTTAATGTTCATGTAAAACAAGAGAGTTACACAAAGGTGTACCGCAAAACAAAGGAAGGAATGGGGTCCATTGTTGCTTTTCTATTAAGTCTTTTGAAATCCTTAAAGGTGCTACAGTGCAAGCAAAGCAAAGGTGATCCGCTCCATTTGACCAACTGAATTCAATAAGTTGCTCAAGAGCACTTAGGTAGTGGTCATTAAAGGCAGCATGACTAATCACTTTAAATGTTACATGTTCTACGTGGACCACAGAAATCCTCCTAACTGCTCTTACTGCCCTCTGTGCCCCGTAGCATTCATACTGTATCCCATCCAACCCTCTCCCCAAACTCATGCTGTCATTCCAAATGTGCTGTTTTCACTTGATCCCTCCCCTCCCCACCCCACCCCACATTCACACAGTTTGTGCTAACAGTGAACTGGTAGAAGCTTCCTGGAAATGGCTTCACGCCTCTGTGCGGTTCCAGCACCTGACTTGTTTAAAGGCTGCCTGACGCAGGCTGAGCTTCTATTTTTGATGGGTGCATCTGCTGCTCCTCCTCTGTCTGCATCCCACACCAGGATTTGTTAAAGCAATGAAAGTTTTCCTCCTGGTCACATGTCTAGCTGGCAATGTGTCTGCTCCTCTCTTTATGTGTGAACTTGATTTTGGATAATTCTTCATGCATTTTTATATTGGGCAGAAAGAGTCAAATGACTGATGTGATGAGTGGGTAGCTCTGTTACTGAAAGTGAAATGTGCTGTTCTAGTGTTCCCTGTTCTTTTAGACATTAAAACCTTTTTGTTATGTGTCAGTTTTCAACAAGTTCTCATGTCACAGCGGCTAACCTTAGTTTCATGTGGAAAGTTGTATACCGAGGCATGTTTAAAGTAATTTTCAAAAACAGAATGCACTCAAAAGACGTTGATAGCACAGTGACTGATGGTTAATATTGATGTAGACATTTAAGGAGACTCCCTAAGACTAATTTATTTTTTTAATTGTATGTGACCATTTGATTTCATTGCTGAATTTGTTTATGCACAGATAAGTTACCATGTGTTTCTGTTTTTGTTGTTTTTGTTTTTTTTTTTCAAGCAAACTATGGAAGCTGAGAAGGGCATCTCTGGCTACAGTAACACTCAGGAGGAACTGGAGAGGGTGTCGGCCATCAAGAGCGAGCTGGACGAGAAGAAGGGCCGTACGCTGGATGACATGTCCGAAATGGTAACTTTACCAAGGGGGCCTTGTGTAATATCCACCCTAAACGTATATTTCTCATATCACTGTAGGTTATGAAACACTGACCATAGAATGTCTTAAAGCCGCTACACAGCCAAGGCTCACCTACACGGGTGTTTTCACTTAGTTTGGTTAATTAGACCGACATTCCCTTTCAGAACTGCACGGGCCTGTTCAGACTGTGTTTGAGTGATATCTTCCTCACTCTGTTAGGGCAGGACAACTTACACCATTATCATTCTTACAGGCCTTGTTCACAGCAGACATTTTGACATGTCTCAGCAGGAACAGGCAGGTGTTACTACTAAAATGAATGATGGCCGAATTCCATGTAGCTGCTTTGGTTTCACGTTGGTGGTATTGTGTCACACTGTCATTGCTTAATGGGACACTCGAATACTACAGAGCCAAGTGAAAATGTCTGCTGTGAAAAGGGCCTGTTAGCACATGGTGTTTGGTGACCTCATGTAATTCCCAATATAACTCCACCCAACATCAGTTTAACACCTGTTTGGGTGTGCAGGGCATTTAATTAATCTCAAAAGTTTGATGTTTACTTTATTTGACATCCCCTCTGACTGTTAATATTGTTCTCTATTGTCATCAGTAATAGGCAAATACAAGGTTTACAAACGTTATCCCAGCATAGCTCACAGTTTCTACCATATTCATCCTTTTGTGTCAAAGCCCAGAGGGAAGCAGTTGCAACTGATTTGGCCCTGCTCCAAGCCTTAGTGAGTCTGTTGATCAGTTTGGCAGCTCGTACATTTGGCAAACTGCAGACCACTCCTAATGATGGAGTCAGACGTCCTGGAAGTAGACTGTTACATTTGGAAAAGATAAACTGCAAAGCCATAAAACTGAAATCTATGATGTTTTAATGAATATTTACTGTTTCTAAATACTTTAGTTTGGCTATAGACACTCTCCATCCTCTTCTTCTGAGACATTTTGATCAGATTTGTCAGGTTGCACCTGTCTGCTTGATAATGCTGCCTAACTTCATCATCTCAATAAATCATTAGTCACAGTCACATTACCTTCTGTTTTTTCTGCAGTCTTTAAATGTATAGAACGTTCAGCATTAAATAATGTTTCCTCTCAATTTATATTGTAATTATTCTAAGATTGATGTCGTTTTTACAGTTTTAATGCAGTGTGTGCTATTGGCTTGCTTTTACAGGTGAAGACATTAAACTCTATGATCGTAGAGAAGAAGTCAGCTCTGGCACCAATTATAAAAGAACTGAGGTCCCTGAGGCAGCGGTGTCAGGTGAGCATTGTCTGCATCATCACACCTCTCCTTGACATAATCCTCACACCATATCAATCAGTGTTTGTTGCCTGACTACATTTAAATAAGGACCTCCCAACAGCCGTGAGAACTCATTGTCCCCTTTTCACACACAACTCAGTCATTAATATGATTTAAAAGGGATATCATTAATTCATACTCCAAAATGCAATAATACGTAGTGTATAGGATGATTTAGGATTGTGTGCAAGTGCAAAATAGAGCTTGCACATCTCACAAACGAATCAAAAAAATGTTCCCCTTAAAGCCAAAGCAAAAACACATGAATTTTCATGAGTAAAACCTGATAAACTATGAATCTGTCCTAAATTTAAAAACAAATGGTGGGATATTTACTGTGAGCCTGCAAGTCAGCAAGAGTTAACTTGCATTGTGTTTGTGTGTTATCATGGACAGGGTCCATTAAGAATAATTTACATAGTCCATAAATAAAATGCACAATGGGAAACCCCCCCCACATCACTGAGCTAAAGCAGAGGATTAAATTTTCCTACACGTGTTCCCAGAACCGCTCTTCCATCTTACTGGGTAAATATCTGCTAATGAAGAGCTGCAACAGGAAGACATAAATAGACTTTGTAAGAGCATGCTGTAAGTTAAACTGCTCAAATGCCAGCTGTGATGTTGCATTGATGTGAAACAGCGCTGAGAGTGTGAGTTGAAAATGGTGTATGCTATGTATTTATCTCAATTCTCATACAGCATACTGTAGGTAGAGTAATTAGTCCCTCAGTTCCTGTGTATGACTGTTGGGATTCCTATTTACCAGGAGCTAAACCATGAATATGAGGAAAAGAAGGCGCAATACGAAAGTTGTACTGCTGGTTTGGAGAGCAACAGATCTAAATTGGAGCAGGTATAGTAATTATCCTACACTTGATAAAATATTAGTCAACGAATTAAATATGTTAATAAATGTTCATCCAGTATGTCTTTGCTCTTGTTTTTTTACTTACAGGAGGTGAAAGCTTTGAGAGAGGAAACAGCACAGGAGGAAAACCGATATCATTATATCAACTCCATGTCTGAGGCAGGAATTTTAAAAAGATTGTTTCTTAAAGCAGAAAAAAAACATGTTGATGGGTGCATCCCATCATTATCACTGTTTTACAAGCCAAATGTGGTAACATTATAATTGATTCTCTGAACTCTGAAAGTGACTTGCTAGCCACAGGGGTGCTGCGGGAGTGGATGAAATGTTTCAGCATTTTGCATGTGACTCAAAACACCCACTGTGACAATAAACTCGATCTCTCCATCTCCGTCCTCCACAGATCATTGAGATGCAAATACAGCGGGCGGCTGAAGAGATGAAGGCCTACGTGTCCTCTGATCCGCAAGAGAGGAAGAAGGCCATCAGGTGAGCATGCCGAGCCAGGCCAGCCAGCTGCTTGCAACATGAATACCCTTTTTACCTCATGAGGCTCTTATTACAACACAGTCAGTTTAGCTGCTCTCATTTTATTCTCTTACACAGCTCAGAGGGTTGTCAGAAACTCATTACCACGCCTCGTAATATCATGCTAACGCACCACACCTTCATTTAAAAAGACTGGGTGAGATGTGAAATTGCAGTGGCTTGCATTTGAATGATATCCTTCTGATTATTTTGTAGGGAAGTGTACATGAAGAACATTTCAGAACAGGAGTTACTTGGCAAGGTGAGAAAAATGTGTCAGAAGAACTGACCCGGCAGTGGGTCAATACTTGGAAATATGCCTTTATTCTGTCAACAACAACATGGTCTGAGGACAGACGAAGTGTTAAAGCTCATCTTACTAATCACTCTCTTCCTTTGTGGACTCCAGAAGTTACGTGAGAAGCAGAAGATGGTGAGGGAGAGCCACAGTGCCAACATGGAGCAGATGAAGATGTGGCGTGACCTGGAGCAGCTGATGGAGTGCAAGAGGCAGTGCTTCATACGAGCTCAGAGCCAGGCATCTATTGGTCAGGTCATCCAGGAGGGAGGAGAGGATAGGCTGGTGCTGTGAGGACACATCTAGGCAGGGTCAGCTGCAGGTCACCTACAGTACATTCACCACACAGAGTTCAGCTTAATATTTTATACCTTCCTGTAACATGTCTATACCTTTTTTTTTTTACAATATAGTTGTTATATGTCAACTGTAACTGGGCAATGTACTATATTCAAATAATAGGTACAAGCTATGTTTCATGGTTCATGGGGTTCCTCTCCCCCCCATCTTGTCTGTTACACACTGCCACTGAGTTTCACTTGATAGTTTATCTTGTGAAAGAACCAGACCAGTAACTTTTTGTCGATTACATGGTTTGAATCCACAACTTAAAGGACACTTGTTTCAAGAGGTGTTGTAGGACATGGGTTTTCACTTTCTCTGGACCCAAAGACTCCCATTTTGCCACATCTTTTAAGAATACACTTTCAATCAAAGTGTCCAAAGATAACAGCATACAAAGTGGTGCACTTGGGATGTGGCCGCGGTCAACTATTTTTGGCAACGGCTACCATGACCTTGGACAGGGTGTCTTGCTGATTTTGGAATTCACTGGGACCTCCACTGCTTTGGACAGTACAGATGAAATAGTCGAATTATTATTCTTGTTTCTATTTTATGTTACAACATACAATATTTTTCTATATAAACCGTTACTTAAAGATAATCTATGACATTTAAGACATACATGGTTAGATATTTTGGTTGTTTCTGTATTTCTATTAAATGTATTTTATATGGCTTTTGACTCTCATTATAATAGCCATTGAAAATGCAACTGTCTGTTAAATGATGACAGACAGTTGTCCATCCATAAATTCCCAGTTATGATAAAGATGTAATTCACCTATTAGAGTTTAAACAGTATGAGACATACAGTGAATACCTGTTGTAATACTAATGCTAAAATACAGAAAGCACAATTTATAGAAATCAAGTGGCCAATGCGACTTTGAGCATTGTTTGCTTTCTTTAAATGGAGTAATGTGAAATAAGTTGCCTCTATATCTTGCTATATATAACAAGACACATTTTATTAATTAAAAATGTAAATCAATTTTAAACTACAAGTGGCACAGAACAAATTTTAGTTCCTATACTTAAGTTTCATTACTTAGCAAGTAACGTGGCACACACTTATGTCCATATACACTGTTGTTGGAGTGCCTCATGTTGTACCCAACAAATGTCTTCATGGATGTTTCAGGATCCCTCACTCCCTCCCACAGAAACTTAATCTGCTGTTGACAGCCAATGTTAGTGGCTCTTGTGCCAAACGGATCAAGTGTGCATTGTAAAAGGCAGCTTGATGTCCAGCTGGGCAGTGCCATGTTATTATTGTTACAGCACCTTGGGCTTCTTGGGGCCTTATTAAGACGTGTTAACAGATGATGCACGCCAGTCCTGTAAAACATCTGACAATGATACCCCCTGTAGAACACAGCGGGGTAGAGAGGAGCTGACCTAATGCCCTCACACCTCTTTAGCTGCCTTTACAGTTGTTATGCAGATACAACTGATTCATCAGGTGGCTTTATTTATTGTGTCCGGCAAGCAGGACTGCCTTATGTTATCTTGAGGCATTGGTTTGTTTCCATATGTTCCTCAGTTTTTGTCCTTAGCCTCTGTAAATCCTTGGCCAAACAGCCTGAGACATGCCGGAGACATTGATCTGTGGCACATCTTTTTGTTCTCTACTCTGAGCGTGTATTCACTCCTGCCACAGGAAAACACGGCCCCCTAGTCGAGTGTAAATCAGGTAGAAATACAATGAGAAGTGGGGGCTTCTGTAATGGGATGCCTGCAGTCTGAGGGAGTTGTGTAAAGTAATCTGTGAATCTATACAAGAAGGTTAAACTTAACTGTGTGTGTGCAATCTGTGTGCTTTTAGGCCTACAGTACCAGCAGGACACAAGTCTTTCGATGTGGGAACAGTGACATTTGCGGCTTCTTGAAGCGACTTTCCCTACACGGGACATGTTTGAGACTATGGAAGCCGAGAGAGGCTAGATAAAATTGATAATTTTTTTTTTAAAAACTAAGAAAGAAAAGCGTCTATACCAAGCTGTATGTGGCGTTTGAAAAAAAAAAAAAAAAAAATGTGTCATAGGGTAGGAGCACGTAACATTAACACCACTCCATATTTTCTATCACAGACATGACTTACGGTCACGTAAGAGCAGCGTCACCAGACATGTACGCTGAAGCCGACATGACAAAACGTTCATAACATCTCACACAACATACACATGCAAGTCTTGAATGGGACACGCGAGCCGTGCTCTCCAGCCTGGTATTTCCTGGTTGCTCCCCGTGGTTTTTTTTTTTTTTCTTCTCCATGTTTCTCCGGCCTGAACGTAGCCGACACCGTTCGTCCAATGATATTAGTCCACATGCAGCGCAGGGAAGAGGGGCAGCAGTGAGGCACTTTGATAAAAACCGACTGTCAGCACCGTGCGGAGCCACAGAGAGCTGCGCCACGGTGAGGCAGAGCACGGCACGGGAGCACCGAAGACCAGACCGGACCGGGTGAATGCAGTCCTCCACACGGGACACTGCCGCAGACACTTTCCCACCATTTTCGAGGATAAGAGGACGTTCAGAATAATCTTCACCCAGACAGGGAAGAGGAATCTGGCTCGACACAACATTTTCTTTCCCCCGTTATTCGCGGGAAGAAAACCTTAACAGCGGCCGGGGGGGGGACACGTTAGACCGCGTCGATATAGCTGTCGATAGCCATCCGAGGGTGAATTGACCAACTCCGTGTTCCTTTGAAAGTGTTGGCGGTGTTGAAGAGCCCGAAGGTACCACACGGCGGTGTTTTTTGTGTGTGTGAAAGCTGTGCGGGAAGGAGCCGTCTGTCCGCCATGGAGAACGCTCACACGAAGAGTGTGGAAGAAGTTTACAGTTATTTCTGCGTCAATGAAAGCACAGGACTTTCCCTGGACGAGGTGAAGCGTCAGAAGGAGAAATGGGGCCTAAACGGTACGACACTTTACTCTGTAGACCACCACCACCGCCGCCGCTGCCGTGAATAAGACACGGTTTAAAAAAAAAAAAAAAAAAATGTCATGTCATTGTAACATGTGCATTGTATTGAGGATATGGGGTAAAAGTCATGGTCCGCGGCCGGCCGGTGTCGCCCGGCTCTGTAAAGTGATCTGGCTGACGTCATCACTGGTGACCTGGAGGGTTTCCTGTCTCTCGCGTAGTAACAAATGAAACATTACTTAGAGGACATTGTTACATTGTTAGGGGGGGGGGGGGGGGGGGTGACTGAGCGTTGTGTCCGTGTGTAGCATTGTATGCTGGTCACACTGTTGACTGTGATAACACTGTTAAACACAGCCCATGGGGAGATTGTTGACAGTGGTTGTAAAATATGGTATCATTGTTGAGCACAGTAACCTTGTCGGATGTTCCTCAATGCAAAAGTGCAGCACATCAGCCCAGGCGCCTGGAGAACCGGCAGGCATTTGACACCAAACAGTGGCCACAGGATCACTGGAGTAACGTTATCCGTCAAAGTTAATCTCTCTTGTCCCAGGCTTAAACAGCTGTTTTATATTAATATCACCTGGGAGGTCATGGACGGTGTACTCCCCTCTCCTTAAATCACTTTGACCTTTACTTTGATTGGAGTTTTTCTATTGTGTGATAAAGATGAAGGGAGTGAGTGTGTATGGCATAGTTAGAAGTGTAATATATTAATACAGAAATTGTATTAAAAAAAAACCTGTTTAATATTGAGGGATGATTGGTTCTGTTTCATGGTCAAACAGAGCCGTACCCTCACTACATGATGTGAGTATATTTATTACAAAGCCTCCTCTCGTGTACAGTACGTATGACTAAACCATCGAAATGTGAAGTGAGACTAGGAATATGCTTTAGCCTTCCCAAGGTAGCTCTCCTCAGTCTCACAGAACATACTGACCTCTTGGTCCAGGAGTCAGTTCCCCATCAAGAAACAGGAAATGAGTGGCATGTCTCCAACTGGCAAACAATTTTAAAAAGTATTTATACACCACTTGACATCTTTTTCTTTTCTGTCTGTTTCCTGTGCGCTCCTGGATTGACTCCCACATCTCTCCACACACAGAGCTACCAGCAGAGGAAGGTAATGCTTACTGTCACTGATATAGTAGCTGTCATTTTATAACAAGTTTCTGTGATGGATTGTTTTTTTTAACCAACTCTTCTTTCTGCAGGGAAATCTTTGTGGGAGCTTGTCCTTGAACAATTTGAAGATTTGCTTGTTCGAATTCTCCTGCTGGCTGCATGTATATCTTTTGTAAGTATTGATGAAGCTATTTAACACAGTGTAGACTTGTATACTGAAGTCAGCTCCTTTTTATTCCTCCTGTATCTTACTCTATAACCTGTCCAGGACAAGTCATGGCATCCTGCAGACAGCTTTCTCTTTCCACCTCTGGCTGAAAGAGTGTTTGTGCAAAGTCAAAATTGCAGATGGGTTTATTATTAAGCCCTGTGTGTTGAATGGCAGGGGACCGTTTATGCAGTGCATGGTGCTGAAGTGTGAACGTCTTCAGTTTGTGTAACTCGGCTGGGATTACACTCGCCTATTAGAGCGCTAAACAGCTGAGAAGGCTAGCGACCCATCTGAGGAATGGTGACAACAGCAGTAGCAGCATTGAGTTGCTATCACCATGTGCCAACTAAGACATTTGAGTCGTCAATCTTGGCTGCTGTGTAATGACTTGCCCTGGTCTCTCTCGGGCATCTGACTTGAGTGCTGGACAGATAAATGTTTAACAGTGGCCTGGCATTATGTAATCGCTTCATCAGAGTGTGTCCAAGCCCATTCCAAAGCATATTCAAATGAACCTTTCCACATAGTATTATCACTTTTTATTGTCGTGAAGTCACGTAGAAGGACGTGACTTCATGTACAGCTGAAAATTTGACTGCCTAATAGGCATGTTTTGAAAATGTCTGTCTGTAATGGATCAAAAAGTTTGACATTCTTCGAAGCATGATTCATATTTGCCTGATTTACTTTTTTCACGTTGTTTGAATCGGCCGCACAGTAGATTAACAGATGGCCGAAGAACATTTTGATAAGGGAGGCCCCCCTCTGTGTGTGTGTTTGCCAGTATGTCGTGTGCAGTGTCCAGTCAGGTGATACAGAGGTGTCAGTGGCTGCTGTCTGACAGAGTAACAGAGCACCACTCAAGACCAAATTTGGGTCCTCGCCCCTCAGTCGGAGGGCTCTCATGGGACAAATACACGTGCCCACCTCAACATAGAATTAATCACTCCCATACTTTAATTTGTATCCAGTTTGGAAGCTGATTAAAATTATTAACTGTAAGTAGTTTCTCAAAACTAAATCTCTAAAGTCCAACTTTTCATCAGATCTGTTTTTTTTTTGTTTTTTTTTCCTCATCAAGCAGGATTTGGGAATCATTCTCCTGTTCCAGCCTATCCAATGTGGGAATATGCTGCTTTTTTTCTTGAGTTTTGGACTGTTGGACATACAAAATAAGTTATTAACAACATTCACCTCTGGCTCTGCCAACTGTGTTGGACATTTTTCACTATTTTCTGACATGTATTAATGACTAAATTAATATTTCAAAAAGATATTGTTAGGCTAATCAATAATGAAAATGAGTGTTAGTTGCAGCCCTAGTATGTATATACACATATTTGCTTTAGGCATAGCTGAGTAATGTAAATCTCTTGGCCATGTTATGACATGCAGTAGAGCACTGTTGAGCCCTGTGCTTCTGTACTGACACTGCTATTAAGAGTTATGCTTGCCATTTAAGTTATGCCATTTAAAATGTCCTTGGCATCTGCCACAGCTAGATACTTACAACCTCTTACTGAGGTTGATTGCTTTATTACATTATGGGACATTAACTAATTGCTTGTGACACACAAGCTAATTTTAGGGCAATTTTCTCATGAAAAACAAGCCAAATGAGACTTCAGGTCAGAATATTGTAGTTTTTTCTGGCAGTAAGAGGTTCTGATACATATAATAGAATAGTCCAACTGTGTTAATCTGAGTTCCTACAGTCTGTGTGGTGTCCAAAGCATATGAAGAAGCTTGCATTCCTACACAGTTTAAACAGACTGTGCAGTGTTGGCAGTTAAAAAAAATCAATAATTACAAATATCCACAGGAGGATTGCAGCAGTTGCCCACAGTGAATAGAGTAAATGCATTTATAGCAGTAGACTAAAGTTAAGAAGAATGAGGCTCTTGTGTTTCCAAATTTTAACTTAAGCACAGTAAAGTGGTAAGTTCAAGTATGATGTGAGTGTTTAGGTTCAGTTGTAGGAGATTATATAAATTAATTTTAGTCATTTTTTTCCCTAGCACATGAAGTTATATATAAAATGTGTGGGATGCTCCTCAGCTATTAACAATCTTGTGCTTTGATGTCAAGCTTCTGGGAATTGACAAACAGCTAAACCCTTACATTATAGGAATAAAACACTGCTGTCACAAAAACTCTTTTTCAGAGATAAAAACATGTCCAGTTATTTTAAACGCATAATATATGGCTGTCATGTTTCCATCTATCAGAGAGGTGGTTTTTCATAATTTTTATGTTATGAACAACTTTGTTTGTTTGTTCTGTCTTGATTTTTATCCCTTATTCTCATAATAATAAGCTAATACCTACTTCTTCTGAGAAATGTCTTTAATAAATAATGCCATGTTTCTTATACCATTTTCAGGTCCTGGCCTGGTTTGAGGAGGGAGAAGAAACTATCACAGCCTTTGTGGAGCCTTTTGTAATTTTACTCATTCTTATAGCCAATGCCATCGTTGGTGTGTGGCAGGTGAGAAACTTTCAGAATCATGAATTTTCTGTGAAATAGTTACACGTGTTGCCTGTTTTTCTAAATGGATTGAAACCTAGCTTTGTAGATCTCACCAGTTAACGTAGACACTTAATAATAAGCCAGTATTTAAACATATTTTAATGTCTTTGAAATCCGTGCATTACCTAAAGTCAGTATGGTATTGAAAACTATTGCTTGTCATTGCCAACCTTACAGTGGGCTGTGGAAAAAATGTCATGTGCTGTTATATCAACAAGGAAAGAGATACTGATATTAGGTACACCTAGTCTGAATCCAATGCAACCCAGTACCACATTCTTATAATAAATTTCATACCTTCATCAAGTTGATCATGCATCCAAAATGTCACATCAACGCCTCTCTGATGTAGCTTCAAAAAAAAGATTTTAGTATTTGGATTGCATAAGATTTAACAGGTGAACGTCAAAACTTGGCAGCTAAGTGCATATGTCATCCTGAAATGCATTCACCAAAGCTGTTGTGCTAACGTTGAAGACACAGCTGAATATGTGTGTAGAATTTCCTTATGTCCACTGAATCAAACTTATCCAACCGTGTGGCAACCTGCTGGGATTTGTAGGTTTTAACATTTGTTAGACTTCACACGGACTGTAGGTCCACACAATGAGCTGAAAGTTATTTTAATCTTGAAGAAGGCCTCCTTTTGAAAAGGAACAGGAACAGTCAGTTGTCGTCAGCAGTCTTTCTGTATGATGCTTACATAGGAGACTGCCTTATTTATTTAAGAAAATGTGTGGGCAGTCCAGTCTGAGTGATGTGTTTTTCTTGCTGGTGAAGGATACAATTGGAAAATGTCAAGAGGTGGAAAATGATGTGATTTTATATTTCAATTTTCATACACTTAACACCTAAATGTCCCCAACCAAAACCTGATAAAATAAATGTTCAACTTAGAATAGAGCATATTTAAAGGGAAATGCTCCCATACCATTGGGTCCAGCAGAGCCAAGCATTGCTTGTATTAGTTTATGTGATATTATCAGTTCATCTTAGAAAAACTCAAAAATCTTGGCATTGAATCTCATTTTCTCTTCACCAGGAACGTAATGCTGAGGATGCCATTGAGGCACTTAAGGAGTATGAGCCTGAGATGGGGAAAGTGTACCGACAGGACAGGAAAACTGTGCAGAGGATCAAGGCCAGAGACATCGTGCCTGGTGACATTGTGGAGGTTGCTGGTAGGTTTTCCCTGCTCTTGACCACATGCACATGTAAACAGACATGGCTTTGTTGCGAATGTTGTTGCTTTTGGTTTAACCTTATTCTACTGTTGGTTTAACCTTATTCTACTGTTGACTGTTAAACTGTTGTGTGTGTGTGTGTGTGTGTGTGTGTGTGTTGCTTCAATTAGACCATGAGCTAACTAAAATGTGAAAAGTTTAGACGTTGGTTAGATTTGCAGAGTTCTCTCAAGCAAAGGAAACATCTGGATGATCGTTGAAATTCACAGGAAATTGGGCAATTTAATGCCACTGCAACTTCTACCAAGAATGTTTTTTTCTCTGTAAAAAGAGCATTTTATTCCATATGCTGTTTTTTGGGGGGGAAGAATTAAAGATCAGTTGTTTTGATATGATTGTTCTTTGCTGCTATTTGGCTCTGCTTCAGATGAGGCCTGCTGTGGACAGATGAAATGAGTCCAGGTATGGTCATGGATCACATTTAGCACAAGCTTGAGCTGAAACCTCCCCCCATTCCCATGTGCCACTGCAGAGGTGACTCACCCTGCAAGAGTGATGTATTTTGAGATGTTCTTATTAACCCACTGTCTCAAAGGGCTGGGCGCAATTGCTATTAAGGCCCACTTTAATCTTGGTGTGTGTATTTGTCCACACACACCAAATTTGAGCTCATTTAAGTGACGTGCTGCTACCGCATCCCGACAGCTAGCTAGCCCCAACTGAACAGCCCCCCCCCTCCCACATGCAGTATGTGAACTGACTGCCGGAGTGATTCATGCTGCTGAGGTCCAGTCAGCGTATTTCAGCAGCTGAAATCCTCTGGATGTAAAGCTTTGATTTCTGAGAGTGCTGGTTCCCCCACAACACACACACACTCACACATATATAATTTTATAGAGGGATGTACAAAGACGGATGTGTTTAGGAATGCTGAACTCCTTGAAGCACTAGCGTTATCTTGATACTCGGTTTAACCCTAAGCCACTAAAGCGATGTATTTTTTTTTTTTTTGTGTGCATAGTGGTGGGTTTTATTTTTAGCTGTCATACGCTGGTTATATTATGGAATGCTGTATTTATAGAGGCAGTGACAGTCGTGAAGATGACAGGTGTCTGGTCCCACCCCGTGCATGCCCCTCCCATCTTGCTCTGGGGAACATTGCTACAGTTGGTGACGTGGGACACTGATCAGCAGGACTCCTGAGTAACCTTGACAAGGGCAAATGGAGAACCAGTGTACTGGGAAATAAAATGTATCATTTTTCTAATGTTATATTGTATACTGTTTACAATTTGTTTTTGGTTGACAGTGCTGATCATGACATTTTGATTCTGTGTCGTGGGTGAAGCATAGTGTAGAAAGCTTAATTATTTGGCTCGGGTTTAAAGAGAAACTTGTGAGTCAGATGCACTCTCTTCTCTTGCATATTAGATGCCTGGTTATTTGAAAACTCCTGATGAAGGTAGCTTGGGGCTTTGCTGTCAGCAGCTTGAGGCTTACTCAAAAATGCAGCCCAGCAGGCAACAAAACTGGATGTTTTACCCTGCAGTCAGAAGAAGCTCATCAGCTCAACTTACCTCCCAAATCCCTCCAAATATCTTTTACAAAGGTTCTTGTCAGGCTCCCTTTTTTTTATGAATAATATTTTCCTCAAGCTGCCTGCAAAGTGACCCCTGCCATGCAGAGGAGGACTGTGATGACGCAGATGCTGGCCGGCTGGCTGCTGAGCTGAGGTAGAGGACATTGAGACAAGCCCTCTGTGGCTGCCTCAGCCATGAGAAGAATAGCCTGCAGCCAATCTGTGCTACTCTCTATCAGGGTGCTGCTGTGGGTTTTAACGCTGCCTCCTACTCACACTCGCATGCTCACTGAAATTTGTTTAATGTCATGGAAATAACATTCAGTGTAATGCATTTCTCTGACTTTTATCTAAACTAGATTATTTTATGCTTGGTTTTATTTCAGTAGTCTAGTGTTTTCAAGTCTGATCTTGAAGCAGTTGAAGCACTGATTGCTGCTGTTGGCTTTCTGTGCTGGTCTTCCCCGTCCGGTTTGCTGTCCTGTGTAGTCCCCTGACTGTCCTCTGACAGCTTGATGAAAGACTTGTTTACAGCACTGTGGCTCCGCCAAATCATGCAGTGGTAAATCAATACTAACCCTGATTTCCAGAAAATATTTCTGTGACATCCAGATCAGTGATTTTTGTCTGAATACCTGAATATGATTAGTAATGATTAACCTGTTTTGTTTTTTTTTTTGTTTTTGTTTTTTTTTAACTACAATTTAGATTTACACTAATTTTGTTTAACCAACCCCATAAAAATGGTGTGATCTTAACATGTGTATTTAAGTCCTTGTCATAACAAGGCACACACTGTATGCTGCCACTTACAGTTTGGTGTTGAGGGCTTGCAGATTTGGATGTTGGCCTTTTCTCAGAGCAGCAGAACTCCGTGGGTTTGTTCTCTGCTGCCTGTGAAGTTGTGGAGTCAGTGACGGGGGCTCGTGAGGGGGCAGTATAGAGGGGTGGATCTCTCATCTGCTCGTATTGTGCTAGAGAGAGATTACCTTATAGGGAAGCGCTTCGGGGATAACTGTCCCACCCCACCATGTTCAATGCACAGCGACCCTAGCCATCAACACCCGCACCCCCCACTAAGATTCCAGACACCATGGATAGTATGTGGCATTTAATGTGGTCTGGCAAGCCTCCGTTGTCGCTGAGGGACTGTCTTTTGGCAAAGGTTCCTGACTTGTCAGCAAGACTGAAAGAAATGGTCTCATCTTGCCGACCGGGGCAGCAGGCTTTAGAAAAGCAAAAACCTGATTTGTAGCGAAGTCCTGCAGAAGATTTTATTCAAACCAAACAGTGCACTGCAATCAGCCTGGCACAGGGCTTGGTTAAAGAGATAGTTGGAGAGAAGTATGCATGTTCTGCATAAACTATATGTGTAAACGCATCGACCAAAATGTCAGTTGTTACATAAATTTAAGCACCACCTATTGCAGCAGTAATTCTCTATTATTAAAGTGGGCTTCTAGATTTATACAGATTTACAACTATTCTGCCCACGACACTAGCTTTGTTAACCGTAAGTCATACTGCACTGACTGCTGGGAATCTGTGCTATGCAGCCTGCTTATAGATGGGATAGTGAGAGGTCAGACTTTAACCCTTGAAAGGCTTTAGTGGGGGGCCACTACTGAAAGTGTTTACCTTAAGACATGAAGAGAATGCCCACTTCTGACCTGAAAGTCAAAACGTCAGAGTGAAGTCAAAGTTCAGATGCTTGTATCCTTGTAATTGTAAAGTGTGGTGTAGTGGTTGGTCTTGATTTTGAGAAGTAATTGCATCATGCTTAATGCACATGTGATTTCTGCCAAGCTCCACTAAACCCTCATGTGATTTGTAGTGATTCCAGTCCTGGGACAAGTTTTGTCACTATGGTAACAAAGACAGTTGCATGCTATGTAGAGGCCCAGCCTGCTGCTGCTTAAGATTCATAACAGACAACGGCAAAGAGGAGCTCTCAGGGAGAGTGTAGAGATGGTGCTTACATAACTGAGGTCACAGGTGAGGATTAACTCTAAAATCAGGTTCCTCGTGTTTGCATCTGTGACAACTTCACAGCAGGATGTCAAGAAACTAGTCAGCTGTTGGTAAATGTTGGTTTGTCTCACCTACCAGCCAACTGCAAACTAAACATTATTGACTCTGCTCTTGTTTGCTGATCAAATAGTGAAACTCACACTGGTTTGTGCATTGTCAACCTATACATGCAGAACAGAATGCACTTGTAATACAATTAGAGAGTGTAAAGTAGCACCAATGTAAACGACATATTGTGGAAACAGGATTATTATTTTTATTTCCATGTAGTGCATTTGCCTCCATTGATTGTGCTGAGACATGGTAACACAACCTCTCTAGTGCAGCAGGCTGCCAAAGGTCAGAAGGAAAAAAACTTAATTGAGTGGAGAAGAAGCAGTGAAAGGTTAGTATTTGACCTGATATGGACAGTTTTTGATAACATATATTTGGATAAAGTATTTGCATTATTGTACACACATAAATGTGGCTTGTGAGTTTATCAGCAGTGGAGCTGTGTTGGTAAGCTGCTGGATGCTTCACATGTTGACCGTTCTAAAATGGCCCACTCAAAATGACAGGAGGTCAGCCTTTTGTTTAGCTGCCATCAGCACATGTAGCCTCCTGGCCAGCCAAGAGGAAACCTGGCCCACCGAACCACACGCTATCCCCTAACACAAGGCAGAGGCAGGTGACAGTCAAAGCTGGCAACTTGGGTTCAGTCACTTCTGTTGAAAGGTCTGTTTTAAAAGTTGCCTCTGGGAGTCATATTGGGTGCAATACATCAAAAGGTCAGAGCTTTTGTCACTGTAAAAATTTGTGGACCTGAGGAGATTCTTGGACTGCTACCAAGTAGGATGTTGACACAAAGGGACAGATGATATACGCACACTTCATCAGAGCAGGTCTGCACTGTAACACAGCCTCAGGACAATTCCAGTGTTTCACAATGTGACAGCACTCTGACTGAGTGAGTCTTAACATTCACTGGTTTCTTTGTATGAGAGCATCAGCTAGCACCATTGTTAGACGCTTATCCCCCCTGGCCATGTGTCCTGGGTCAGCACTCTCTAATAAGTTGTCAGTGTTTCCTCAAAAGTAATGACTTAGCACAGGAAGTGTTACATAAACCATCTAGGATGTAATTGTAAAACCTTTTGGCTTCCAAGGAAAACACTTCACGTTTGCTTCCTGTGGCGCAGCTAAAGGTAATCCTTTTAATCACATCCAGGGATGGGATACTTTTTATTAGGAAAGTTAAAATGGGTTCCTCTATTCAATGTGCAGCAAGATTACAGATCCACACCATCAGGAAGTTAACTACAGTTTTAGTTTGCATGTTGAACTGACCACAAGCCTGCATTGCTCCATCTGTGAGCTGGGTTGTGTGACCTTCTCAGAAGTGAAGCTTCCATCACACCTGTCGTTCCAGGTTCAGATGGTTTAAAGATGCAGCTGAGCTGGGAAAACCATAGCTGTCACCGTCTGTCTTGTCTGGCCAATGCCCGCTGACAGATGAGAGTTCCTGGCATCGCTGTCAGGACATCTAATGAGCTGACGATCATCCAGCTTCTCACGGGGTCGTGTCTCATAGTGAGAAGTCAACACTCACGGAGCATGAGTTTTAAAATGCTCGTCACTTCAACAAGGCTGTACATTAAGCTGGGAATGTGTAAAAATGTAGACATCCACTTGTTAATGGAATAGTAAGATGAGACAGTATTATGATGAAGTGTATTTCAAGTGTCTGGACTCGAGGTGATGTAGAGGAGCTGGGGCCCAGTCTTTGTCCCCTTGTCTCTTCCTGTGCTGTGGCACTGATGAGGAAACAGCTGTCATTAAACGACCACATGTAAACCTGATCAGGGCATTGGGGAACAAATTGAGATGCTTTTCCCATTTTTGGCTGCATGCATTGTTGGTCCCATTGCTATTTTCCCCTCCCTTCCCTCAAGGGCATGGTGGGGTTTTGTATTACGGTACGTGTCTCCCTGAAATGGGAATCTGGGCATTAGCGTTGTCGTTGTTTGATTTCAGTTTTTCACTTAATCTTTTTTTAGATTCTTACATATTTGGTGGGCTTGTGTAGGTTCCTGGGTTCTAACTATACCATGTTCTTGGTTGGAGTCTTTTGTAATAATCTGACACAATTAGCATTTTTAACTAAGTAGGCCTATATGCCCACATAACTGTGCCATAGCCTGAGCCATTTCCCCAGTTTCCATTGCCTTTATGTACCATTAGGAAGCTGAATTGGGTCACTGCAATTCCGATGTACCCAAATTGGCCTTTTCCTTTGAGACAGGCCTTTTATGGCTCGCAGGTCCTTCATTTCCTCCTCTTTCTTTGGCTCTCCTTCTCTTTCCTTACAGTGATGGCAGTACTCTCTGCTGCTGTGTGGTACAACAACCTCCCTTTAATGAGCCGCGCTTCATCAGTTTAGTTTACACTAATGCTGAGTTACTGCCTGCAGAAAATAGGCAACATCTCATCTGTTAAATCTTCATTTAGCCTGTACGCACACATATAGCATTGTACAGTACCAGGAGTGCATGAGTAATCAAACCTCCAGTGTTAGTGGCGTGCTATTCATGTGGTATAAAAGACCGTTTGGCCATCATATAATGTTGTGACTATTTAAAGGTTCATTCTGTTTGTTGTTATTAACATGAGCTTTCAGTTTCAGGCTTAATTTAAAATCCTTTTTAACTGTTTTGTTTTCTTTGATTTTTCTGTGTGTTTCTTAGTGTTTCTCTAATTGTGGATCTGTTTGGTTATAGTTGGAGACAAGGTCCCTGCTGACATCCGTATCTGTTCAATCAAATCAACAACTCTGAGGGTAGACCAGTCCATTCTGACCGGTAAGTCATGTCTGCTGATGATATTGCTGCCATCAAATTCTTTTCTTGTGCCATCAGTTAGATTCTCAGTTTCTACTGATAACATGGGTATTATTAATTAGATTTAACTATAAAATTGTATTATTTAGTTGTGTAGTAGTGTGACGTACATTTGTATACACTGGAGAGCTTACACACACCAGGTAAATATACACTCATTGCATTTTAATAATCATATTACATGCTGTATATTTATAATTTTGTTATCTTTTTGAATTTGTCCTTTTGTGTTTTTTTCTAATCCTTATTTTTTGTACACCTTTTTATTTATGAATTATTATTCGTATTGCTTAATAACTTATCTCAACCTCAAGGTTATGCCACCCTGCATTTAACTGTATATATTTAAATATTTGAATCTTTGAATGCATGCTCCTTATTCAGTAATAAATAGAAAATCACATAGGATTAAAGCATAGCTAAAAACTTAAGATGTGAGCCATCTCTTACCTAAGGTAATGGACAAATGAGGTTGCTCATTGTTTTCATACAAAGGCTTCAATATCACTACTTAGCCCTTTAAGTACTATATACCTTCAGATATGACCACTCCCTTCTTAAATCGAAATTTAGCTTTGGCTGCTATGAGTAGAATAGGTTACAAATAAAATAGTAACTGGCACACAGAGTTCAATCTGTTGTTAAACCGAGGTTGCAGTAGGGTTTCATTTTATAGTAATGGTTTGAAACAAATCTACTCTCCAGCTTTAAATCATCTTCGGACTCTCCACTGATGCTCCATTTATTTCAAAATAAGAGCACAAATTTACAGAAGATAACCTCATCCAAAATTAATGGATCAATCCTCCACCTGTGTTTGAAGAACCAGAATAGCTGGATGACAATGAGCAAGATCATTTGAGCTGGCTGCAGAATGAGCTCAGATGTGTATCGTGACATGGTTTCTAATCAGCACATTTGCTTCGGAGTTGAAACATTCATGAGCATGCGAGAGATCAGTGAGGCAGCATGAATCATCACCACCATACATCTCATCTGTAGAGATAATTGGCTGCGCTTTGTTCCGAAGATCATCTGCAGAGACAAATTCAAACTGATTTAACCTGCTGCCTTGTTGTCTTTGTAGGTGAATCTGTCTCTGTCATCAAACACACCGACCCTGTGCCTGACCCTCGTGCTGTCAATCAGGACAAGAAGAACATGCTCTTCTCTGTAAGCTCAACTTTGCACATTATCACACTTCCTGTTGATGCGTTCGACTTCTTGTTTGTTTAGTTTCTGTTAACGTCCTGGAAAACCTTGCTCCTGCTGTATCAACATGTGTGAGATTTTATCAGATGTGCTTGAACCAACTTTATTACTTGTTACATCAGGGTACCAACATTGCAGCAGGGAAGGCTGTGGGTGTGGTCGTGTCCACCGGCGTTAACACAGAGATTGGTAAGATCCGTGACGAGATGGCGGCCACAGAGCAAGAAAAGACGCCCCTGCAGCAGAAGCTGGATGAGTTTGGCGAGCAGCTGTCCAAGGTCATCTCCCTCATCTGCATCGCCGTGTGGATCATCAACATCGGCCACTTCAACGACCCTGTCCACGGAGGCTCCTGGATCCGCGGAGCTGTCTACTATTTCAAGATCGCCGTGGCGCTGGCAGTGGCCGCCATCCCCGAGGGCCTTCCTGCCGTCATCACCACCTGCCTGGCCCTGGGCACTCGCCGCATGGCCAAGAAGAACGCCATTGTCCGCAGCCTGCCATCCGTAGAGACCCTGGGCTGCACCTCTGTCATCTGCTCTGACAAGACAGGAACCCTCACCACCAACCAGATGTCTGTCTGCAGAGTGAGTCTCACACACACACACACACACACACACTTCTTTTGGTGCATTGCTGAGCAGTTTGGTCGTCAGTGCTTTGTCATCTTTGTTGTCCCTGCCTGGCGTTTGAATAAGGTGACAGCAGTTAGAAAAGCTGTGACTGCGGAAGTCCCTTTCAATAGATTTTTCTCAGCTAACATGCTAATACTGTCTGTGCAAACAGAGAGCCTGGAGTGTTCCTTGTGATCAGGTATCCAGGTTATTTAACAAGAAGGCAACACACTGCCGCTCCTTTAATCTACACTGAGCCTGTTGGATGAATTGCAGTGTTGCTGTTGCATAACTGACCTTGCGTCACCAAACTGCAAAGCAGCCAGTCTGTACTTAGTTTCTCACTCTCTGTGCCTGTGAGTGGCACCCCAGTGCTACTTGGTCCTGCATTAAGAAGACATTTCAGCATTTATTAAAGTTTAATCCTCTTTTGTTGCCTGTTCAGTGATTTCTTAGAACTTTGGCACAGCCTGAATAAGGCTTGTGGCATTTATTTTACAGTTTTTACCACGGTTGTTCAGTAATGTTTGGGCGCCATGTTGTACTGGTCATGATTAAATAGCCTCGTCATTCTGCAATTACTGCTGTTTTCAGTGATTCATTGTGATTCACACAGAACCATTTATTAAATCATTGAAAACAGAATACATTTGCACTCAGGACATGTAGACAAAAGCCTTTAAAACGGTGTTAATGGATTTTACACTCCTGTCTCGCAACAAAAAAGTTGCTTTTTGTATGAGGTAAAAATGTAAGTTTTTTATTTCAAATACACATGCATGCAACATTTTATGATAACTTATTACAACATAAGCTAATGGATAAAATAACACCTGCATACAGTTGGACCATGATTATGATGTCTTCCTGTGTTTACAGTGTTTTGCTTCCTGATAGTATGTCCTCCTTACCTGACACAATCCCTAAAGTTAGTATGTGATGTTTTTGTGCCGACCATGATCAATCCTATTTAAAAAATGTATTGTTCCTAAATTAAGTCTGATCATCGCTCTAATCATCAGAGAAAAGCAGCATCAGGATTTGACGTTTGGCAGCTAGTTTGTGGAGGGCTTGGCTGATTGTCATTACTCGTGTCTTGAGTGTGTGCGAGCGGATGAAAGCTTCCTACGGGAGCAGGTCTGGCACTGCGACTTCTTCCTTTTGGGCACAGCGTTTCTTTTATCTCATGCTCCCTGGCAGTCTCTTCAGTTAAACTAAACACCCTTTTCTCACATTAGGCAGCGGGCCACCCAGCCTGGCCCTCACAGGGACACGCTTTGCAACACTGCAGGCTAATCTACTGTCTAAAAACAGCACTCACTCTTCAGGTCCACATGGGATTTCCGTGGTTTCTGCTGCCACCTGCTGTGTCAGTAAAGAAACTGGCAGTCGTCTCAAACACTGACGTGATCAAATGGTGTCTGCTTTGAAAAACTCATATTTGTTTATGTCCCGTCTGCTCTTTTGTTCTCCAGATGTTCGTTGTCAACAAAACTGAAGGTGACAGCTGCTCTCTGTCAGAGTTCACCATCACAGGTTCTACCTACGCACCTGAGGGAGAAGTGTGAGTACTTTACAGCTGACTCCATAACAGAAATCTAGGTGAATGCTAAAATATCTCATGGATTGACTTTAATTGTAGGGAGTAGTAGGTTCAAGGGAGCATATAGGGTTAAAGGTGGGTATTTAAAGACAACATTAGAGAATGTTTTTCTTGTTATATGAACTGAACACACACACACACACACACACAGGTTGATACTCTGTACTTGTCCTCAGGTTCCAGGATGGTAAACCAGTGAAGTCCTCCCAGCACGATGCCCTGGTTGAGATGGCTACCATCTGTGCCTTGTGTAATGACTCCTCTCTGGACTTCAACGAGGTCTGAACCCTGCCTGCTTTCACTTTGCGTGTGTGTGCGTGTGCATGTTAACAATTGTTTATTGCATTTTGTAGAATTGAATCTACAATAACACAAAGCTCCAACACACAGTGTACCTTTGATAGGATAATCTTTTTTAAACTATTTCTATATCTATCTATCTATCTATCTATCTATCTATCTACCTAAACATCTTTATACACACACATACATACATATACCCTCACATCCATGCACATACAACAAAGAATATGGTTCTCCAGTCTGTTCAACAGAAACCAAAAAGCCAGATATTCTGCGGCAAAAACATCAGATTTGATAGTTTATTTTACATATAAGTTTGACAAAGTCTGGCAATAACTTTATACACACTGTGTTATAGCAGAAACTAAAGTACAAAAAGTACTAGTTCCAGTTTTCAGTTGTCCTAATTGTGACGTGATTGATGTTGGCTCTAGATCTTAAAAAAATACTGTTAAAAGCTATAAAGGGGTACTGAGGGGTCCATCCAGCTTCGTACAGTATTTTGTTTTGGCACATACGTGAACAATGTTTTTGTAGTATACTTTGTAAAGCTAAGTAAAGTTAGTTAATAGATGTACTGTACCAAAACATATCCATAAACTGTCCTTGTTTGGAACACAGGGGATTGGGACATCGATGTGCTTCATATATCTGTGGGTTGGAGTGAAATAACTTTTATGGGCAAACTTAGTGTATCCAGGGGTTCAAGCTTTTTTGAAGAGGAGAAAGTATTAACATGACTGTTTTTGATGTTTCAGGTGAAGGGTGTGTACGAGAAGGTCGGTGAGGCCACAGAGACAGCGCTGACCTGTCTGGTGGAGAAGATGAACGTGTTTGACACTGAAGTCCACAGCCTGTCCAAGATCGACAGAGCTAACGCCTGCAACTCGGTGAGTGACACCGGCTCCCTCACCTGCACATGCTGCAGATTTCCACAGCTCCCCCTCAGCAGCTTTTTCTCACTCAGTCTGTCCTTTTGTCTGATCAGGTAATCAAGCAGCTGATGAAGAAGGAGTTCACCCTAGAGTTCTCCAGAGACAGAAAGTCCATGTCTGTCTACTGCACCCCCAACAAGTCTCGTTCTTCCATGGGCAAGATGTTTGTCAAGGTAAATTGAAGGTCTTGTCCATGGCTTTGCTTTTGATGCCTGACGTTATCTTGCCATGTTGTGAATATTTAATTCCTTTGCTCTACCCAACAGGGAGCTCCGGAGGGAGTTATTGACAGATGCACTCATGTCAGAGTTGGCAACAGCAAAGTTCCCCTCACCAAAGGTATCAAGGAAAAGATCATGTCTGTGATCCGCGAGTACGGGACAGGTCGTGACACCCTCAGGTGCCTGGCTCTGGCCACACGAGACAGCCCACCCAAAATGGAGGATATGATACTGTCTGACGCCGCCAAATTCGTGGAGTACGAGGTGAATTTGTTAACCTGTACAATCATTTGGATCTTTTAATAACATTTGTTGTCCACTTGTATTGTTTTCCGTACTAAACACTCAGTCACGTTCTTGTCTTTGTGCATCCAGGCCGACCTGACCTTCGTCGGCTGTGTCGGCATGCTGGACCCTCCCAGACAAGAGGTGGCCGCCTCCATCCTGCTGTGCCGCCAGGCCGGCATCCGCGTCATCATGATCACCGGGGACAACAAGGGCACAGCTGTGGCTATCTGCCGCCGCATCGGCATCCTGACCGAAGAGGACGATGTGGAGCGCATGGCCTTCACCGGACGAGAGTTTGACGAACTCTCGCCCTATGATCAGCGCGAGGCTGTGACTCACGCTCGCTGTTTCGCCCGCGTTGAGCCTTCCCACAAGTCCAAGATCATCGAGTTCCTGCAAGGATTTGACGAGATTACTGCTATGGTATGAAGTCTGAAGGCGTTTCTTATACTGATCATTAGTGTTCTAATTACGAATTACTAACAAAATATTTCTCCACAGACAGGAGACGGAGTGAACGATGCCCCTGCCTTGAAGAAGGCAGAGATCGGCATCGCCATGGGCTCTGGCACTGCCGTGGCCAAGTCAGCCTCTGAGATGGTCCTCGCTGACGACAACTTTTCTTCCATCGTGGCCGCCGTTGAAGAAGGCAGAGCTATTTACAATAACATGAAGCAGTTCATCAGATACCTTATCTCGTCCAACGTGGGGGAGGTCGTCTGGTGAGTCTCCTCAGGAGCAGATGGCTTTAGTTGTGTATTTATATTGGCACTTAGCACTTAGGAGGACAGAACTGTAATAGATTGATGGGATGCTTGGTGCAGTGCCGATGTTCAGACTCGCTCCAGCGTACCAGTGCAGTTGCTAACTGGAGTTATTTCTCCTGATAGCATCTTCCTGACTGCGGCACTGGGCTTCCCCGAGGCTCTGATCCCAGTTCAGCTGCTCTGGGTCAACTTGGTGACTGACGGCCTCCCTGCCACCGCCCTGGGCTTCAACCCCCCAGATCTGGACATCATGGAAAAGCCCCCTCGTAACGCCAAGGAGCCCCTCATCTCTGGCTGGCTCTTCTTCAGATACCTGGCCATTGGATGTTAGTTGATAATGAATACTATGTACAGTTTGTACATAGTATCAGAAGAATGTTTCATTTGCATTCATGCAGTTTGATAAATAACACGTGTATGACGATGTTATTTGCTCTTAGGCTATGTTGGTGCAGCCACAGTGGGAGCTGCTGCCTGGTGGTTTACTGTCTCTGAAGATGGACCTCAGCTCACTCTGTACCAGCTGGTAAGCCTGCCTGCTTGAGTAATTCCCCCCTCCGCGCGCCTTTTGCCTCCCCCTCACTCCCATGCTTTCCTCCCTTGCAGAGCCACTTCCTCCAGTGCGCCCCAGACAACCCAGAGTTTGACGGCCTGGACTGCCACGTGTTTGAGTCTCCCTACCCCATGACCATGGCTCTTTCTGTGCTCGTCACCATTGAGATGTGCAATGCTCTCAACAGGTAAATAAGTGCTCATCTGTGGATAATTTAACAGTCAGAAAATGAAGGGCCAACTGTAATATGAATTCAATTAAATAATAAAAAATGTGTGCTGAATAAATGAATCACCATCTGTGTTCTCTCTTCTGTCCAGTCTGTCTGAGAACCAGTCCCTGCTGCGGATGCCTCCCTGGGAGAACATTTGGCTCCTGGGGGCCATCTGCCTCTCCATGTCCCTCCATTTCCTCATCCTCTATGTGGAACCTCTGCCTGTGAGTTTTACAAAACTTGTTTATCCAATGATGACGTGGTGGCATTTTAAAAAAACACAGAACTCAGAAAGGAGCTGGCTGTTTGATGGTCCAGCTCCCTCCTGCAGGACGCAGGTTGAGTTTCAGGAGTTATGTGGCTCTGTTTGCCCCCTAGTGGTTGTTTGGCTTTGTTACACACGTGTAATTGAAACTGTTGGGCCACCTTTTAAATATAAGGGAAATACTTAAAAATGAACTTAAAATTGAGACACACATGGCTGCATCCTACTATTTTATCTTTTTGCAACTGAATTGTTATCACTTTGTCTTTCTCCTTTTTGTCACACCATTTTCCTGAAGAGATAGATAGGTCACAGTCGAAAACATGCAACAAATGTCAAATTGAACCTGAGACATTGCAATAGTGCAATAAAGGAATAGTTCGACATTTTAGGGAATACAGATATTTGCTTTCTTGCAAAGAGTTAGATAAAAGATCGATACTTTTGTCCCTTTTCAAATATGAAGTTACTGCTAGCAGCCGGTGAGCTTGGCTTAGCATAAAGACTGGTAACAGTGGGAAACTGCTATCCACCTACCAGCACCTCTAAAGCTCACTAATTATATGCTGGACTATTTCTTGACTGGCGCTGTGACTTCCTGGAGTCTTGCCCAGAATTAGTCCCCCACATAACCCCCTGTAAACCATAAATGGCCTTTTTTAACACTTTGTGTAAGGATTAGCGGTACTGGTAAACAGATTTTGTTACCCTTGGACAGAGCAGGCTAGCTGTATGCCCTTTTTCCAGTCTTTATGCTAAGCTAACTGTTTTCTGACTGCAGCTTCATGTTTAACAGACAGACATGAGAATCCATATTCTCCTCTAATTTTCAGCAAGAAAACCACTACGTGTTGTTCCCAAAATGTCAAACTATATCTATATCAAACTTTAATCTCTGTGCCACCTTCTACCATTCACCTAATGCCCCGTATGCTCTGTACTGTAGGGCAGAATGTGACGGTGAGTAGCTGTGACGTTAAATGATGAATGTTGTCATGCTGTCTCCCAGGTAATCTTCCAGATCACCCCTCTGGACACGACCCAGTGGATGATGGTGCTGAAGATCTCCCTGCCCGTCATCCTGCTGGATGAGCTGCTAAAGTTTATTGCCAGGAACTACTTGGACTTTGGTAAACAGCTGGAGAAGCCGGCCAGCAAAGGCTGCTCTCTGTCTGCATGCGCCGAGGGCATCTCCTGGCCCTTCGTGGCCATCTCCCTGCCCCTGCTGCTGTGGATCTACAGCACCGACACTAACGTGTCCGCCATGTTGTGGCCCTGACTGACTCCAGTACACTACCCTCCCTGTGCACCAGTGTGAAGTGGACATTAACACACATCTAACACAATTACATTAACTCGGAACAACTCACAGTCAACACTTGCACCTGCTCTGACAGTCTGTCTGCTGTCAGATCTTTTGTATTTAGGACATTTTCACCAATACATGTTCCTGGGCGGGGCTGGGGCTTAAGTCATATTTTAATGACTTTGAATGACATTATGTCTGTGTCTTATTTTACCATCACGCTTTTCTCTTTTTTGATCCCCTGTTTTGGACAGTTAGAGATGCCCACCGTGTTGGAGCTGTGTGTTGAGCTGTACAGAGAATTTACACTATTTTATAATAATTAATATTTTGTAATTTTTGGGAGGGGCTGTGGGGAAAAGAATGCTGGGTGTGATGAGAATGTAATTCTAAGGATCGCATAGTATAATACTAATTTGGGGGCGAAGACGTGAATATGTTTGCCCTGGCATGAATCTCTATATTCATTTTTGAGCTCCATGCATAATCATTGATTATTTTCTGCAGTAGGCAGAGCACAGCTACCTCAATGCTGTTAATATGACCATTACGACACATTTGTCTTTACAACCATTTCACAGATTATCGTTTTGAAGTGTTGAGGTAAGCACCAATTTGTTTTGCAGTAGAGACAAAGCCCTCACACACATTTTAATGTTTTTTTAAAATATATTTTCTGTTTATTGGAGAGAGGACAAAAATGTTACCAGTTTGATTTAAAGTTTTTGATAAAGCCTGTTGTTAAATTTATTTACTTGAAGAAAACATTTGTCTCGATTTATTTTATTTTTTAAGTTCAATTTTTGAGATTCAACTCAATGTTCAATCTTACTTTTGCATCTTAATGACAGTAATCTTTGTATGTATAATGTGCACATACTGTACTTGAAAATGTAAAAAGGCACCAAGAAGCTGTTAGTCTTATCAACTGAGCACAACATGGACGACCGGTCATTGGAAGAGTCTGTATATCTGTACATAGCACACAAAGTAGAATCTCTGTATAGATTTTTTTTGTTTCTGTCAAAATGCTCTATACATTTCCACTAGTTTACTTAAGCGTGGTCGTAGCCTTTCTGCATGCCTGCTCCAATACTACCAGGCCAGTGAGTGCTTTTAGTCTTTTAGTTTGAAAGCTAACTGTTGTTTCTTCCAATGCCTTCCACCCGTTTACCTGCTGAGTGAGTACACTTTGACCTGCATGCCAACTAGCACTCCCTCATCTTTATGTTGTTGCTCATATGAGAATGACAGCTCCTCATATTTTTGATAGGACCAACAGTTTTAACTTTGTTAAAATATACTTTTAATGGTACAAGCGTAAGAGGAGAGAAATTAAGGTGTTTGAGAGTTTGTTTGAAAAATTGCCTTTAATGTCACTAAGTGCCAGCCAGGTACACACTGAGTAGACATAGGAGCCTTTTGCATTTGAAACCGGTTATTTTGGACGGTATACTGGCAGCATGTAATAGCCACTGGCAGAGACACTGACATTTAAGTGCCCCCACACCATAACAGGACATGGTGTTATTGGTTTTTTTTATTTATACATGTCTTTTTGGTTTTTCTAAATTGCACTTGTCCTTCGACTTTCTTCTGCTTGCCCGTAGCATGGCCCTCATATCTGCTCTTTTTATGGAAAGGAGTACTGATGAATTCAAATTATTTGCCGCTCAGATGCTTTTTGCTTTGGCCTGTGATTCCTCTGTCCACTGATTTGATTCTTCCTCTCTCTTCTTCTTTTTCTTTGCAGCAAAGGCCAAGTAAGCCCACCTCTACTCTAAATTCCTTTCAGAAACTTTGGTTTTGTTTTGTGTTGTGCATGTGTGTTTTGGGCAGCACATCTTACAAGAGCTGCATGTCAGTTAGGTAACGTGGAGACAGAGGCTCATAAAGTCCATACATCACTTTTATAGAATGGCCATAAATAAATGTCTGATGAAAACTAGCCAGTCCCACCTCATCAGTCCTTCCATCGTGCTGCATGAAGAGCCTTAGATTATGATACAATTTTCATGCCATCTTTTTAGAATATGATCTTAGTACTGTGTACAGTAAATTGTACTATATTTCATGGTGCATGTCCACTGAATCAGCCATTTGTTTTACCAGACTTGTGTAATAGACAATGTATAGTATTGGTAAATAGAATACACATTCGTCAGATAGTACAAATGTTAAATAAGCTCAAAAAAAAAAAAAAAACACAGTTCATCTTTCCTAAGGAAATACTTTTATGGGATATTTAAAAAAACCAAACAGCCTTTTTTTGTTTGCTTTGCACTGAGATGTGCAACATGTTTGGAGCAGATTTTGCCATATCTGGAAAGTCGGACGTGCAGCGGCGCAGCGATGCAGACGTTTTACCATGAGAACGACAGGCAGTCCCTCCACTGGCATTTTTTTGCCTAACTGCTGTACTGTATTTTCAGAGATGATTGTACAATGTATCACATGAACTTTGGTTTCAGGTAAATAAAACTGTCATACATGAAGAGCTTTCTCCCCGTTCTTCCCGGTGTCATTCAGATTCACTTCTACTTTAAGAGAAACTGGACTATTACATTCATTTCAAGTGAAAGTGTTTAATCATTTTATTATACACTTTAAAAATATGTACAAAATACTATAAACATTTGTCTTGAAATGGTTAAGTAACACTTCCCAACTTAAGAATGAGGCCTTTTTTTTTTTTTTGATACAGAAAGGCAGACTCAACGGACATTGCACACCAAAATAATAAGCATGTACATTACATGACACGTTCCCATGTTTAAATGAAGATGATACATTTTAAAGAGCAGCAGAAATATGGTACACAGTCACTTTTCCAGACTCTCGTTTGCCTGTCAAAGACACAAAGTCGTGTCAAACTCACAACCCTTCATTGTGACTGACGTTGACACTCTCTGCAGCAAACGAGTCAGTTGGGTTTCAACAAAACACACGTTTAAAATCTTCGCCTGTAATGCACGTGAAGGATCACTCCAGCTGATTTTGGCCTGAACACAATTCCCCTTGATTAACAACTGTCTACATTTCCCAATACATCGTGCCTTGGAACAGCTCTAAATGGATCCAAAGGAGGTTTTAATACACTGACACTCACTTTGTAATATGTATTTTGAAGTTGTATGTTGCACTGCCTGGAGCAGTGACGCATTCATTCATGGAGCCACAGGCTGCCAGCAAAGATGAAACAAACAAGTGCTGAAGAAAGCCAAAGTAGCATCAGAGATATTACTTAATTTTTTTACAAACATTGAGCGGTCAAGGTGTTTGAACAACACATCTTGATTTTCTCTGTGGCTGAGTGTCTACTGATCCTGTAAGACTGTGCCGGACGGCTGTGCAGACGAGCCTCGGTTTGCTCCGCAGAGGAGAATGTTGGGGAAAATAGCAACATCCTCGTCCTGTTCGACCACCCTGATGGCTGAAAGCTTCCCACAGGCTGCAGCGTGTTACAAGGCGGGGGCTGACTGTGGATCCTTCGGCGGCCGGGGGTCACTGCATACCGAACCACTGTTCCTGATCGGCCCACTGCGCTGCTTCACTGTCGCTGCCCTCGAGATCTCCATCCTCTCCGCTGCCCTCCATGTCGTCGCCGTCCAGCTCCACCGTGGCGTCTGTGGGACTCTCCTCCTTCTCCATCTTCTGCATGCCCTCTAAAGACTTCTGGTCATTAGGATCCAGGCTTAGGAAAGAAAGAAAAAAACAGTCAGAATCCTTATCTTGTGAAGAGATTAGAATGAAAAATAAATTGCGATCTCTGGTTACCTTAGCGCTATGCTGTACTGATCCATGGCTTCTTGGTAATCGTTGACAGCCACCAGGAAATCTCCCAGCATTCTGTGCAGGACACAGTCACTCTGATTGGCCAGGGCGTTCCGGAGGAGAGCGATCCCTTCTTCATATTTCTGTTCCCGGCCTTCACAAGGAAACAGGACACATATTTTAATTTCTGGGAACCACGTCAGTACTTTGGCTGCCAAGCTCATCTGTGAAAAGCAAAACAAGATTTGATAAAAAGCTCATTCTAACAGTTGTACGTACTGAGCAGTTCGGCCTTTTTGACCACAGCCTTGGTGTAGTCCGGTCTCTGGGCCAGTGCTTTGTCCAGCAGGGTTTTGGCTTTCTCCTGAGTCACAGGGTCTTCCAGGCACACCGTGGCAAGGATGGTCAGAGTCTGTGCATTGGCCCCCAGGGTCTTATAGATGTTATTGGCCATGCCCATAGCCTCTCGAATCCCATTGGATGCCAGGTAACAGTCGATCAGACCTGCAAAGGGATAGTTATTAATACTTACAGGTCAATGCAGGCACAGCAGAAAAAATGTGCTGCATCTGAAAAGATAGACGCCATATATTAGGAAAATAATCAAAAAAGCCAAACATGCCTTCATAGCAGTCGAGTCTGCAGGGTGCCAAGCGCATGGCCTCCCTGAAGTGGATGATGGCTTCTTGAACGCGACCCATGTTTCTCAGCGCTGCCCCTTTCAGGAGGAGAGCCTGCACGCTGTTGCTGTTCAGCTGGATGGCCTTGGCTCCCAGGTAGAGGGCCCTGGAGTAACGCTTGCTGTAAAAGCTGTGACAGCTGTGCAAAACAAACAAATTCAAAGTTTTTACAGAGACTTCACAGGACAGTGATATTTCACGTAGTAGATTTTGTCAAAAGAAGCATAACAGTTACCCATCTGTAGTCTGCATAAAAGGACCTGTGTCTCAAGCAAAGGACTATGAAGACTACACTGCACACTCAGACTCACCCAGAGATCACCCAGGGTTCTGCATGCTGGTCGGAGATATTAAACAATCGTCCTCCAAGGACTTCAACATCCTCCAAATGTCCTTCGCGAGCCATCAGGTAGCCATAAACATCCATTCCTGCAAGTGCAAACAACATGACTGACATTTTACCTGGACAGAAAAAAAGTCCCATGTTTCCCTGTCTTGTTTGGCTCACGTTAATGTTCAATCCAAGGATATAAGATAGGATTCACTGCAAAATACAGTTCAAAAGCTAAATAAAGATCCTGCAGCACACCTTTGATGAGGTACGGGTCCAGCATCTGGGCTTGCTCAAATTTGAGGATGGCATTCTTGGTGTCACCTGCCCTGAAGTAGACATCTGCCAGGCTCACCAGGAGGTCCACGTTGTCCCGCAACAGAGACTTCTTCTCAAGAGAACTGAGACAAGATGACACATCAAATAAACAAGACTATAGCATTAAAATGAAGAGTCATAGTCGGTGACACAAAGCATTACTGCTCTGCTCACCAAATGGTGTTGATGGCTCTTTGATTGTCCCCTGCATGTATGAAGGCATATGCTTTGACCCAAACAGAGAGCCAGTCCAGGTTGGGGATACTCTGGATCACGTCCATAGTCATGGATGCCACTTCGGCTCCTTTGACTGACAAAGAGAGAAGACCTAAAGGGGAAATAGCAAAGTTTATTTAATGAGCACTTCTCACAAACAGATCTGTCAAAGCTAAGGTGAATCACTAAGTCCAAGCAGAACTCCTGTGAGCCTATACGTGTGAGGTGCAAGTGTCTCAGCAGGTTAAATGTCGTTTGTTGGATGAAGGCGTCTCTGTGAGCACACGCACCAATGATTGCGTCCAGGGCGAGGGGACACTGCCTGAGGACCTCTTTGTAGCTCGTCACTGCAGAACGCTCCTGACCGGCTTTCCTGTACAGGTTAGCTAGCATCATGTTGATCTGCGGTGAGAAAGAACAAAAAGGATTTTATCACAGTCCTCTATAAACACATCCCAACACACATCATAACTCTGCCTGCCCTAACTTTCGTTTTGATATCCACGTGTGCACGCTGCACGTTCAAATGTTGTGACTGATCACGCACAATGGAGGCTCTTGATCAACACTGCAGCACCTCTGAATTAGCAGGTATGAGTGCCTGGATAATAAAAAGCCCTATAAAGCATGAAGAAAAAGGTATACTACAATAACTGTGAGAGTAGTGGCCTACCTTTGGAGTCCTCTGTCTGGATGGAATCCCATCGAGCACGGCAATGGCATCTTTATCCAGTTTCAAAATGGTGTAGCACTCAGCTATCTTGTACTTTACCTCAATTTCTGACGGCAAACTCTGAAAGACAGCATGCGGCGTAACTGTACGTTTGTCTGTGACCAAACTGACCAAGTGAAACGCATTGATTTTTGACAAGAGCCGGGGCGCATGTCATCGAGGGAGGTGAAACAGACGTGCAGCAGAAAAGACACTCATGACATTAACACACATTAAAGGTAAAATGTCTTATGTTTTAAACCACACATTTCATCCTTTAACCTGCAGTTACTGAACTTTTCATAGTAACTTTTCTTGGGTTTATGTATTCTCATACATACACTGTAAATGCAGGTAAAACACTGTCCAACATCTAGTGGATTTTAGTGTCCCTCAAGGCGCAACAATTCTGCAATTGTTGTGTCATCTTGCAGTCTGTAAGAAATCTGTTAAATTCGTGTTAATCGAAAACTGAAAACTGTATATCTAACAAACCTGTGCCTGGATGTTAGATGCGGCTCCACCAGTCGAGGTACGAACTTTAGATGTTTTGCTGAGCACCTTCTTCTGTTGCAATGCCATACTGTATTTGCAGGCCGCATTACGATATTCCTTATCGTGGAAGATGGCATCAGCGTGGTAAACCAGCAACTGGTACTTCTGGGCCGGAGAGAACAGCTCTCTTGAATCAAGGAGATACAAATAATAAAAAAATAATAATTACAACCAGAGTGGACACAAGATAGAAAATGTCTCTTTCTGTTGCACAATGACAACGCCATGTGTTGGTTGCAACGGTGATAGCACAAAGATGATAGAGTTACAGACACTAGAGAAGAGAAAAGCAGAATAAAAACAATAGAAAATCAAGTTCATAAAAACATACACAGGCAATTAAACTAATTAAGAATATTCTCAATATGAAACCATGACAACAGGACAGTAAAAACCATAACAAAGACAGTAAAAGTGTGAACTGATCCAAAGCACAGGAGTGTAAAAAGTAATGCTGGGAGTTTGTTTAAAGAGTAGAGGCGTCCTGCTTCAGCTGTCTCCTGCATCACAACAACACTGTACTGTAACTTTGACAACACAACGCTTACATCGCCACTGTTGTTAAATGAATGAAGGTTATCAACTACACATGTGTCGACGTTGACGTTACACTCGCTGATCGGCTGAATTCACAACACTTCAAGCTCACTGCTAACAGCAGGCACCGTTAGCTGAGACATACGACTATTTCTTGGGAAAGAACGTCCATTATGTCCCGCACTGTAATATAAATGTAACTCCTGGTAGTGTAATGACTTTGGCTGAGTATTTATCAGTCGTATGTTCGCATTCATTTGAAAGCCCGAAACGTTTTACGGTTACAGTTATTGATGTTAGCTGTTGTTAGATTTGGCATTTCGCTGTCACGGGCTGACAACATAGCGAAACGCTCTTCAGGAAATAGACGGACCCGCTCTGACATTACTTACGGGTTGTTATTACTCATCGTCAGCAACATACTGCTCAATATCCGGACATTGGAGTGGAGGCCAGCGGCAGCCATATCCCGTACATGATCTATTACATTCATTTTGGATAAAGTTGAGGCTTTGCTTTATGTTTCCGTCTCAAGTTAAAAGTTTGGGCTTGTAAACAGCTAACGCTACCTAGCTTCTGATGTATTAAATATGGCGCCGAACAACCTTCCTTCCGCACAGTGCTGCCTTCAGGCGCTCGGGACGAGCTCGTGTTTTCAACCACTACGCTTGCAAATATTATATTTTCAGGAAATCAGCGACTGCAGCTTACAAACTGAGTTTTCGCTGACTTTATTTTAATTTTATAAACATTAGGTGAACATGCATAGAGTTAATATAAACGTTTAATAGATAAGTACATCTTTTTCATTCGCCTCCCCAATAGTTTTGTTGTTTCCGATAGTTGGGGAACGCATCTTGTGTTTTTGCTGCAGCAATATTTTTTGTTCAGTAAATTAATGTGAAGTCTCTTAGTTTTATTCTTAATTTAAACACTTCACACATTTGCTAAACGGCCTCGGTACAGTTGCTACTTGCAATATAAAAATACATGACATAAATATAATCGTTTAAAAAAGACTTGCAATCACTGCCTACTTTTTTCATTAGGTTTAGTTATACCTTTATTTGGTCTTCCTGTGCACCACTGGAGGGACACAAATGCACTCCGAAATGAGAGCATTTCAAACTGTTGGAAACAATAGTATTAAGTATTAAGTAAGTATTTTTTATCTAAAAATGTATTATTCTAAAATAAATAATATTAATAATGTGCATAGGTATAATACAATTTGGAGCCATACATCTACATTGGTAAAAATATTATTCAATTATACTATGCTACCTTATAATACCAACTGGTTTCTCAGTTTTATACCACAGATTCATCAAACATTGTGTCAACAATACATTGCCCATTAATAGCATCAATAAACTTTTCAAAACAACAATTTATGAGATGATAACAATACTATTATACAAGAGGACTCGGCAAGAATGGCTTTACTTGCCGGTGCATGTGTGTGAGATTCAACACAGGCAGAAGGCCGTAAAGCAGGTCAGGGCAACTGATTAGGAAGGTTTGGGAAGAACGTTTCCAGATTAGTGCCTGGTGATTTCTCAAGAAAACACTGCCTGAAAAACAAACTCTCACACACACACACACACACACACACACACACACGGAGAGAGAGTGGCCTGCAGACGCGCATGCGCACAGCTAAAGCCAGCAGCTGAACCTGGTGTCAAAACACAGAGGAAACCAGCAGCAGGCAGCGCCAGATCTCAACCCGATTTCAGCTTTAGCTCTATTTTTCGGAAAGTATTTGTCGACACAAAGTGTTTTTCCATTTTCGCCCGCGTACCATGACCGAACAATCAGCATTACTTCTTCGAAAACAACTGGCAGGTAATATGAACACAAAGCTGTGAGCACATACAGCCGATATAACGCCTGGCGGCTAACGCTAGCTTTTTTTTTTTTTTTTTTTTTTTTTTTTTTTTAGCTACGCAAAGCTGTGTTTACGCCATCGGAGTAATACGCGCAGAGAGCTAACCAGGCTACATAATGGGCTCCTTTATGAGTGCAGTTCAGTCTGTGGCTGAGCTGGTCTCTGGTGGTTCTCTGGAGTGTCTCTGTTGTCTCTGTCGGAACCGACACTGAGCCGCGCCGCCAGCCCTGCTAACGGGCTAGCGACTTGGACATTAGTGAGCTGACGGAACAAAGGAATAATCAACCAGGGACTCGTCTGCTCCGATCACTCCAGCTCTGACAGTGATAGCTTTATCATTTCTAAAGCTTTCATAGACTCACACGCCACTTTATCCGTAGCAGCGTGATTCACAGGACAGACCCGGCTGGATAACATAATATCTATCGGTCGTGGTGTCAATCTGGCTCCGACTCACGCTGGTTAGTTAGCGGCTTTTAGTGACGATACGCATCTCAAGTGTTGAAGCCCTCAGTGATGAAAGCCTGACTGTTCTCCTGTTGGAGTAATTAGAGAATCATCATCATCATCATCACCATTATTGGTGTTGTTGGTGGCAGCGGCTTTTCCCCTAAATGTCCGACACACGGTCCCCCTGATGTCCGCAGCTGACTGACAGTCTGCGAGTCGGCTGGATAAATATATATTTATATATATCTCTTCACTTTATTTAGCACTCTGGTCACCAAGCCTGTTGAAGCCGTGATTGTGGCTGACAGCCGTGATAGCAGACATCGTTAAAGTCAAACATTAAGAAGTTTTGAGTCAACACTTTGTTGTGAATGATGTGCAACAGACTCTGTTTATTACTATGGTGCTGTTGCACAATAATTGCTTTCAACATGGGGTAGGTGGTCTCTGAGAAACTATATCATTTGAATCAATAATAATTATAATCAAATGCTCAGCAGGAATAGGCCGTCAATGTTAATGTTACTTAACTGCAAGAGTCTAATAAGGTCAGAAAACTGTGATGCAACCTCTAAGATTAGGAAAAGATATCTGAGCTGTAACGCAATATAATGAGGGTCAACAACTCAGATATTGTACGGTCTTATCACCACAATGATATTATTTTTGTCCGTTTCCCAGCTCACAAAGTGACCTGCTTTGATAAAGTTAGACCTGCTGTGATCATGTATTGGAGCACGACCACTGGCAGGTTTTTCCGCGGTGCTGAAGCGACAGCAGCCATCCACCACATTGTACTGATTGTACAATATGCTAATGTTGGTTTCTCTGTGCGTGGGGATGTGAATCACTGTCTTCACAGTGGTTGAGTCAACTCAGTCCTTCAAGTTGGGGGTTCAGTTCAACTGTGATTATTATTTTTGGAAACCACGATTTGATTCCGTGAACATTGGCCAAACTGTATTTATTGAATGAAGTTGCAGTAATGTGAAACTATGACTTTAATTCTCCCACAAAGTGCCAAATAGACTTAATAGCTTCAAGGCACCCATTTTACATATTTTGTTGTTATATTAAAACTTTTAGGGTTCTAGTCAGAATCCCATATGTTGGCCAGGAAAATTGAAACAAGGGCCCAGGAATACAGCACAATTGATTCTTTGCTATTTGAGAGTAATGGTGTTAATTAAAGGGGGCTAATACAGCACTTACTACATATTCATTCTGGTCAGCAGCTGTATCATTAATTTGTTGTAAATGCAAACTCAACATTTCCTGCAGCTGCTTCACAGAAAATTTTGTATCAACAGCAGTAACAAAAGGTAAAAAAAACACAAACATGCAGCTTACCTTAGATTTACTTATATCTTCCATTATACTCATGAGTGTCAGTGACTTCAATACAGATTCATTATTGCTGTACTGCGTTTAATTATCCTCTCAAACTGTTTTCTGTGCACCATTTCCTGCAGCAGCTAGGCTTTTTCCTGTTGCTGTGCTGTTTTGGCCTATTTTATTTGTTCTAACATTTGCCAAATCCTGGATTACTGTACTATAATGTGATACTATTTGTTTTTTAACACCCTGTATAAACTGGCTCTAATTGAATATTGTGTGCTTTAACTTGTTAAATTGTACCAATAAGCTTATTAAATAATTATCTATCACCACTTTAATTACGTTCCCTCCTATTGCTGTCCTATGCAAGGGATTTGTCAATGTAACAACAAGCAACTTTGAATGTTGACTTCTCCAAATTATACCCAGTAATCTTTACCTGACGACTTACTTGCTCATCCATGCAAGACCTGTCACTTTTGTGTTTCATTTCCTGTTCATTGTATTAAACAATACCTTATGCCTCTTTTCCAGAGCTCAACAAGAACCCCGTGGAGGGCTTTTCAGCTGGTCTGATAGATGATGATGACATATATAAATGGGAGGTTGTGATCATTGGTCCACAAGATACCCTTTTGTAAGTGAGAGCACATTAGGATAACAATGTCTATGGTTGAGAAATGTATGAATGACTATTTAAATTCACAATGTCTCATTTGTCCTTGCTCTGTTTTTTGTATTGCAGTGAAGGAGGGTTTTTCAAAGCATACCTAACCTTTCCCTATGATTATCCACTACGGCCTCCAAAGATGAAGTTCATCACCGAGATCTGGCACCCAAATGGTAAACACATTACCTGTGTCTTTGATGTTTACTGACTTCAAATCTTCATTGCCATCACTCGGTCTAGACAAAAAAATGAATGTTTGCTACTTTATTGGATTATTTTAAAGGTTTCTTTTTGATTAAGCAGAAACATAATCCAGACTTTGAGTTTAATTGTAATGAAGGCTGTCATTACGCTATATTGGCTGCTGTTAAACTCATGCTCCCATCCTCCACAGTTGCGAAGAATGGGGATGTTTGCATCTCAATCCTGCATGAGCCAGGAGAAGACAAGTTTGGTTATGAAAAACCTGAGGAGCGCTGGCTTCCGATCCACACGGTAGAGACAATCATGATTAGTGTTATCTCCATGTTGGCAGATCCCAACAGCGACTCACCAGCTAATGTGGATGCTGCGGTAAGTCACACTTCGTATCCCAAAATGCTTTTTTTTTTTCTTCTGTTATCTGGGCAGTTCAAATCAATTGAGGATGTCCATTAAAGAATCTGATGTTGCTTCCACAGAAAGAGTGGAGGGAGGACCCTAACGGTGAATTCAAGAGGAAGGTGGCCCGCTGTGTAAGAAAAAGTCAAGAGATGGCATTTGATTAGGAGTCAACTGTAAATTCCAGGGTAAGTAAAGTTAATTGTTTCAGCTACGTAATAGTCACGTGTGAAACCTTGCTTCTGAAAATAAAAGTAATTCCAATGTTCTTTTTTTTTCTCCAGTTAAAGGAAATGCCTTCAGAGGGAAAATTTCAGCAAAAGGCTTTTGCACCCCTTGTTTTGCCAGTCAAAGGAATTGGTTGGCTTCAACCACGTTTCTGTGAACGGTTGTCATTTTCCGCAAGATGAGCCAATTTGAGAACCCTACCAGCGAAATTAACCTGTTTCCTACCTGGAATTGTATATTTAATGTTATTTATTTTGAAAAATTAATGATGTAAGATATGTCACTACTGTAAATTAACTTGCTTTTTTATCTGCTGCTGAACAGTTTCTACTTTATACCAGGTTTCTTATGCAATTTAGTGATCAAGATTGTGTAAAACAAAACAAAAAACCCGTTACCATTAGGTCATCACTTGTCCTCCCTACTGAATACTTACCACCAGATTAATGTCGGCCCAACAAATCTCTGTCAATAGATGTGATTATTTTCAACGCTGTCATTGAATCACTGTTGCCTTTTGTTGGCTTAACTTCCTTACAGTCTGCTTATTGTTTAGAGGGCCATGTTGAGAACTTTTAGAGGGACTTACAAAGAGTTTTCATACAGTCGTTATTCTTTTGAGAAACGGCCTCCTGTTAGCATTTCTTCCTATGCTTGTCTGAGTCTAAGAGAGATAAAACCATGACTCTCAAACCTGCATGATCCCCTCAAACAGCTCCGTTACGTATTGTTGCTAGCTGTAGATGTAAATGGAATGGCTTACTCAGTGATTTGAGAGTTACTGTTTTATGACATATTGACCTGCACATGCATAGCTAACGGTAACAGAAGGTTTGTGCCAACCTCTCAGGATCAAACTTAATTAGGGTCTCGATTAGCAATCAGTAAGATAAACCTCTTAACGTTCCTGACCCTTTCCCCTGACACGTGGCCCTCATGGAAGATATCTATTAATTATCACTTAGTCTAATGTTTTTTCACAACGTTATTATAAATCACGGACAACCAAACAGTCTGTGAAAATAGCCTAAGCTGTGATTATTCCGCGTGTTTACTGGTTAACTGGCATCTGAGCTTACCTCAATTTGAAAGGATAACAAATTTGACGAGGATTAGGGTTGTTTTGAGTTCTTAATCTATTAACATGGTGAATTTTAGGGGCTCCAGGTAGAATTAGGCAAGTCGCTCTACTTTATTGTGGCAAGTTTGGCTTTGATGGATGTGTGGGTAACTAAAGATGTGTAAGTCACGTTCACTCCTGAGTTTAGACTCTTGAGGACTTAGGGAAGACTGTTGAGCGATGCACTTAAATTCTACCAACATGTTGAGTTCTGATTGGTGTGGATACTTAGATAATATTTATCACCTTAACTTAATCACTGAATTTGGTTTGAAATTCTTGATAGAGACTTGAAATTAACTCACCACTTAATAAAGTATAAATAAGTGTTCTGATGGGGAAACAAAAACAATCCTGCATCTAGGTTTTATTTTTAAAGAATATACAGTCGTGTTCGGGTGGAGTCTGGAAACCATTGGCTTTTGCTCACTTTCATTGATGGTGTTGCTGACTATTAAGCCATGATGACATCTATTTTGAATTATGTTATACATGATTGATCTGTGACTGACATTGAAAAATGGCTAACCATCTTTTGGCGCATGCAATCAGGTTTGAAGGAGATGGGTATGTTTAAATAAGATACCATTGTTAGTACATTCTGGGTGAATGTGATGTGTACAGTTAGTAGTTTTCTGTAGACTTGATGATCACATAACTGCTGTTGACATTACCTTTTTAAGTCAGAATTTTCTAACCTACCATGACCTCCTCTGACCGGTGTTCACTGTATTTGCACAGATTCGGTGCGTTTGAAATGTCATTAAGCAATACGCCCTGAGAATGGTGTGTCCAGGTAATCCACCCTAACGCCATTATTTGTTTTTGGGTTGTTCTTTTTTTTTTTTCATTTTGTGTCAATGCAATGTATATTGGACATGATGCTCAATAAAGTGTGTAAACAGAGTGGCTTGTAATTTTGTTTGTGTTTTACATTTTAGATGAGAACACGCTCTGGGTTCAAGTATATTAGACCTCTGCTCTGTAATTGGAACCCTGGGAATAGTGTCAGATTTCAGGGCTGGCTTCATGTCACACTAATGGGCTCTGCTGGCTGCAACACATACTCCACAGATAAAGATGCTAGAAACCTCTCTGACATATCGACAGGGAATATTGGGATTGTAAGTAACAATGAGGAAGCGAGTTACATTTGTTGAGCAGCTGAAAAAAGAAACCCTATTAAAAAATGGAAGTGGTCACATCTTAATGAGGTAAGACCACAATGCGAGTGTTAACACCTTCAATGGATAAATGGAGATGATGGATTTGTTTCTTTTCAAACTGAGAATCTTGATTTTTAGGTCCACAGAATCTAACAAGAGATGCACAGATGGTGAGTCAGATAATCCTTTAAATGTTAACCAGACATTAATAAACCTGTTTTCATTATCTAATTACAAAATGTTGAATTATTTGAATGCAAACTGTATCCAAACCATAATTGTAAATGTTTGCTTTGTAGTTGAGGACTTAACTAAACCTTTTGGTCTCAGACTAATGGTCTGCTTATTTAATTTCTAGTGATGGAAGTATTCAGGTGTTTTACTTATGTAGAAAAACCCAATACTACAAGTAAAAGTCCTGCATTCTAAATTCTACTTAAGTAAAAGTACTACAAGAAAATTATAAGAATAATTGTTTTGCAGAATGGCCCCTTTCAGACTATTATTGTTTGTTTGTATATATGTATATATGTATATATATATATTGTTGTCTTATAATTACAGATATATTAACATGGAGCTCACTTGAACTACTTTATATACTGTTGGGTATTTTATTTATATATATATATTATTTATAATAAGTATATGATATTTTAGAAGGCTATTAGTTTTGTAAGTAAATATTCTGAAAGGTGGCTTGTGACTATAGCTTCCATATAATTGTGCTGCTTAAATAACACCACTGATACCTTAATTGTCAGACATGTTCTGTTCATGTTGCCTTTGGCAGGCTTTGAATGTTTACCTAGTCAGCAAGTGAGGGAGAGGTACAGAGGAGCACACATGAATGTGTCTGCAGGCAGCCAGCACATGAAGACAATACACATCCCCAAATCTATGATGTCTGCGCCCTTCTTACAGGTAACCACAGAGCACCGGGACACGTGCTCGAGTTAGTTTTATTTTTGGACTTCTACTGTCAAGGGCTTTAAGATGGTTTGAGATAATTATAACTTCCCTCATACAGTATGTAACTGTCATTACTGTCATTCAGCCATGTATAATCCTGTGGGTTTCTTGTTTCTGTCTCAGCATCCGGCCCTTACAGCTGGACAGAGACGCTACCTTTGCAGTATAGCAAACGTTTACAGTACGGAGCACATGAGGCAGCAGATGAAGCAGCACTATCTCAATGTGCTGCACGCGTGCGTTCAATCAGGTGTGTATCTCAATGCCTCAGACGTGAACTCTTGACCACCACCGTCCGCCTCATGTCGTGTGTTTTTTATCTCCCAGGTCAGAATCCCACCTGCAGAAGGAGGTATGGGGATCATCAGCATAGAGAAAATAGTACGCTCTCAAAGGATGCAGAGAAGGACACGGCAAGGGCGAAGCTTCAAGGGCAGAGGAGAAACAGCAGCAGCAGCACAGCTAATTCTGATGTCATACTTCCAAAAATAGTTAACAGATGACAGACGTGCTGGCACATGGTTTTACTCTGTCGAAGGCTTTAACAACCTTATCATGAGCCTTTACGCTGATCTTTGTATCAGCACCTGTTCTGTTCTTGCACATTGTATTCAGTCATAGTCATTACACAGACCTATACATATCACACATATTAATACTGCATTTAGTGTTATAGTACACATCATATTCACATGTGTTTCTGTTAAATGAATGTCTAGATGTAGTAGCTGTCATAAAGTCTACTTGTATTCGTAATCATGCTATTATCTGTAATCTATATATAAAAGATAAATACATAATTAATTGGAAATTCTGTTGTCCCTGAGTTCCAGCAGTCAAATATTTTAAACAACCTTTCTAATGATATATCTGTTATTTGGTCTTTATCAAATATAAAACTTTACCTGTGTATTTTGCATTTGAGAAAGCATCATTCATGTTTTTTTTTTTTTTTGGGAGGGTAGTTGGGAGCCATTATCAATATGATTATTTGTTTTAATTTGTACCTGACAATGTAACATCGTTATGTCCTGAATGATAAGCTTTCTAACATTAATATTCCATTTTTATTATAGCTCTGCATGCTCAGTAACTATTCCAATAACTGTTTTGAATGTAATCATAGTGTTTTTAGTGTGACTGTAACATCTGTCCAGGAGCTACAGATTAAAGATAACCCTTTGTCCAAGTCTGCCTCATTAACAGCAATGTTTATTAATAATTCATAAATAAAAACATTATAGTAACCTTTAGTATCTTGAGGCCGTTTTCACCGCGTAAATAGTAAAGGCTTTAAAAACGTGTTGGATCGTCCATCTTTGTTTCTGGAGGAGTCCTGTGAGGCCGGACGAGCCTGTGTCTGCTCGCCTGCCCGCTGCCGACATGAACTGTGTGCTCGGAGGAAACTGTGTCAAAGGTTTGTGTCAGCAAACAGCAGCAGAGCGAGGCCTGCCGCCAGCCAGCTCGTCTCGTTAAACCTTTCATCTCTGATAAAAGACGGAGCTAGCTGGAGGTAGCGTCAGTGCGGCGGCTCGCAGTTTGTTCAGACGTGTTTCTGGCTCTTGTTGTGTTGCAGTGTTGGGGAAGGCCCTTCACGCCCTGTCCCGGGTTGGAGATGAGATGTGGCTGGACCCCACGGTCCAAGGGGTGAGCAGCCGGCAGAGAAACACACTGGAGCTCCTATTCAAATGTGATGATATTATTGTGGTAATACCAGGGCAGCAGCCAGGAGCTGTGAGTCTCTCACAGGTAACCTGCTGTTGCCTGCCCCCCCCCCCCCCCCCTGTCTTTAGTCCTTCAGTGAAATGAATGGTGTTGTACGTGAGGCCCCTGTATGGGTCCTCTCCAGGTGTTGGGCCCCCCCGTCAACCCCTTCTCTCCCTACGGGCCATGGCAGCACCTTGACCGAATCTCTCTCTCTCTCTGTGTGTGTGTTTGTCTCCAAGCTGGCACTGAGATCAGTGAACTCTGCTCAGTCTGCATACGCCTGCTTCCTCTTCTCGCCGCTGTTCTTCCAGCACTACAGCCTGGGGCCCGAGGCAGAGCCGGGCGCTGAGGCCATCAGGTGCAAACTGGCCATGAAGGTGCGCCGGTCATGTTGGTTGTTCATCTGCACAGAGCTCAAAGTGACACCTCAGCTCACTGCCTGGGACAGATGCTCAATTATTCAGGATACAGGAGACAGAAGAATTATAAAACCAGAACTGAACGAAGGCGCGCGCGACATGACGGTGTTTTTCCTTTGAGACTGTATGATGAAAATGTTAACACAGTGACGGCAATCTGGTCTAAAACATGTCTATTTGTTTTCAAGTCTGTTCTGCCTCTTTTCCGGTGTTTGACTTCCATTGAGCGTAATGTGGAACGATGTCAGATATCAATCAGCACTCCCACTGACCGAGTGGTGATCCAGTTCTTCTGCAGGCATGGTAAGAAACGTCGCTCTTTGTATTATAAGCTTGCTGTAGTTAAAGGAAAGGGTAGGTATTCTGAGAGACCTAACCTATTTGGTTGTAATGAAATTATTTTTTTCCATCAGTTTTTTAATGGATTGTTTTTCTTTACTTGGTTTCTGCCACCATGTTCCACCTGACCTCTGTCATCACTATGCTGCAGACACTGCATTGCATATTGTCAGCACTTGGTGGCAGTGTGCTCCAAATATCCTGTCTGCTCTTCCGACAGGCATCACTAAAACCCACAACCTACATTTCCAGGAAACTGAGGCTCTGCAGGCAGTGTTCGCCTCGCACCTCTGCCCCAGCGTGCTGAAAGCTCCTGCCAGGTTAGCAGCTCACTGTTCGTTATCACGTCAGAACCTCAACTTTCTGTTACACACTGAGCAGACAGAACTTCAGGAGCACATCTCTGTGATTGAGTACCACCCTTTATTACGCAAACAAAATGTTCTCTTGAGGCCTTGAAATCCATCTTTAACCTCTTCTTCTCATGACAGGTGGATTAACTGTGAAATTAATAAGGTATATGATAGCTGCCAGCTGGATTCAGCAGTCCAGTCGGTTTAATGGAGGGAGAACAGGTGTTTGCAATATTTTGTACTCTCAGTTGACTCTGGGCGACAGTCAGATGAATCCCCTGAAAACACACACACACAAACACACACACACACACGCCATTTCAGTTCAGTGCACTTCAGTTTAATCAACCGGTTTGACAGGGACGTAAATATTAATACCCAAAGTATATAGACTTAGGGAAACCATCATCCATCAGCAGCACGGCACTGACATGCCGCTCTCTGCTCAGTGCTTCGGTTGATTCTGTGTGAGTTTGCATTTGTTTTGCAGGCTTCTTGGTGATATGGTGATGCATTTCCCGGTGTCCCAGGAGGAAATCACTCTGTCCATGACTCCTCTGAGAGTCAGCCTGAGAAATTACTACGAGGGGGGAAGCGGTGAGCTAACATTACACTGTGATTTGGCCCCTGGACAAAACTGTTTCTGCTGCACCAGCTCTGAGATTGTCACCTAACCTTGATAATGCGCATACAGCATACTTAATTCTTCAACCACATTAAAGCTAAACACACTCCTGTTTGATTTGGATGTACTTCTGTCACAGATCACATGAAGATGATGTGCACCGAGATGTCCTTACACCCAGACGAGTTTGACCACTTTCAGGTCGGAGTGGACTCCGACGTAACCTTCTGTCTGAAGGAGTTGAGGGTAACGGGGTTATTTTTGGAGGCTCCTTTTAACCGGTCACATGAGAATATTATGTGCGTGTATAGTTGTGTGTGCGCAGAGGGCATGTGTGTGTGTTTGACTGGCTCACCAGGAGCATTTTATGTCTAAGAGGTCGTATTTCTGGTCCCGTAATCTGGATACTCGAGTGTCCTAAAGTCTCCGTACCCGCCGCTCTGCATCGTTTCTGTGTGAACCACGACACAGGAAAAGTAATTGGAGTTGCAGAAATTATAGGCTACACACTGCACGGTTCGTTTTGAAATGTGTTATGTCCGAAGCCAAGTAGGAATGAGTTTGTGTTCAAGGGCTGGTTCAACTTAAGTCGATCTTAAACTATTTATATTTTGAGTAACAGCAAAACATTGGATCTTAGAGAACTATAATGTCATTTCCAGAACAGTGTGCTCAGTAATCCAAAACGGTTTGTTACAGTGTCTAAATGAACACACCCCAATTTAAATAGCTTTCCTCTGTTTTGGCTTAGAAAACAAAGTAAAAGGACTTGGTTGGCCTTTTGGAAATTTGGATGAACAGTCCTTATGTTAGTCCAAGTTAATGAGACTTGACCTGAATTAACACCCACAGCTCTTGTCCCTAATGTCTTGGAATGTTTCTCCGGCACCCCGCTGTGAGGCTCCTCATTAGCCAGCCTAGTCTTCTTGTCTCTGTCGGTTTTGGAAAATCGGGTTTGGATGGATTAGAAGCCAGGCTTTACGTTTTAGTCTGCCTCAATTTGCTCGAGCATTGATATTGTTCTTTAGCCAGATCATTGTTAACACGGCGTGACACTACTCTCAAATTGATCAGCTATTAAAATGCCATAATCTTGATGTGGACGCACAGGCCTGTCTTAGTTCTTGCCAGTGAATTGCTGCTGTTCTGTTTTTCCCAGGGTTTACTGTCGTTTGCCGAGTCACATTGCCTTCCAGTGACGGTCCACTGCAGTGCTGCAGGAAAGTGAGTCTTCTTTGCCATCGTGATGAGCTTGAGTGGCATTCGTATCTCAGGTTACAGGGGCAGACGTCATTCTGGTGGCGCTGCACCACAGGCACTCCAAACTGAGTGTGTAACTAACACCAGACAACCTCAGAATTAAATAAACAATTTCGTCTGATTATATTACCAGAAGGGACCATTCATGGTGAGTTTTTCTTCTGGCTGGTAAAACAGTGAAATATAGTGGTGAGTTTAAAAAGAAGAGACGATGTAATTGTATTTCTGTCACTGTCAGATATCAGTCAGTGTGTCATTGATGTTGTTTGCAGGCCTGTGTGCTTCTCTGTGGAGGACATGGTCCTGGAGGCCACTGTGGTGCTGGCTACTCTGAACGACTCTGAAAGCAGGGGCCCCTCTCAGCCTGCAGAGACCCTGGCCCCCCCTACACCCAGGTAACAAGCACTGCCTTTAGTCCTGTGTGCAGTAACTGGGATCTGTTATGCCCTCGCACAGATAAGGGGGTAAGATTTATTTTCTCGTGATTTCGACCGGGCAGCGTCCCTGTCACAGCTGATGTCGTCGCAGGCCCAGGTTCTCAGATCCACTGTGACGGTGTATTCCAGAGTATAATTGAATCTTCCCACAGGGCTCTACCTGAGCTTCTCTCCTGGCACCCAGTCAAGGCAGTGGGCCCTCATTGGCTGTTTTTAGCTTCCTAAGAGGGCGTAGGGTTACAGCAGCCAGCCTTGTGTCTGTAACTGAGGTAAATAGGGCAGGCATAGGACATGTGGGTTAGTTTAGAAGCCTGTCAGTGTGACAGCCTGTAATCCCCTCACCTCCACTATGCTAACCTGCTCAGCTGTCGCGCCCGTGTCACCATCCTGCTCTGCGTACTCTCTCTTTGTGCCGCACTGGGCTTTGGGCTGCGGGCGGAGCCTGTCGCAGCAGTCCCAGCTGTACCGCTGAACATCTGGATCATTTGTAACGTTTGCGCTGCTGTTAGTCTGCAGTGACGTGGCTGACCTGATGAGCAGGCGGTTCTTCAGTGCTCCTGTCCCCGCTGCTCGGGAACTCGACTACAACCTGCACTCCCTAACCTGCATTTCCTGTTTTCACATTGATCATTCAGGCCCTTTCTGAACATAAGCACATTTTTGGTATTCATGGTATGCACATAAGAAAGACTTGCTTGCCTGCTGCCTCAGAGGCCTTGTGAAGTACAACTCAAGAGCCTGAGGTTTTTATAACCAGCTTGCTGTATTTACTTCTTCGTGCAGTGTTTCTCTTCATACTTCTGGTCTGGTTGCTTCTCTGAGGTTGAAGACATGTAGTGTGGTTACATGCACAGGGTTGTTTTGCTGTTTGCTTACACTGTGCTTCAGGCCACTTTGAATATCAGCTGATACAGAGCTACACTCTACCCTGTTCATGAATGTAACCTTTCTAAGGTGAATAAACATATTTCTTACTCTTAAAGGTGATAATAATGTCAGGTTTATTATCCTTGTTTTTTTCTATTTAACAGTTTTAGTGTCAGAATAGTAAAACTATTCTATAAAACTAAAGTTTATATCTTAGTTATTGAATATGTTGACACCAATTCATACGCAGTGCTCTGAGTACTATTTTAATATTGCACTGAAAAAAAAAGCATTCAATGTTATTTTTGAATTAAAAATTAAGTGAATATATAGTTTTTATATTTAAATGTTCCCCAGAAACAACATCAGAGTTGTCCAAAAAGATGCCCTGTTTTCCAGCCGTATGGTCGTTAGTGTTGTGTGAAATTTCCTCTCCGGCCTTTGTGTACTTGTTCTCTTTTCATGGCATTAACACTATCTCCACTTGCTCCATCAGACGTGCCAGTATAACCAACTCCACTCTTCACTGGGCTCAGTGATAATCTGCATGCTCAGGAGTCAAATTTCTTGGAGAGACACTGACCTCGCTGTGTTGTGGGGGACAGAATTGTTAGTTTGCTGCTATAGAACATGGCACAGTAGTACACCACAATTACACCGCACACAGTGTCACAACTATTTGTCAGCTCGGGAACTGATCATTAGCTCTGGATAAAAATAAAATAAAATCACCAAATGCTTGCCGCAGAGATGAGTGTGTTGTGTTTGTGTGTGTGTGTGCGTCCCCAGGTGTGCAGATGCTGCTGTTCCACCTGTGGGTTCATGCGAGGCAGACAGCAGGAAGCCTCAGGATATTCCTGTTGTGACGGAGCTGATTCCATCCAGCCAGGGCAGCCCTATAATCAGCCCACCTGCCCTGATGCTGCTTCTGCCTCGGACTGACGACCTGTACGGACTCTGTGTACCTGATGAGGCTCGTGCCAGCGTTCCCACCACTCCTGTTTCCTCCCCGGTAACAAGAGCTTCCTGTTGGTTATTAATTTTCCCTGGGAACTCCATATGGCCTCTGCTTATTCCCCGACGCTCGCAGGCTTTACAGTGTTGACAGGTTGGGTGGCATTGTGACGTGCCAAAGTGCTTCAAGTGTTTTTCTTTGACCTCCACTGGAAGCAAGCCCAGAGTGCCACAATGCCTCACCATATGAGGCGTGACCGAAGAAGACAAGCAAGGTGACACTGGGCGTGAGAGATTTGGAACATCTATGATCTGTCACCATGATGAATCTAACCTTTGTGTTGGCTGGCACGTGGTTTTGTTCCTCCACGCTGAATTTTAGTTTTTTTGTGCCCTCAAGAGGCGAATATTATTTTGTCAGACCAGTTTCTAGAGACCTAACGCAGCACTCATTTTCTTTTATTGCATTGAGGATTTAATTTAAAAAACATTTACCTATTTTTTCAGGAAAAATAACCCTTAAAGCTAATTTTTGAAGCATTGTTAAAATCACATTGTACACTAACATGTGTCCCTTTCCCCGTAGATCTGCTCACTCCTGTTCAGGGCCACGTCCTCAGAGCAGGACAAGGATGGTACTGCTGTCAGACATCCTGTTCTTGCATGTTACAGTGACGAAGAGGAGAATACAGAGGAAGACTGTCCAAGAACCCCGTCACTCTGAGTCTGTTACATCCTACTTGTTTCTTGTCTTGGCTTTTTGTGATGCTGCCAAAAAGTAGACCTCAACATTCAACCGTAGTCTGAATGATAGGATTTAATTATTTTATATTTAATGCACATTTTATGTTTTTAAGCATACTGTTTATGGCTTTAAAATTGATTTGCTTGTTTGGAAGTTCTGGAGAAAGTATTTGTAATTATTTATTAAAAATTATATAAATGAATTTGTTTCAGCAATTTCAATGTGTGAAATACATTTGTCATGGCATGTAAGGAGAACAGACTGTTTGGTCTTGTCTGTAAAAACATGACCTCAGCTTGAAGATGCCACACCTGTCTGCAGATGGTAACTCTTAGTATGCCTGATGTCTGAGGTATGTGGGAGTGCACACACAGATCGTACGAGGTGTTCTTCAGCATAATCTTTTTCTGGCCTGCACGACAGCCAGAGTTCAGTGAGGTAAACAAGCTGGATGAAGTGCGATAATGTCTTGATGGGGAAAATAACAGCCATACAGGCATCCAGCCTGCACCAGTGAAGAAAACGCCTCTGCAATGTATGTGTGTTGTGTTTTGATGAATACTCCAGCATGCCAGATAGTGTTCTGATCTTAAACCAACTGCAGGTATATGCTCATATCACAGCCATCAAATACAACAGGATAATAAATACTATACTCTTTATTTAAATATTGTACAGGTTTGAAAATTTTGTTTTTTTTTACACTGAGCTTAGAACTGCATTGAACTGTACATCCAAAATATATTTAGACACATGCTCTGGTTGTAACAATTGTTTTGAAGAGGAAGATGAGAGACAACAGAGTGTCAGGGCAGGTATGAGTCAGGAAGCAGGAACCACAAAGCTAACAGTGGCAGTACCATCTGACTGGGACAATTGCTTTGTAATGTTGTTAAGGCTGCTTAGATTGTCCAGAGTGCTGTAACACTTAAAACTCACTTTCTGATCATTCACTGCTCTGCATAAATCTCCTCTTCCTTGAAATCAGCCCAATTTCAAAATGACACCTGACACTGCAGTCTTCCAGTGTGAACTTGTCAGATTAAGTAGGGAAACGGTCCATTAGATAGAGCAGATTGTAAACAGTGACCTGAAGATCCACAGGGAGGATTTTCTAAGCATGCAATGGCTTTATCGCTATTCCTAAGCTCCTGACTCAGTGCAGAGAGGCAGATTTCAGAAGAAAAAAGGTTGACCACACTGTAGGTGAAAAGACCTAATGTTAAGACAGTAGGGCATGATGGGAAAGCTGTTTTGACTCTTATGGCTACTTATGGACGTCTGCCAGTATCAACGACACCTGATACAAGGCACATTATCATAACGGTACACAAAATACTGATTTTACTAAGAAAGATTTTGAACTATGGGTAAACTGTTCGGTAAATGCAGAGTGCAAATCTGTAGTGATGTAATGGAAACATAATGACCATTTTTCACATGAAACCTGCAGTGACCTGACTTATGAATGTGCCATTGGAGCTCTACAGCAGGAGGGAGGGAGAGAAGAAAAGGAAACGCTGATTGAGAGCAACCGCTTCTAAAGCTACTCTGATGCAGTGATCAGTCCAAAGAATTCAACAATCCCACTGAACAAAGAAGTTACAAAAATACATTTGGTCACCTGACCAACTTCCACTGTGTTGAGCTTTTTCAGATATGCTTCTTAAGCTTTGTGCGTTTAAGGCTGCGAGACCAATTCAGCCCAGTGGATATGGAGAAGTCTGTAGCCTTCACATCCATTTCATGGACACTAATTACACATGTTAACAGATGCGATGAAAAGCACACAAGTGCCTTCATCACACGTACACATGTTCATGGACACATTACATGTAATCACAATCAAGACTTCAGCAGCAGCTGTGAGATTAAAGGGAGGCCATCAGTTTGACACAATATATATCTTGAGGCTTATGAACTAAAGCAGCCTCATCCCAACCAACATGAAGTAACAAAAAGGTGTGCAAGACATGAATTGCACTGTTATGGAAAAGGCAGCTGCCGCACTTCTTCATGAAATCTTATTGGATCACCGTGCCAAGAAACTAAGCACATTTGTATGAATGTCACATACACCAATTTTTTGCAAACATTTACCAAAACATCCCAGGACAGCCCACTGGTCATATCCTATAATCAAACATATGCTCCCTGCACCCACATACAAGGTTCAAAAAAGGTTTTCTAAATACCACTATCATTAGGAACATCCGCTCGCACAAGGCAGCCCATTTATTGAGCCCTAATGCTCCCATTTCCTATGCAGTTCCCTTCTTGACACTTCTGACGGACTGTATCTTTTCGCTTCCAGCAGCCCAGCGTGAAGCCGCTTTAACAGTCTTACACCTACTGTCTGGCTACAACTGCCTCCATCTCTGAATCTCAACTTCCTCCCTGCCCAAACCACCCATCAGAGAAAGAGGACTTATCCTCGTCAGACAGGATCGTCATCTCCGACGTGCCCAACGACTGCTTATCCCGAGCAATGGGATTATCCAGTGAGCACTGGAACAGTGCAAAGATGCCAACACTGCAGCCTGGCCAAGAGGATGTTTCAGGCCTCTAGTCCTCTTTATTGCGCCCCTCTCTAATGTACATGATCACAGAGAGGTGGGCATGTAGGAGGTTTTTAGGTGGGAGAGAAGGGGGTGATGATCATTTGGGGGGGCTGAGGCAGCCAGCATGCCAGGGAAGCATCTGACATCAGTCCTTCATCCTGGCCAGCAGGAATCAAAGCAGTCCATCACCTGCAGAGGCAGATGCCCCCCCGCCCCCCCGTCACAGCTCCACACAGTCTCTAGTCAGTGTATTCTGCCACTATGGACAGCAGCACTGTGATGTCATCTGGCTTTCCTCCTGGACACAAAAGAACCTGTTAGGATGGTTCTGAACAAAATGTTTTTAACATTTCAATTAAAAGAAATATTGATGTCATGTGCCATTGCCCACCTGTTTAAAAGGCTTTGAAGGGCATAATTAGAACTGAAACGCTTACCTCTTACATTCAGTCCATTGTCACAGGCAAACTGTGCAAAAGGCGACATGTAGTTAGGGTCATATGCCAGAACGTGGGCCTGCTCTGCAATGCTCCGGGCGGTCTGCTGGATGCTCTCGTAGTTTGTGTTCTTAGGAGCACAAACAAAAGCAAAAGTGGACATGAAGTTTGTATTCCAGACATATTTCTGATTCCACTTCCACTAGCAAACCTGTTTGGGCATCTGTGTGACTTACCTTGAGCTTCTTCAGCTCCTGCAGGATCATGTAGTCAGGCATGTTGTCGAAGAGCCCGTCGGTGGCCGTGAGGATGATGTCACCCAGCTGGACGTCGAAGGAAGAGCTGTCTGCTGCATCAGGGCTGCAGGCGCAGACGCAGTAAAAGTCAAGGCAGGGAACAATGCATGCGATCGTTTTGGTGATTTAAGTGATTCAGGATGTTATTTTTTTTTTGTCTCACGGTGAAAACTAAAAATACAAACCAACGCTAGCATCAGCAAGGTTGTGACCGCATTAATTCATCCTGTTTAAGCTTTTTCCTCTCCCTCTTTTACACCCCTGTACAGGAAATCTGTCCCGTCTGAGCTGATAGATTAATCTGAACCTCTAACCCAGCTTCTCCTCTACTCGAGGAATACTCACTGATTATAGCACATTACTCTACCTAGTGGCAAAATGTACTGACAAAGCTGTGAAAGCTAGACTCCCAATCACTACTGATACTTCACCTTGGCAACAGGAACTTAATCACATGCAGGATGCAGATACATTAAATCACATTGGGGCTTTGGAAAGGACACTAAAAGGTGTGACTATTACGATGATGGGTGCTACAAATACATACGGGCAGGAACTAAGTTAGTCTGCCAGTGTCAGGTTCACTTCTTGGAAGGCGCCCTTACCCTGCTGCAGAGCCCCTAGCTAGTCGTGAATGTTATTTTGTTACAAACTGTCTGAACTGCATCATGACACTGAACCAAAGATTCAAGGGACAGCATGTCCTGTGCTGTGATTTGGATGTAGCTGAAACTGCAGTTCGTATGAAAAATACGGCCGTAAAACTTTTCCTGGCAGCCAGGTAGAGCCACAGAAATATACCACTGCAGATGCAGTATGGGCACCCACCGTTAGATGTGGAAGTATGAGAAACTTCTCTGGTGTATGCAGTGGGTGAGCAGCTGAAATTAATTGGCTGCCATGTTTGAATTCACCATCCTATGTTTAACATGTCCATGAGTCAAAGCCATTTCTCAAATGCCACCAAGAACAAACGCTTCAGATGATTATCCAGTGGTAGCTCTGAAATGTCTTATCTTCAGTTATAATTATGAAGATAATCCTCGGGCAAATGTGTGGGCTTATAGCTATAAAGCCATGGTATGAGAACACGATGTCTTCCTCATGTCTGATCACCATGCTGGAGGTCAACTAATACGCGGACAAGCAATGAAAACAAATCTCACTTAATTCACTTGTGGCAAACAAATAAATTAAAACTATAGAGGTTGAAGTAGCCCACAGAGCATTAAAACACATGTTCAGCTGCATGTTGAACACACATCTCTTCCAGAAGTACCTGATGCCGCCTTCTCCCACATCAACATGCTCCAAATAGTTTCTACATTTTTCAAGGAACATTTTTCTTGTATTTTACAGTCAAAGCAGTTGTTAATGCACTTCCACTCTTCTCTATTGGTTGCTGAATTGGTGATTTAGGATTGGGAGCTTAATCTGCTGCAGCACTCAGTATAAATCCTTGAAATGACTAAAATGCACAAATTAAAAACAAAGTGTCATTTCAAGCACCACATTAAATTTACAACCACTGAAAGTGATAATGGGTTGATTGACGTTGAATTTGGGTCATTTAGAAGAAATTAAAAAAAAAATAAAAAATGAACACTCTGTACCACTGGTGACATGCACTCCAGGTTCATCCATGGTTCATCTTCTCTCAGTTTTTCAGAAACACTTTTAAGAGGCTCAAAATAATCTGCCCAGTTCAAGACTGAGCGGGTGAAAAGGTGTCTGAGCCTGCTGGTACAGGATTGGCTGTGGACTCTTCGGTTTGCCCATCAGCCCACACAGACTTTGACCGGGGTAACAGGGAAAGCTTGGCAAACATCCAACGCCTGCCCTGCACTCTACTGACGTCGACTGTGCTGCTGCTTGGCACACTGTGGCAACGAGACACGGCAGCACGAGGCCCCTGACACACTGTTACGCCACAGCCCAACACAATACAGTTGCTACAGTCACAAAACACGTCTGCATGTTAGGGACACGAGCGCGAAAAAATGTTCAGCAGTGCAGTTTGTTATAGCAAAGCGCCTTTGTTATGTCTGCACGTGATCTCTGATATTATCAGGATGTGTACGGCTTTGTATCGGTGGTGCGGAACACATGTATTATCTCCTCTCCATCAACTGTTCCATTAACTATTAAGGACAAAAAAAAAAAAACTCCATGTGCAGTCCCCCAAACAGCAGCAGGTGTACGAGGTACTGCCTGTTGGTGTCTCACCTGTCACTGAGGACGGCCCCTTCGGCCCCCGGGGGAGCAATGGACAGCTGGAAGGGCGTGTTGAAGTAGTGCTGCTGCTCGTCTGAGCGGTGGACCACTTCCCCTCCCCGGACCACCAGGAAGCCCGAATCTCCCAGGTTGGCTGTGTGCAGCTGGTGACTCTGCCGGTCCAAAACCACGATGCAGGCTGTGCTGCTACCTGCAGAGACACACACACACACACACACACACATTTATTTTCCATTTCAATGCAAATGCTAAGCAAAGGTTTGAAATATCCCAAAATAAATGCAAATGTGGTCTTGTTGTCATACACTCACTGCAGGCTGCAACTGTGTCAAGTTTCTATAGTATGAAACTGCCATATGAAATATGTATATATTAAATACTTTTTTTTGCAACAAGTGCAAAAACATTTCTGCATTTTCACAATGGCTCCGTTCTATTCAAGTGTCCCAATAAGCCATGAATGAGCCAGCATGCACAATACCAGGACCCTGAAACAATTTGGAATTCAGCCATCATTGATTTTATTGTCACACGTGCTTTTCCTACTAAATATCTTCTGTAAAGGAAGGCTTATGATGAAGGAATATCTTGCGATTTGCCATTTAGGTTTTATATTTACATACTTAATTTTCATTAAAATGCCTAGATGAAACAGTTTTCCTCCTGACTTTCCACAGCTATATAGCTCATGAAACAACTCTCTGTTTATGGAAGGATACCTATCTGAAGTGTGTTTGGGAGACTGATTAATGAGGTTAGCCTGAATACACAAACTTGACTTACCACAATCAGCGCATCGGTTTTTAAAAATTCCACCATCTAGGATATGGTGAAGAGGAAACATGAGCTGGTGGAGCAGGCGGACGGCGTGCGGCCACACCCTGCTGGTGATTCATCTGGCACACCAAAATATGTTCTCTGGGATCAACCTTCAAAACCCCTCATGCACTGTGACTCATTCCCTTTTTTCTCTGTTTTCACTCCAGCAGTACAATTACACACACTGCCGGCCTCAAGAACATTCCCTCTGCCGTGAAGGAACAGCACGACAATACAGTGTTGTTTCCCCTGCTGCACATGTGATAGAGGGGTGGAAAAGTACTGACGCTCACAGAGACAGCGATCTGTTCCTAAAACATTTGTTCGCTGAGGTTACGTGTTGGTGCAGGCTTTGTTGTCGGGCAGTGGTGCAAAGGAGGAGAGGGTTTCTGGAAGGGAACTGCATGGGGCAGGTCAGGACTTGGGACATTGCCAGGACTTCTTAATGGAATCTGGCTGTCTCTGACTCATGATGCAAAAATCTCCATCCAACCACCACTAAACTGAACAGCCAGAAACAAACAACCTATCCCTAGATGGTGTACTCAGACCCAAACCACATGGAAAATGTACTGCTTTATTGGAAAGCACAGTGTGCCTTTACACGGTATAGGTTGAACTGTCCTGTCCAGAAGAATTTGTTTAGTGAGCTTTTAAACACGGTGAGAGGCACCAAGTAAGAGTACCAAAGTCTGTAGTTCTACTATAACACGTTTAATACAAATGGTTGGGAAAAGAAGAAGACCATGGCAGTCTTCAATAAGATGGGAATGAATGTTGTGATGACCAATACAGAGCAGCAGCAGATACCCAGACATTCAGTGTTACAGTACCACGGATAGGGCCTTATTTGTTGATTGATTGATTGCTTGACTGACTGGCACGGTCTTCAATAAGTCTTAAATGTGTCTTTAGAACAAGTGGAGGTGGCCATGACTCTCTCTATGAACACTGAGACCCTGTGTTTCCAGTGGCTTTACTCACCCAGTAGTGGCACTTTGTTCTGCAGCAGCTCATAGTAGCTAGTCGTGAGGACTCCCACAGGGTTGCTGGGGACGAAGCGTCCTTCCTTCACCAGCCTCTCACATGTCTTCATCAGTGTTCCTGAAAACTGCGATGGGTCCACTCCATAGTCCCGCCAGCCACCTACTCCATCCGCTACACCTAAAGAACATTTAAAAAAAAGTGACAGGTGTTCATTTAATGACTGGAAATAATAATTTCCCCCTTAATCATTGTTTAACAACCGCGTCTTTCTTCACTAATATTTGTATTCTGTATTGTGAATAATGCTGCTTTTTGAACCCCATGAGAGAACTTTTACAAGGGATCAAGTGAAATCAAGCTCAGAAAAACAATAGTTTTTGACATTCCCTACTTGTTGAACATTCCTTGTTCAACAAGTGAGGATCTTACGAGACACAAGAACAATGCTATGCAGCTGTACAATAAAGAAAAACAAAGGCCACTTTCACCAAGATGCAAAAAGGACATCCAGTGCAGAAAAAAACAGACAGTGTTCAAGAAATCAAGGATACGTCACAGAATGCATAAAACAGCCCTGTCTGTAGGGAGTTCATCTTTGACCGGTCACCATTTCAGTTATTCCTGATAATGTTAAGTGAGTCTATCCGGTCGTCTACAAAAGTCTTTTCAAATAATTAAAACAGCCAGATGTTATTTCACATCCACTGTAGTTAAGTGCGTTTTAGGCTCACTGATCATATACTTTGGCTCTTGGCTTCAAAACATAAAATCTGTGATTCCAAAAACATAAAAATCTCCTCATTGCAATGCTTCGTTAAACTTTGTAGAGAAACATGCTCTGCTTTGTGGGTTGATAAGAGCACTTGATCCCATGGGAGCATTTGGTCAGGTCCAGCATTTCCCTAGAAAGGAAACTTTAGTCTCGTTACTCCAAGGACTGACCATACAAGGATGGCCCTCTGTGTCTCCACAGCCTGTGCCAGAACAGAGAAACAGGCGTGCGCAAAGCAGACACACAACTTTGCAACTAATCAAACCTTCCAAAAATAACCTGACTTGGTGAAAGGATGTCTGGATTTTGTATGTTGTTGTATGTCTTGATAACCTGTGTGTGAGTTAGCACAGACATTCAGTGGAGCTGCACAGTCCTGCAGAGGTGTTAAATAAGGTTGTTTATATAGGATTCAAGGCCTTTGTGCTGAAGAGTCATTTTATACAACCCTCAATGGAGCAGATTTTACAGGCTGCATTGTTTCTGTTTATTTAAGGCATATTGATGATGTGTGGAATTAACTGTCCACACAATATGAACTTCAGGCTCAAGCCTAGTTAGCATAAATATGATGCAGCAGGTAATCAATACAGAACAAAAAACAAGAACTGAAGTACAGTGATGAGATGTTAGCAGTGGATGAGCTCATGTGCACTCAGTCTCTCAGCTGGCACTTCCACCAGCCTTCTTTACCAAATTTGCTCGCACGTGCAATCCAACCTTCGCGTGAGGTTTGTCAGCCTTCAGATAACAGGGGGTGACCTTTGACCTCCCATTCACGTCATAGCCAGTGTTACACAGGGTGATGTCGCACGGCTTGGTTAATGTTTCTACAGCAAACGACGCACACACTCACCCAAAACATCCGCGGATCTGTGTCGGGCGATGAAGCACGCGTCGTCCCCATAGCACATCCCTTTCTTCAGGATACCTTTGCGGAAATCTTTGCCGAAGCCGCAGCTCGCTGTCACCAGGCTGTAGTCGCGGCTGTCGGTCTGTGAAAGTCCGCCGATCACAGCTCTGGCAACCAGTCTCCCGTAGGACAGCACGGACAACATCCCCTACACACCAGCGCGCACCGACACGACCCGGCCAGGCCAGCAGCCCTGCTAGCTCAGCGACGATGTGACCCGCCGACCGGAGCTGGCTCGCGGCGGAGCTAACAGCGACACACCGCCGACGACCACAGCCGCCGCGCACGCTCACCACAATGCCTTCCGCTGATAAACAAAAACAAAACAAAAAAAAGTGCCGCCTCGGGGAGCTTTGTTCCTGCGCCGTGAAATTCACAGAGAACTGCCGCCTCTTCCGCTCCAATAGAGCCGTAGGAGGTGTTTGAGTGCGGCCATGGTGCCAGCTCTGCCTCTCACACGCTACATAACACACGCTGTGAGCGCGCGGCCGCGCGCCGCCACCAGGGTCTTGTGACTTGCTCTGACGTCAGACCTCATTACGCAACCTACGTTTCCTAATAAGGAAGCGTCGCTCCCCTGAAGCTTCTCTTATTTATAATGACCAAAATATGCGTATTAACGTTTCATGGGTACTTACATGTTGTTGTGGACAAATTCATTTAAAATGACTATTTAAGTAAACATAACACATGAGAATACACAGGGAAATACCGTCGTGGGGAGCAGCCAGCTCCTGATAAAGTAGTAAAAATAAAATGATTTTTGTAAGGAATTTTCAAATACAATATTTCACACCTTTTGTTCTCCTTTTCACTGGCCTGGATTTTGCTCTACATTCTGTCTCCCCCTCGTGGGTGTTGACCGATTGGGCCCCATTTTTCATGAAGTGATCTTAGGCAACAAGCTTTACAATTTAGCATTTGTTTTTAATGAGATTTTTAAAAAGCAAGAAAGTTCTTAGGAACAATGACACTCAGATACCATTTTCCCCCTAAAATACACTCAAAGTTTATTAGAAAGGTTTAGACATTACAAGAGTGCTTCTTTATTTATTTAATTTAGCACAAGACTTGTTTAAAAATGTGATGATGCAGTGTAAAGTCAATATCCTATGACAATGACCGTAAATAAACTGTAAATAAAGTTGTACATAAGTAAACAGGTGTTTATGACTTTCCCCCATTGGTTTTATAGCCATTAATACCCATTACAGTGAGAAAAATATGACAAATTAATAAGACATTAAAGAAAGTGGAAAAATTGTGCACAGCTTCAAACAAGGCATTCCTGTGCATAATTAGCCGTATTGTTACATTTTTCCTGATTGAACAGTCATATGTGGCAAAGACTAGCTGCAAAATGGAGTGCAAAACACCTGAGGTTTTCATGGTGACATATCAATTTACCCCTGTGGACAAAACAACAAAATATTTTGCTTTCATCGTGTAGGAGTGGATATCTTTTCAGTATTGGCAGCCTGAAGGATAACCAATCCTTCAAATGCAGAAGACGAAAGCAGAACAGAGGAGTGAGACTCCGGCCATTTGTCCCCCCGCTCATTTCTTGGCTTGCTTGGTGACCATGTTGCGGGGGGGAGTCACGGGACGGCTGCCGTTGGGCTTCTTCTTCTCAGCTGGTTTCAAAATCTACAAAAAGGAATATAGAGGGTTGGAAATGTTGAATAAGATAGCGTCACATTGCTCACAGACAAACCTAATGAAGACGCGTTCCTTTTGAACATGAAAAAATATTTATCCAGCACAAATTCAGATTATAAGAAAAAAGGTAATGTTGTACCTGCAGTCAGAGATTTACTGGTATTTTGTCTCATAATGAAGCACCTTGGTATCAATTCTTTTAGCAGTTTTATCTGAACAAACTGACCTTATTTTCTACAAAATGTATTTGCTTTTTTGAAGATTAAATACTCATACAAGTGTACACTAGTACAAGCTACTAACAACATATTTGTATGTAGTTCATTGCTGTTCAATTGAGCAGTATTTTACAGTTTATGTCAAATTAAAGTACAATTCATATCCTCCTCAAACACTTAATCCACAAACAAGGGTAACTTACCTGAAAAGAGCACATGAGGGTCTCATCCACGCTCATCATGGCACCAGCATTGTCAAACTCCCCACAATAGTTAGGCGCTGAGAACAAAGTTACAAGCTGCCTCTTTGCGAAAAATTCATAGCCATCCTCAACAACCTGTGGGTGAGATAATAATGGTGGACAAGACAGGTTTACACACTAAACTACAAAAAGACGTTCCTTGATTGTTATATGTGAAGTGTGATGCTGAATGTGAGGAGTGTCAGATGTAGATGTGTAGTGCAGTGGTTCCCATCCTGATGGATCGGATGATTAACACAATTGAAAAAGCAGAAAACATATTTCTGCCATACAAAATGTGAATCACTGGACAATATTACCTTATCGGGTCTCTAAGATTTTTCAATTGAAGTGGTCACAACCACTAGACATATGCAACCAGTGATCAGGGGTCACAAGCCAAAAAGGTTGGGGAACACGGTCTGCGGTACACAGTGTGTGTGTGTGTGTGTGTGTGTGTGTGTGTGTGTGTGTGTGTGTGTGTGTGTGTGCCAGTTCTCTGCACAGTATGTGATGTCCTGCAATCCTTGTATCAAGTGCATCCGTATGTCCAGTGACTTGATAATATACAGTTACATCACACAGTCCCATTTCTGCTTACAATGACAGAGGTGATTGTGATTACCTGATGGGCACGGCAGATAAGATCCAGGTCATGCTTGTGCAGGAACTTGGCCACCACCTCTGAGCCAAAGGTAAACGATACACCCCGGTCGTTCTCCCCCCAGCCCAACACATCCTTATCTGGATCAGACCAGAGCAAATCGCAAAGCAGACCCTGGTCGGGCACATCAGTGGGGCGCATGATGCGTCTGATCTGTTCCATGGACTGAAGGTCAGGTGACAGTCCTAAACAGAACGGCAGTAAAAGAACAAATAAACACACTGATTGCGAGGTCAGTACCTACTGCACATGGGTGAGGCCTAAATTAGTTGACAAACTGCGCAGTCAGCATTTCCCAAGGACAAATGAGAGTGGCGAGATTGACGTCAAAGGCAGACTACTTTGGAAATTCGGCATAAAACTAAAACCGCCAAGAGTAAAGTGACCAGTGGAATTCAGGAAAATGTTTTTTGGAATTAAAATATTGGTTTTACTTCAACTTAAAAACGAAAAACCAACCTCCATGGCAGCAAAAGATCTTCTCATCAACAATGGCTGATATAGGGAGGCAGTTAAAACAATCTGTGAAGGTCTTCCAGAGTTTGATGTTGTACCTTCTTTTACCTAAAAAGTGCAGAAAAAAATAATAAAATTTATCATTACATCATAGCAACAAGAACACTTCTGCTGCTGCAAATGTGCAAAGCCCCAACAAAACACACAAAAATAAAACCAGAAATTAACTCAAACCATCACTACTACAATACACAAAGAAACTGATGGGAAATGCCACCACTGATGAATTTGGAAATAATTGTACTGGCCACAGAGGTACAGTACTCACACTCGTCATAGAAACCATATATTCTGTTGATTGAAGCGCACTCGTGGTTTCCTCTCAGCAGAAAGAAGTTCTCTGGGTATTTGATTTTGTAGGCCAGCAGAAGACAGATGGTCTCCAGCGACTGCTTCCCCCTGTCCACATAGTCGCCCAGGAACAGGTAGTTGCTTTCTGGAGGGAAGCCCCCATACTCAAACAGCCTCAGCAGATCATAGTATTGCCCGTGGATGTCACCTGCAGGACAAGGGTAAATTAATGCACCAAACTGGACAGCATGTTATCGTGTTTTGAGCCATAGTTTGCCTCCTTGGGGAGGTTTAAACATAAAACCAGTAATGCTACCATTAAGACCATTTACATAATTTATCTGATGGATACACATAAAGACGCAAATCGGAATTTACCGCAAATCTTGAGGGGGGCCTCCAGCTCCAGAAGAATGGGTTGACTGAGAAAGATCTCCCTGGATTTGAGGCATAATCCACGGATCTCATTCTCCTGCAGCTGCACATTCTTGCCCGGCTTTGCCCCTCTGACTGCGACAAGAAAACACAAACAGAAAAAAAGGTCAGCGACAACAACAGCTGATCACGGATCCAGCTCAGTGGACGCCGCCTGCCTGGTACGGCATCCCCGCGCTCCTGCGAGGCTGAGACGGGCACAGTGCGCAGCGTTAGCGGCGGCGTGAGAGGAGGACAGCGTGTGTCGGACGGCACGCGTCCTCCAGGTACCCCAACATCCACGACCCCCACACACACACACACACACACACACACACACACACACACACACAGGCGACGACGGTAACGTGAAGCAGGTCGCGCGGTCCGTCTTAGTACACGGTGTTGATAAACATCAGGACACGCTGAGGCTGTGAGCGTCCGTCACAACAACACGCAGCTCGTCGATTCACTGGTGCTATTTCAGCATTTCCTCACCTTCTAAAAGACGCTGGATGATGCTGTCTATGTTGAGCTTGTCGACGTCGGCCATTGCACCGCTGGCGTTAATAAACTCAGCTCAGGTCTCGTGGAGGCTAGCCCGCTAGCTGTCCTGGCGTTAGCTCCGCTGGTCTCCCGGTCTGACGGTGGAAGATGTCGTCTCGACCCTGCGTCCGTCCCGCTGCTCGTCGACACTTCACACAATCTAATAAGCTACTTACGCATCGCAGGTGGAAAAAAAAAATCTACATCCAGGGGTGGCTTTGGCTAAGATACGGGGACTAAAAAAAAGAAATGTCGACCGCACTAGCCGCGAGCTAGCAATGGTGCCCCGTCTCCTCCGTGTTTCTCCGCCGCACCTTGAACAGCTGCCGGCCGCTGCGCCGCGCCGCTGCCGCCCCCTGCTGGACCGGATGGAGAACGACTCTTTAACCCGTTTAAATAAAGCTCTCTGTGAGTGTGAAAACACAAGAAACACAGCGCCACATCAAGTTGATTATTAAGTAGATCACATATGCACATCACACATAATAAATCAAAGTCAAGCAACGGCTTGGGTATGGTAAGTTCATGGCCATAATTAAAACTGGTCAGGGACAAGGTCAAGGACAGCACTATTTTACAGCACCATGATTGCATTAGTATTATTATTCCTAATCAGCCTATTGGAGCAAAACATAACATACAATGTTAGATGCAGCAATCATCTCAAATGTGTTGGTAAAGCATTTGAAATGAATCTAAGATTGGTTAAGGTACTAACAGCAACACATTTGTGTGAAGTTCATTGTGTTCAGTTGAGCAGTATTTTACAGTTACACAGTATGCCGAATTAAAGTGAAAATCATATTCCAAAATATTTGATGCATGAACAGAAGCACCTGAAAAAAGCACATGAGCAGCTGAGTATTTCACAGTGAGTTGGTGCCATTAGAAGTGAGACAGCAGCTTATTATAGGGTTATTATGCAGTGGCTTAATTATTGACTATTATTAGTAGTATTATTTACCACATAATTATGCAGCAATGTCGGGTACAAGGGGACAATGTCATACTTACACATACTGACTGGGAACACATTTGTACAGTTCCTGCTCATACTTTGTTAAATTTAGTTTTTACAGCAGAGTACTTATATGAAACTTGTAATGTAATGTAGTATAGCAAAGCACATATGGAGTCTGGTAAACAAAAAAAAAGAATTTCCCATTAACAAATGTAACACATTTTTTATTTAAAGTTAATATTAACTTTAATTAGGTTACTCATTAACAGAAAGTAAACTGCATGGTAGACTAGACTCATTTTCATCAAACATGAGCTGATGGAGGTTGTTTCGGTTGGGTAAAATTTAAATTGAATACATATACACTTGAGTCTTCGGAGGTTTAAGTTATAGGAAAATTGGAACACTTGGAGGAGGAAAGGGTTCATCCTTAAATAGACACTAAACTATCTTTGTTATAAACTCTGAAAGACCTAAGCTTAGTGCAGCCAGAGTGCAGTTGTGGGTTAATGAGGGAAACTACTCCCTTTGGCCCTTTTTATATTCCTTTTTGATTGGACTTTCAGATATCTTTTTTTTTTTTTTTGCCATTATATATCCTACTGCTGCACAGTCAGCATTGGACTAAAACTCAAATGACCATAAACAGCTAATTAAATATCATACATATAACAGCTTTTTTCGGATGTAACTGTGGGAATTAAAGCCGCACAAATCTCCCTTGAGCCAAATGGAAAAGAGTAACTGTTGTTTCTCACACTGGGATTAACTAACATCCTCACAGGCCTACACATTTAACCTCCTGACCACTGGAAATCTCTCACATCATCAAAACTGTGCAAATTATATCTGACAGTGATATCAACCTTCTCTCCCCTTATTCATTACATTAGCATAATATGAAAACATTTTAAACACTTCCCTTTCTGTGGTCACATAAACTTTTAATTTCACCTATTACACGTTAAGAGATTACATGTACATAGTGTACCAATTTACATACTTTACTTTTACATACTATAACAATTAAATTAAAATGCAATTAATACATTAATACACAATTATGTAATTCAAAAAATGAAAGGTGAAAATTGAAACATTTTATTATAGCTTTATATTTCTGCTGTAGTCTGTGTGATCATGCACATATCTCAGCACAAACATGAGCCACTGGTTTTAAATGTCCAGAGATGATCCTCAGGAATAATGGCTCTATTCTTGGTCTTTCTCTTCACCATGTGTGATGATGTGGACCAGGTTGTTGTAGTCCAGGTTTCCTGCTACATCTGGCGGGAATGCCGCAAACATCTGTTCCATCTGTGGGCGTGCAAGAGAAGAAAAAAAAAGATGTTTTTGAGCAAAGAATTATCTTTAATCCAAACTCTAACATTGTCAGAAGTGGAGCTCTGACCTCTTCGGGAGAGAACCTGTCCGCCTGGGTCGTCAACATCTCTGTTACACTGTAAAGAAGAGCGGCTGTGATGAGCAGACCGGACGTTCATCCACCCCATCCAAAAACAGAGCACTAGGTAGTTACTCACAAGTCTTTCTTTAATGTCCCTTTTCCCTCAGGATCGAAGACTTTGAAAGCGTTGAGGATGGTCTCCTCCGGGTCAGCGCCTAAAGATGAACATTGGCAGCTCTGAGTTAATGAACAATTAAAAGGAAGGTAATATCTTTTTTTATTTTTTTATGCCATGGTCCTGAAAGTCTTTGTATTGTTATCTACATGTAGAGAACACCCCCTCACCTTTTAGCTTCTCTCCAAACATGGTGAGAAAGACTGTGAAATTAACTGGCCCTGGTGCCTCCTGCAGCATCTCATCAATCTCTTCTTGCTTGACATTTAGACGGCCTGGAGAGGGATGGCAGAGGAGGTGGAATAGGCTTTGGAGCTGCAACTAACGATTATTTTCATTAGTGATTAATCTGATTATAATTTTCGCGATTCACTGATGAATCGTTTGGTCGATAGGATGTTAGAAAAAAGTGCAAAATGCCCATCATAATGAGCCAGACACCTAAGGTGGCATCCTCGCATTACTTGTTTTGTCTGACCAACAGTCCAAACACGTTATGTTTACATCAAATAACACAAATAAAATGTTCACAAATTGGTGGGTTTGTGAGATGTCACAACACAAAAGAGACATAGACACATGCAGGCACACGCAGGTGGTCTTACCTAGAGCTGCAAAAGTGTCTCTCAGGTCATTCTTGTCAATGAATCCATCTCTGTTTTGGTCCATGATAGTGAAAGCCTGCAGGAGTGTTATTGTTACATACTGTGTCTCCAGTGTACATAAGCACAGAAAGCATTCACCACAGACTAAAGCTGCACAATGTGAGAGAAAAACCATCTGGCCGGGAACTGACTTCTTTGAACTCCTGGATCTGGGCCTGCTCAAACATGGAGAACACATTGGAGCCGGCTCCCTCTGCCCTCTTCTTTGATTTCTTGGGGGACTGCAGGGTTTGACAATGACACTTAGATTAGATTAGATCCGGTACCAGTGGCCGGCTCTCTGCTTCGGCTTCACTCATTATCGGTTCTTCTCGTCGGGACACATGATGCGCTTGTGATAACGAGTCAATGATCTCCAAACGCACTAAGTGTGGGGGCATTAATTGCACAGCAGGCAAGGTTTAAACCGGGCCATGCATTTCATGGGGGGGGGGGGGGGGGGGATTATAAACACTGTCAGTTTGTTATGGAAATATTTACTCAAGCCTCCAATTTTGGGAGAATGCAGACTAAGCCTGGGGAAGGTGTGGTCTGCTGCCCCCACTCCCACAGTCCCGGGATCACATGGGGGGTGGGGTGGGGGGGGATTATTCTATAGGGCCTGGGCGATGACAGGATGGTACACTGAGCCCTGTTTGATCAGAAATCCCTTGGAGACAAGGATTATGTCGAGCTATTTACACGACTGCCAAGGAACTGTGAAAAACAGTGTAAGGGGATGCAGTGCGGTGCCATCACGTTGCTTGGATCCACGGGCCTCTCGACAGCTGCTGTCTAACCCTTGTTGTGGATTAGCTCTCGAGCACTTGTATATCTCATGGACGGGACCTCTGGCGCTCAGCTTCATTTATTTCTTTATTTTGTTTTAAGAGGATTCACGCAATCATGGGGGACATGCTGTTCCTTGATGCTGCCCGTTTCTGGGAGGACCGACGCAAGCTTCATTAATCAAAATAATACATTCAATTATTTATTATTTCCCCCATTTTCTCTCCTCTTTCCTCTCCTCTCCTTGTTTCCTATATTTTCCTCTCCTCTTTTCTTCTTTCCTCACCCTTCACCCCTGTGTTTCTTCTCCTCGTCTGTCTTCCCTTGACCCCTCTCCCCTCCTCGTTCCTCCTCTTCCCCCCTCCTTGTTTCCTCTTCTTTCCTTTCCTCTACACTTCTCTGGTGTCCTCTACTCCTTTTCTCCTCCCCTCCTTCTTTTCCCCTTCCTCTCATTCCCTCTACTCTTCTTTTGCCTCCTCTCCTTCCCGTGTTTCCTTTTCTTTCCTCCTCTCCTCCTCCTCCTCTCTTCGGTCCTGTCCTCTCCTCTCATTGTTTCCTTTCCTCTTATCAACTGTTTCCTCTCCTCTCCATGCTACAGTTACCAACTCATATCGTTCTCTTTTAATTTCAGCATCGTGAGTGGACAAAAATAATCAATAATTCATCAATAGGACAACTGGAGTGCTGTCCTATTGATGATTTTTTTTGTTGGTCTGTATTCAGTACCCATGAGCATATTGATTCATTATCACTGGTGTGAGTAGAGCAAGATGTATAATTCATCAAAACCTGCCATGACTACATTATATAAATATATATGTACAATAAACTATATAAACACATTAACCATGCAGCAGAAACAGACTTACAGTCTGGTGGTACTTTAAATGAGATTAAATGCAATGACAATGAAATCTCTGTCCACTCACCATGTCTCAGTGGTAGCTGGATGAGGACCAAGTAGTATCCTTGCTGCTTTATGATGTTGTCTGCACACAAAACAAGGGGTAGATATACTGACCCCTCTCCCCTCTATAATGGTGCATGCTTATGGGCTATAAATACTCCATGCCCTCTTTAGGCAGAGACCCAGGTAAAGAGGACTATTTCCTCCTCATCACCACCCCCCATTGTCAGAGTTCATGAGATTTAGGGATAATAGCCAAACACACATACCCCATTGCTGAGACCCAAGAATAACATCGGGACATAGCTCTGGCTCGGGAAGGACAGTTGTTTTTGGGACTGACAGTTGCACTTGATGGGATCCATCACCCAGCTGTCCTGTTAGTGCTCCACAGGGACCAAAACTATGTCATGATGGGAGCTGTTTCTTGGTAGCACAATAAACGGAACTGTTAGATGAAGCTTTCTGAGCCCCAATAAGACTTGATCCTAAACGGCATGACCTTCTGTGGAAAACATTAGTGGGAATCGCTGCTCACATGACGTGTTTCATAGACAATGAGGTTTAGTTTTTCTCTTCCATCAGTGTTTGGCGGCTATGCATTCATGAAATTAGTTTACACAATGTTATACAGATCTTTGTTTGTGGTTTTGTGATAAAGAACAGCAAGTTCAGTGGATGTTAAGTGGAAAGCCAAAAATCAAAGAAACTATGTGGGAATGTCTGATCCCAAATATTCAATCATGACTTTGTGATGAGGTGTAAATTATTTGTTTACTTGTAAGATTTGTGGTTAAGCCAAAATATGCAAAAAAGCAAAACCTTCCAACAGAATAAAAGCTAACACTACAATCCACAGCCTCAAACACCAGTACACCACATCACCATCACATGCTCACAGTGAACATAATTCAGTCAAAAATGTGTTTTTTCTTATTGTTACTCGTCTGTGATGTTCCACCTTCGCTGTGCAGGATGATGTATGTGCAAGGTTTGACACGAGGAAGCTATTTTCACATTCACCTGCTGAAGGAAGAGAGTTTCTCTGTGCTCACCTTAAATGAAGTGGAGCAGGAGGCATCTCGCGTCCAGTAGTTCAACTTTTGAAATTAACAATATTTGCATATTCATAGATTCTGGACTTTCACTTAGGTAGAAGCAGTATGTGAGATTTTTTAAGATTTTTAAGCAATATTTGACAAACCTCACCAGTATTTTATATGTCTTAAAACATATCTGGATATATATGTTTAAGTTTCACAAAAATACTCTCCACATAAAACCTTCCAAACTGTTCTTTATTTTTCTAACTGTAAACTAGTATCATGGTTGAGTGTTCATTTACATTTTTGGGACTGAAATACACCTTTTTGACAGCAGATGTTTCGAAATCTTGTGGCATGAAAAGCACAGGTGTAATTAATAAACTCCATTATGGCTGCATTGCAATTAGATGTTCCAGTTACAGGGTCCTTGTTTTGTGCATAATGGACTCACGGGCATGACTTACTGGAACATCTACATCGTTAATGTTATTAGTTCCACGTGTGCTTTCCCTGCTTTGACAAGTCCAAATGTCTGCTGTGACAAAGGTCCACAGGCGGAAACAGAGACAAATGCTCTAATTTTCACAACTGGCAAACAGTGACAGATTTCTACTAAAACATGACAGCAGCTTCACTGGACAATGTTTGACCATATGACTGATATTTAGGACATGCTGAGTGCATGTTTTGCCCCGAGCCCAGACTCAGCAGCAGACTCCTTTTATTTCTCTGATTGTTCAGTTACATGTCTTGTCCAGTGGGTAGTGCTAGCAACCCACATCACCACCGCGGAGATCACATCTGAACTCGTTCTCAGCAACACTGAATCAACTCACTGTTGTTTCTACATTCCTTGTCCCGTCTGATTTTAAGCAAATACTTCACTGTGCCTGTATTCTTAGTGTATTGCAGTTTTAGTTCCAATAAAATCACCAAATTAAGTATTTCATTATGTTGATATAATTTCTATTCATAAAAATTGCAAGACATTATCACATTTTCTAATGAATATTTTAATAAACCTTAATTTGGTCGACTAATCACCCACCCGGCAAAATATTCATTTTAATACAGTCAAAGTTCATCAATACAGGCCAGCCCTCGGACAGACTGGTTCAGCTACACAGGACATACCTGTGTTTGTGGCGGCAGTGTGTAAACTGTATGATATGATTCTCTGCATAACATACAGGGTTTTAGCTCTGCTGTTGACAAGTATGTAAACAAGTGGGTGAACCCCTCTGGGGAGGTGCAGGTTCCAGACTCTCATCGTAACTCTCATCTTTCACCAGGTTGAGGAAGACACTACTGGAATGCATGTAATTATAGTTTCAAGACTGAACCTTGCTCCTGCTGAGAGCTATAATGTCAGGCTGCCATACATGTGAACCTGCTCAGTCAAAGCAGAGACCTTTCACATTTTGGCCATCATTCTCTTGTTTTGGTTAAATAAAGGTTGGAATATTAACCAAGGTAAAAAAAAAAAAAAGTGAAAATGTGACTAAAAATGATAAAACATTTACTCACAGTATAAGTAAAGGGACTATAATCACACCAAGCATTCCAGAGTCAGGGTGCTAAGGTCTTTGTAATAGTGTACATGTTGTCAAATTCTTCAGACATGGGGTCTTATAGTAGTGGTAAAAACTTGCTGTCGACACTAAAATGAGCAGTATGTTTATAGAACTGTGGTTTAGGCGGTGCTTCTCACCACCGTAAAATCACCAAACAAGCTCAGAGAAGCTGCAGTCACACGTCAATGATACACCATTTCATTATATATACCGTCAGCATTTTCAAAGAAACACAGTAATTTGAAATCCTTCATTCAGTGACCTCATCAAAACAATGATTTCTCGCTCTTGGATAATTTCCCTTCTGTGCGCACGGTTCTCATTTTAAGTAACCATGCATTACTTACTTTAGATTAAGCTTTCTCAGGATGAGGTATTAATTTGAATGGGGTGATGAGGTCACTGGAATAGGCCCGTAGTGCTTTGTTCACGACAGCCGCGAATGTGAAGTCAAGATTCTATTCAGAACTGATTGAGTCCAAAGCGATTCAGAAAATGTGGACAAAGCATCAGCATCTGGAAGTGCAAATTGTGGGTTTAGGTTCCACCTGGGTCCCCACAGAGCCCGGGTGCTCTACATTCCTGTTTAGCCAGAACACAATGTTCCTGTCTGGCATCTGAAAATGTGTGTGATTACAAACACTTTGCTTGATCTGCTGGAAAAAAGAGATTTTTTTTCATTTCCAGGGGTGTTAACAGGGTGTGCTATTAGGCACGGAGACAAGGTCAAAGATTTGACAGTATGTACTGTAAGTCCTTACTGACTGAAGTGACCTGTTCCAGTGTCACTCTTCACTCCCAGCCGACCCTGCTACACAGGGAAACATTTAGTCAAAATGTGTTCTATACTAAACAGATCCTCTACTCAAAAGTCAATTAGGATAAATGCTTCATTTTGGATGGTGTTTGTCAGAAAATTGTAAGACTTCAACATCACCAAACTGGGGACAGATTCGCTATTTCTTACTAATCTTTCTTCATATCTTAATGAGTTGTAAAAATGAAAAACTAGTTCCATTGTGAATCCTGTTTCTCTGATACATCACTATCTTCCTTATTATATTTGAATCCCGCTTTTTAGCCTCACCCTTGAGCCACAAATAAAATGCAATAAGCAAAACTTTTAATAATCTTCGTTCACTTTTCCCTTTAGGTGTTTGTCTGTGGCAGAGAAATATGTCATTGTCCCCTGAGGAGCTAAAAATATGACCCGTGAGGATATTATATTCTAACTGTGACTGATTTTCATAAGGGATATCAGCTAGAAGCTACTGTACACTGCGGGGCCGGTGCACGGTGAGCAGGAGGTGGAACCTGGATTACACCATTGGTTTTGATGGATACCTTCACTCAGTGATAATGGTATAATTAATGGAGGAAATCACACAATGCTCATCTGCACATAACCTTGTTTCTAACACTGTGGCGTCAGCAGGGGGAGCACCTGGCACCAGTGTTGCAGCAGTACAGCAGCATAGGTGTGCGCCCTGACCAGAGGAATGAGTTATTTTAAGAAGACAAAGAACACCCTCATGCTTTATTAAGTTAGACAAGGTCAAATATGTGACAGTTTCCATCTGCCGGTGATGATGCTGTTGTTAACTTAAAATTGTCAATTTCACAAAGATTTTTTTCCTATTTAAAATGATATTTTCATGGTCTCATATTGCATGTATGCATACTTTTACATTCTTATGGTTTTCTATGAATAAGAATGCCCAATTAAACAAAATGATCAATGCAGTCACACAGGCTTTGAACATCTATATACAAATGGAGCCACAAAAGAATCTAAATATGGTAAAAAACCATCATCACAACATATGAAATATTAAATACTATCAAGTAGGGGCTTAAACTCGGGCTGTAACAAGTTATAATGTCAATATCGTAGATGGGCTTTGAAAATAATGTTAAAAAGATATAGGCTACTTTAATAATTTAAACGTATGCACAGCACTTTAAAAGGCATTATTGAAAGGGTGAACTTTGCAGCACATTACTGTAACTGTGCAGTTCGTTTAGCGTATTCATGTTATTCATGTTCTTTTTTAAAACATGAACATATTTTGTATGGTTTGCATGACGAGCAGAAGAGTAATAATGGTTGAAGCGCACGTGTCGGTGAGGCAGGCTGTTTTAATGTCCGAGCCTGCCTCTGCTGTCCCGCGTGCTCCTCTAATAAACACGGTACCAAAAAGAAAAAAAGGAAAAGAGAGAAGGAAAAAAAAAAAAAGTAGGCTTGGCTAAATTCCCTGAACTCCACTAATCTACACATCATCTCCTTCCCTTTTCCAGACGGTATCGATCAACCCAGCGCTTTACGTCAGTATTGATAACTTTGCCAAAGCAAAATCAAGTGCAATTGTCCAGTTAACGTTGGGGACGGAGGCGCGGATACACTTGCTCTTTACTTTTTCAAAGACTCGGGCACTTCGCCAAAAATATCGTCCACTTTTTTTTTTTTTTTTTTTTCCCTTCTTGCTCCCTCAAAAAAAAAAAAAAAAAAAAAAAAAAAAAAACACACAACATGTTGTTGGACTTGTCAAACATATCGGCGGAGTCTCGTGTCAAGTGTGCTCGCTATGTTTTTTCAAAAGTGGGACCGGTGATCGTAAACGTTGTTTAACGAGGGGGAATCCAGCCCACATATTTATTGCAGCCGCTGAAAAAAATCTCCTCAATATCCCCCAAGATGGCCGCCGATGTAGGATCGATGTTTCAATATTGGAAGAAATTTGATCTACGGCGGCTTCAGGTTAGTGCTATTCTCACCTTTCTCGGCTTATTTTTCCAGCGGTATGTCTCCCCGCTGCCCTCCGCTGTGTGCTACCTTGTTTTGGGGGAATGTAAGCCGAAAGCTGGCGGCGTTCGCATTGATAGTTATTAGAAATTGATCCCTCTTCTGCCTTTGTTCAGTTCAATCATTGATCAGCGGTGGAGCGACCGTGGAGCAGCACAGCCTCCGCGTTAGCCACACCGATCTGGGATCAGCACCGCGGACAGCACTGATGTTTACATGCATTCGCTTTTCGGCTTTTTTTTTTTTTTTTTTTCTACTCTTTATCCTCCGCGACGGGCACCGCCGTACTTACATGTACGGAAACTTTTAATGCGCCCCCGAGTCTGTGTTCTTGGACGTAGGCTGTAACTTTTTCACCCGGCTTAATGTTTTATGCGGCTCGTGTCGACGGCCGTCGCGTCGCTGCTGCATCTTTTCAGTAGGCTAATGGTCCAGTTCTGGTCCTTTTTTACACCTTTGCATCGTGGAGAATTTGCATGTTGGGAAGTTTTAATTGTGATGAGGGAAAGTTGATTTGGTGGACGTTAGCCGCTCTGCCCGGACATCTTTATGACAAACACATATGTTGTGCGGACTGTTCGTTTAGAAACGTTAGTGGCCGCCGGCAGCGCAACGTGCAGCCCGTTAGTTGTTGGGGGGGAGACGGGCAGAGACGAGCTTTGACGTCGCCGGACTGTTACACACACACACACACACACACACACACATTTAAACAAAAAAAAAAAAAAAAAAAAAAAGAAAGAAATGTTTGTCCTGAATAGCGCGGAGGATGCGGCAGGTGAGCAGTTTGTTCGCCGTAACGTGAACCTATACGGTCCCGTTAACTAGCATGTCAGCCCCGTAGCATGTAGCTTCGCCCCCGGAGCTCAAAGTTGAATTTATAAAACACGATGCTGACAGGATGTGTGCGCCCGGGTTACTGGAAGCAAACGTTGCAATAAGGTTGGAGAAGCTAAACGCTGTTTTCAGTGTCCACTCCCCCCCTCCTCTCCTCTCCTCTCCTCTCTCCTGGAGCCGCATAGGGCTGCTCGGCCGGGGGGGCTGTGTAATTGTATTCCCCGCTAATGTTTGTAAATCAGCCTCGGCCGGCGCAAGGGCAGCGTCTCTGCCGTCTGACTGATGTTCTGTAACATGAGAGATGACAGGAGCATGGCAGCCCGGGTCCCTCGGAAAAGCCTGCCGAGGAGGAGAAATCAGATACGGTGGCTCTCGCGGTCGTCTTGGTGCCGGGCGAGTGTTGTTCCAGCTCCCGGCCGCTGGACCTCTCTCCCCGGCCGGGCTGGGATCCAGAGGGGCGAGGGAGCTTTTGTTGCCGCGGCTTCATGTTGCGGGCTCCCGTCCCGATTCAGCCGGGGCTCCGGAGGGACCGTGTAACATTTGTGATAGATGTATACATTCAAGGTTTTTCATTAAATGTGACTGAGTAGCCCAGGAGCTAAATCTGAACTGCCCCTTAAGGATGCCCAAGCCATTACCTGGTGTCATGGGCAGTGATGTAGTGGTATATAATAAAAAGGGTGGCCTCCGGTCAGTGATCATCATAAGGCACACAGCCACTAATATAAAGAAAAATTCACGATACCTGCGGAAAACTGTTAGCTCACGCTTGTGTTCCCTCGAATGACCTTATCCTCATGTAAAATGAATCACTTTGATACCACTTACTATGAGATTGTAGTACCCAAATCTACTGCAGAGGGATTATTGTCAGTTTATAAAGGTGGCTAAATCATTCCACAAAACAGGAAAAGGTGGATGGAATGAATTTAGGTATTCACCTCTGCAGCATGCATGGTTTTAGGCTTTTGGATCATATTTCCATGTAGTCCAGGTGATATTGTGAGCTGTAAGTAAAACACTGTTAATCACCTGGATATATGTGCAAACAGGTTATCTTTGTAAGAAATAGAGATACATGTGTTACTCCACATAGTCTCAGTCTTAAAAATTAAATGAGCTAAAATGCACATTGTATTGAATTACAGCAACTATGAATTGCGCACATTGACTTTGTCTTATGTGTCTAATCTGGAGAAGGGCCCTTTTGTGATGCTTACCGACTGGTTTGTTAATCATATAAAGTTTGCCAGGGTGTTGGTAAGGATCAATTAACAGTCGACAAAGATGTTTCGTGTGACACCTGCACGTGTTGAACTGTGGTTGTGTTGAGAAATAATGTTATTTTCTGCTGAAGTTCTGTTCCTGTAAAGCAGAAACCTTCAATATTTCACAGGGCTAGCATGGATTTGATCAGATTATCTTTTTGTCAGCAGCTCTGGTAAATATTCCTACAAGCCCCTGGTTGCAGACATGCCTGTAGCTTAAATGTGACATCCTCTGCTACATGTGTCAGAAATCAATTAATTCACTTATTTCTCATTCGGTCATGGTTGGAGCCAGTTTCTGGCAGTGTTAAATCATTGCAGCTGTTTCACCATCCAAGCCCACATAGAACAGTGTTCTGGCTACCTCTGAGGACATCTACGAGCTTGTTTGTTTTAGCCGTTCACACGGGAACATTTATTTTCTCATTACAAGTTATTATATCAGTAAACTGAGTGTGCAGTTTTTTTGTGTTTGTGCAGTAGTTTTGTGCCTCTGAGTCGTACAGGATGAATAATTCACCTGCAGGCTGATGAAAAGAGGGCAGGGAAAGTGCGAAGCGCCGAGGTGGAGTGACCTTGGTTCCTGCTGGCTGCAGGTCACCCGGCCGTTGCTGTGGTAATCATTCACACCAGCCAGATGGCATTTCCGTGGGCGAGCATGAAAAGGACGGGTCAGGGTCTGTCCTGCCAGGTCCTGCTAGGCCCAAAAACAACTCTGGGCCAATACGGTACCTGGAGAGAGAGAGAGTGTTGGACCTGCAGAAAGACTTTGCAGAGCCAGGTGATGAGAATGTGCAGTCAGATACAGTTTGATTACAGTCGCGGTTCTGTTTAATCCAATCAGCTGAAATTTTTCTATTTATCATCAAGGGTTTGCGAGGATATCCTCAAAGCAGACCAGAAATACTTTTTTTTAATTTGATTTTACTTTGGAAAACTTGGGCTCCATGCCTTTACTACCAGTCACTTCTATCCCTCTGTTGTTTTTAGCGATGTCGCAATGCTGCCGCTCATATGACGAAATAATGCTCTGCTTATTTGTATCCAATTTTTAGCCTTGTTTCCACTTTTCTCTTCCATGAATCTAAGAGGCAGTGGGGTTTTAGATCAGGAACAAAAGCCTGTGATTGTACTACATTTAGCATGACTCAGTTGCTCTGGTGTCAGCTCTAATCCGCACACAGAGACAACAGTATTGCCAAACAGTGAAATTGCTTTGCAGCCTGTGAGCCTGGCTGCCTCCGCTGCCAGCCTGCTCTGTGTGCTGTTTGCCAGTAGCTCCCCCACACACACACACACGCACACACACCAACCCTGCAATCTCAAATTGGCTGTGAAAATCGGTCTCTGTCTCCCTTTCATTCATGCTTTCATGTATTTGTTTGCTGATATTGTTAATGTCAAATGCATCAGCATAATCTCATTGTAGTGGAGAGTAAGTAAGTCCAGAGCGCCTCAGATCTTGTATTATTTATCATAATGACTGTATCATTTTATTCATATGCTGTGATAGATATAAAAGGCTTTAAAGTTGACCTCCACAGTGTGAGCCATATGTGCTCATTATCAAATTTTTCAAGACATGTCTTTTGTTGTCAGGTCTTTCACATCGTCAGCAGATTAAGTGCTGTATTTAAATGTAAAAGTGGCCCCCTCATCATAATCAGCACTGGTTTGAGTCGCGCATGCCTCCCATATAAACATTTCTTAACGTGCCTTCATTATTACCACCTCTGTGAATCGATGGGTGGGGCTTGTCTGTCACGGTCCCATATCCTTCTGGTTGCCCCTCTCTCCCTTTGACAGCGACAACAAAGCAAATAAGAAAGAGGGGCTCTTTTACAGGACTATCTGGGGCAAATTGAGATGTGAAATCCAGGAGCCATAACCCTGGTACATAAAACGCAGGGAACATTAGAGAGCGAGAGGAGTGAAACAGACTTCAGCATTAAGCTGTTTAACCTCTCTGTGTAGCATTAGTGGTAGAGACTTCAAAGCAGATGCTTCAGCGTTGGAAGCAGAATGACGAATGGGTTTAGAGACAGCTACGGTGAGCATTCTCACAGGAAGACTAGGCCTGTCATTAATGTCAGCTTAATCACTTTGACCTTCCTTCAAGTAGATTTCCATACCTATCCAATCATTTTGCCTTGCCTGTTCTCCTATTTGCAGACTGGCGTATGGGCTGCTGTTTGATAAGGTGATGATGTTACTGTCTATATCAGCGATTGTATACTTAAAATGTCCTGAAAGCTGTAATATCAAAGGAAGGAGGACAACTATTTTTTCAAATTCCTTTAGTAATTCCATGCATTTAGCTCTGGCTTTGTTTTCCCAGGTTTTAACATATAGCCTATATAGTCTGATATTTCTGCCTCCACCCCATGCAATGGTGGTGAATGCAATTTTCGTTCCGTTGTTCAAAGAGTTACAGCTGCAGCAAGTGTCGTTCAAGAAACAACGATTCATAGCCCTGAACATAGTAGCAGTATGTTTCACCGTTCTGCATCGCTATCTCCTGGAAATAAGACATTTCAGTTCCTGATTGGCTCATAAAATTCATTACAGGAAGAATGTTAAAAATATCTTTAGTGACCTCTAACGTTTGGGAAAAAATGACATTAGGTGGGTTCAAAGCAACAAAAAAAAAACATGATTTACTCTGAATAAGAAAGGTCTATTCCATTACTGTCAATATCTCAAGGAAATTGATTCGAATGCAACTGGACTTGGTTATATGTATATAAGTTAATATGTATATAACCAAGTCCAGTTGCATTCAATTCAATTTCCTTGAGATAACTATGACCTGGATGAATGAGAATATTCACAGGCTCATTACTGTCAATACAAACCATGTCAAAGATCGAAGCTGTATAAAGGATGTATAAAATACCATTTAATTTAGTCGTACTGTGGTAATATAGCTTCTGACTACCAGTGCTGAAAACACTGCTGCTGACAGCACTCTACTAGGTAAGCGAAAAAAAGAAATCCTACACCGTTGTTCAGCTTACATGGTTTGTATTGACCGTATTGGAAGAGACCTTTTTGTTAGTTGGAGTAAATTGTGTATTTTATGTTGTTACTTTGCACCTGCCTGATGTTTTTTTCCTCAAAATTGCTTACCACCAGGTGAGTTTTTAACATTCCTTCCCGTACCACATTTTATGAGCTACTCAGTGACCAAAATGTCTAAGTTCAAGGAGATAGCGATGCAGGGCCATGCTGCGTCTGCCGGTCGTGGAGCACGGCTAGAATCCACAGACCTCTTTGTGAGCGGGTTTCATCGGAACTAGTTTCTACTAAAAATAAATACTCCCAACAGAACCTGTTGATGGCATGTTCTGTGGACTCTGCAGAGTAACAGGGCCATTGTTATTCTGAGGAGAGATGTTGCTGTTAAATGTTTTCAACGCTGTGAGAACCTGAAACGAAATTCCATCTACCTCAATTTTATTGGCGTCGAGCAGAAATCTCAGAGACTGAAACCTCAAAACCTGAGCAAATAAGCAAACCTATCTCAATGACGAGATACCACTAGAGGTAAGTCAGAACGTTTTTTTTTCATCATTTGGGTAAAATTATTGGCATCATGGGGACACATGATTTCATAGTATTGATCACTAATTGTTGTAGCTAATGAGTGCTAAGAATTTTGTCATTATCCTCTGCCATACTTGTTTGGTTGTCTTATCTACATCGCTACCTGCCTGAGGCTTACTGTTTAAATGACTTCTCCTATGAAGCCAAAAAAAGCCGGACCCCCAGTGTTTCAGCAGGAACGCCCCCCTGGTACTTGACAGTGCTTCATAGCAAGAGACGCCAGATTTTTTTCATTGCAGCGTCCTCAGTTTTGCCGCCCCTAGGCTGGAGCAATTGCTTTGCAGGAGTAAATAACCAGCTTTAACAAAACTTCAGGGACACATTAGTCTGTTGGAGGACGGCTCCATGGCGGTAGGGCAGCCTCTTCTTCCCTCACAGTGAGGCAGGCGGAAGCGTCAGGAGGGGAGAGGTAATGGCTCATCGGCAAGGGTATAAAGCGGTGTCCTCTCTCCCTGCTGACAGCCAGTCCCATGCCTAGCAAGTCCATATTGAGCTGCGTTTCTCCGCCGCGGCCTTGGCTTTATTTGTTTTGACTGTCTGACGCCACTGCAGACGTATTGAGCACTAGTCCTTTCTTGTTCATTTTACTGGGCTTACAATGAATCCCACTGCCCTCCCTCTCTCAGTCTCTCTCTCTCTGTCTCTCTGTCTCTCCATCTCTCTACCTAGCATGCCTCAGCTGTATTTGGCAGCACTTCACTTGCAGTATTTCATTCCTCTGTTGTCCATTTCGCCCTTCATGACTAAAAGATAAATAAAAAATAGCACGTCTGCCCCCCCCCCGAACGTGCAAGTGGCAAGCTTTTGTACGGTGTTCTGACGTCGGTTGTCATGTAGCGTGAGTTAGCATGGTGTGAAGGGTGCTCCTGAGATCAATGCTTCACTAACCTTCTCCAGGTTGTCTTTGGGGATCTCAGTCGCTCTCATTATGTGCCACTGCTCAGAGTCTGTTTACCAGACTGGAGGAATAGTAGTCTTGTGCATGCCACCCATTTCTAAAGCCCATTTGTCCTCATTTAAGTGGGAAGAGGGAAGACCCGGGAAAGACAGCCTCTTGGTGGTCTTTTGAGTATTAAACCCGCATTTGTTATTACTAAGCAGATGTGCTCTTATTTGTCAAAATAATACAAAAGGTGTGTTATAGCAAAAGCAGATGGATAAGGCTTGTTGTGTTAGCCGGTCTTGTCTTTGTGCAGCTGCTACCCCCACACAGTTAATTACTCTCTTATTCATCCCCAACAATGGGAGGGGATAGAATAAATCTGAGCCGCGCACTCTCGCTTCTTCACCGGGAAGGTGCAGACTGGGACCCTAAAGCGAGCGAGTGGCTTCAAGAGGTACAGTTTATCATTTTTAATGGAGAGGAACAGGAAGTGGAGACGTGAAGCTGGGCTCTGTGATTTATACACCGCCTCAGTCGGGGGAGAAAAGAGCAAGTCTATCTCCCTGTCCACACCTCTGGTTTGCAGTCTCTCACGCTGGAATCATACCCCTTCGGTGTTCTCGATTCCTCTCAACACAAAATACACTTGCACTCTGCCTGCCTCTCCAGGGAAATAACACAACAGGAGAATTTGCCTATCTAACCATAAGATTTTGAAGATCTTAAAAAATATTTGCCTATTTATTTGTTATCCATTATTAATGTCAGCATTTATATATGTTAACACATGCGGTCTAATAAGTTATTGCTAGTGTGTGTAGGAGGTACAGTATCATCCCCAAATTAATCTGCATCTCTCACTACCTCCTGCCTCTCAGTTTATCTGGTTTTGTTGTTCCCTGAAAAGGCCAGTGATGTCATACCTCCATTGTCACCTGTTCATTTACTTTCGTAGTGGAGGGCATCGGGGTATTGATTAGGGTTTGCAACTGTGTTAGCAGCTCTGCCGGTGTGTAATATAGGCCTTGAGGCTATTCTGTCTTTCCGTTCAGTCTCACGAGTGCTTTCCAGACCTTGTAATCTTAATTAAATATGCAACTTTTGATCGCAACAGGGTCACTATTTTTGCATTTAAATGTGGTCACAACCCCCCCACCCCCCAACTGAGAGAAAAGACAGACATTTTGAATCTTAATGCAAAAAAGAGAGAAAAGAACAAAGAACTGAATTGAGTTGCTCCGTTTTCAATTTCCCTTGTTAGCCTCCTACTGCATTCCCCCTATAGTTTTTTTTTCGATTTTCTTTTTTTTTTTCAGATGAATTTTATGATATTTTCCTTCCCTCCCCTCTCCGCCTCTCCCTCTTTCTCTCCTTTCTCTCACTCCTCGGCAGTTTTCCCCAGACAGGTTCCACAGTGTTTTAGAGGGGATGGATTTAATTGCTCTGTGGGGATTGGTTGGCTGTGCCGGGCTCGGCTGTTTAATTAGTGTACCCTGCCGGGATTGGTTTAATGCTTCATGATCTTGAAATTGTCTGATTGTTCAGCCCTCTGGGGACTCTCCCTGCCTACGTAGGCCAGCAGGTTTAGCTAAACATTGCTCCAGGCTTCTGCTGTATGCGGCAGGAGGAAGAGTATGCCTGAAGAACTGAAATTTGGTTAAGGTGGAGGGGGGGTCAACTTGTATGACAAACCAGGGGACATGCATGGGAAGTGGACAGTCTTCGGGGTTCTCCTGAGTACCTGACTGCCGGAGATCTGTGAGACCTCCCAGGAATGTTTATCCTTACAATATTTCATCTCAGCTTGATGCTATATGGAAATGATCCTATTGACTATTAATGCAATACCAATATTTAGACTGTGATACAGTGTTTCTTTATGATAAGCAAGCATATGATTTTCAGCCGCAGCCAAGCAAAATAATTTGCTGTGAATGTGGTTCTCTGCTCGGCCCGCACATTTTCTACATTTCTGCTTGGAAGTCTGAATGGATGCCTTGTATTTTTGAAAGGGCTCCTCTCGCTGCATGCTTTCGCTGACTTGTTTTGAATGTGGGAGAATGTGGGCTGCGATGAGGCCATCGGGATCATTTCGCGTGAATCTTTGAATGATGTGCTTGGTCACCTTGAGTGATGGGAGCTGGGGAAATTACATTTGTGTAAATGGGCGCGGGGTGCTCTCTGTCCCCTCTGTAGCCTTCCATGGGATGCCCTTGGTTTGGTTCAATCACGGCAGTGATGTTGACCTCAACAGTAAATGTGCTCGGCATTAGATCCTGGATGGGGAAGAGTGTGCGTTGTAGCGGTGCAGTCCAGTACCTATTGAAGGCTAAACTCATTCCGCTTCATCAGACTTATTGAGCCCACTCACTCAAAGAACTCAACCTTCAAGTGCATAAATCTCCAGTGGATGATAATAAGAATACCTTCCTCTACCTCTCTGCCTGGACTTTATAATGTATTTGTCCTCACAGTGAACAATGACTTGAGTGTTCTGGTGCAACAATGATTACTTTTTGTCTGAGAGCTTTCTCTATTAGGAATCCTCCAGGTAGATGCCACGCAGATCATGTATTCTGCTGTTGTTGACTGGATCATCCGCGCTGCACCCAGGGAGTCATTTTTTTTCTTAGGCCTGTTTTCACTGTTGTGTTTACACCCTCACAGGCACAAAGCGGATGCACATGATCACCAAGGTGATAGACCACATGGCAACCTGAGCCGCTCCCAAAGGAGAGTCGCACCCTGAGCTTCATCCCCTTTCTCTCTGGGGGAGATGCCCTGATTACTGAGTGACTTGGTGCTGGAATTGAGGGCCCTCTCCAGCTGTTGGGATTGTTTGTGCAATGACGATAAGGGGTTGTGAGTAATCAGAGTGGGGTTGTGTACACAATCTTTTAATCTCTCTGTGTCAGAACATTATCCATTTGTGATAAATGTTACTTTATGCACTTCTTTTTTTTAATTTAGCCTTTGATTAATAGGTCAGACTATCAGAATATAACACAAGGTCTGGTCATATTGGTGGGTTTGGAGATATTTATTGGGTTCTGTTATTTTTAAGGGGGGAACCTCAGGTCAATTGTGGATCATGATCCAAAGTCAACAATACTGCTCTTTCATAAATAAGCCCTAAGACTTAATATTGCAGGGCTGATTCACCTTCAGAGATAAAAAAAATATTGCATCCCAACGCCATCCCCCCCTGCCTTTTGGCCAGGGTGTGAGTCCAGCGTCCGTCTAGACGTGCGGCATCATTAACCTGCTGCGACCCCAGCCCCTGATGAATTTGCTCTCACATCCCCTGCAGCCTACCGTTCGCAGCGCTCCTCCCGTCCACTGGGAACCGGGGCTCCTCTGGACTGGCCATTAGAGCCACTAGCCTCCACTGGCAGGCATTAATAGGCCAAGTGGCCGGAGCCTCTCTCAGACTGCTGAATAATTCAGACCGTCTGGGCCATGTCTAGTCCCGGGGCGTAGGGGGACGTGAACTGGGGAGCAGGGTGCAGGGGGCTGCGTGGAGGTGCAGGGGTTAATAACAGGTCTGCCTCTCTGTGTCAGCAGCTGCTCAACCCCCACCACCCCCAGCAAACGCACCCAACCCCACCCCACGTATGAAAGAATCCTATTCAGTTGATTAGATTTTTCAAAATGGATCAATTTTTAATCAGCGGAGCATCTGACTACGGTCAATACCATTGTCGCTGGGAAGACAGTTGCTGGACAGCCGTCTTTATTTACAGGAATGTTTGTTTTTTACTGTATGCAGATGTAGAGGCAGGAAATGGCTAGCTCAGACCACTGCACCACTGCAGTCCCTGGCCTGTCCAGTCAGGGGTCTGGCCTCATCATGCATGTTTACAACAACAACACCATCACCAATGCTGCAGCAAATCCAACCCTCTCTGATCATGCACTTTGGAACATGAATATTTATTCACATCAGAACAGAAGGGTGGATTAGTCTAATGTCTTTTCCTGTGCAATGTGGGTCTGTCCAAAGAGACTTCTCTTACCCATTTGCATCTACATAAGTAGTGAGTAGGAGTGAGGAGCCAACAAACTAGCTGTAATACTGCCATCAGAATTTCATTGGGCTGTGGGGAGACCCTAACATGTTAAATAATGAGAAGCCCATAAACTTAATGTTCAGAACCTCTCTGCAACTGCTGACGACGTCTAGTTATGACTCGATACGTAGGCAGAATTATGAGGAGATAATCCTTCTTCAGAGCGTTCCTCATTTTTGCACATCTGGTTCTTTAACACCCAACCCCCTAATATTCTTTGTGTGATCATGTCAAGGATCCTTGAGTATGTAGAGATCAGATTGAATCATTTTTTATGAATATATAGAGGACAATATGGAGGACACATGGTCTTTACGGGTGGTGGATGTCATATTCTACTTTTCTATCTCTAAAAAGAAAACCTTGATACTGTATATTTCAACATAAATGACATATAGTAAAAGTAATAGTATTGAAAAAAGGAATATATATATAGATTGAAAATAGACTAGCCCACACAGTGTCCTTCTTAAACAGTGACATGTTTCAGTAAACAAGGTCAAATGGTGCAATATGGTGTAAAATCAATAATGTTCTGTCCTGAGGGGGTAAATCAATATATCCAAGTCAAAAAGATGAGTCAATAAGATGACAACACAAACATAATTAAAAATGAAAATATAAAATGTAACTTACTCCATGCTACTTAAAACATATTTTCATGTCACAACCCTAAATGATTACAATGAAAAAAGAAGACTAAATATGACATTTAACTAAGGTTCAACACGACAAACATCAAGATTCTGTATCTCTGACAATGTCATACTGTAACACCTCAAACTTTCACAAGAAATTACTGAAGCTTTAATGGCCCAAACAGAAAACTAAGTAGAATTTTAAGAACCATTAACACTATTGTCACTATCAAAGTTCACATAAAATACGCAACTATTTAAACTCCATAGTTGACAGTACAAACTAAACCTCAGTTTTCTGTCATGGCAATGAGCTGGACATCCATAGTAACAATGACGTTAATAACTTGAGCTAAATCCAGAAACTGGTTGGATCCATGCACCACAAGAGTTGTGGATCAGTTGTAGAGGGCTACTATGGTGCCATGTATTGGCCTAGTTTTGATACATTGTGTCTTTACATATTTGCTTAAACTCTTGATTTAATAACTATAATTTACTATGATTGGCTTAAAAATATATATTGTCTGTTGCGTACTTTTAAAATTGTGCAAGATTTGGTACGAGATTGGTCTTAACCCTGAAGATGATACAAGTTATTAGAATTGGGCTAAAAAATTACATTTTCTATTTGTCAGCTTACATACTAGACTTTACTTTCACAAGGAGGTACCTATACATCAACACACATGCCACATCTAAAATGGATTGTATGAGAGCGGTCAAGAAGTTTTTCAGGAAATAAAAATTGATAAAATTATTTTCACCATGTTCAAAATGATTTGCATGTTTACTGTGTTCAATCTGTTCGTTTCGTAAAATTTTAACAGACTGAGTGTTGGCAAAATGTTAAACCTCTCTGTAAGGATTGGATTCTGTGGGTCCCATGGTGTACAAGAGCCAGACAATTTGAGGAGGAAGAAGAATGAGAAGAAAGACAATGAAGCAAACAAAACAGTTGTGTGTGGATCCCTAATAGCTATAATAATAGTATAATTTGTAAAACAAGTTCCAGAGCACTTCATAGTCATGAAAGATAAAAGACTCAGCAGATGACATGGATCAATACAACAGAAGGACACTGAGGCAGTGATGAAAATGCTGAAATAGAATAAACAGAAGGTTCCAGCAACAAGGATATTAAAACAATAGACTGTAGTCAGGAAGAACATATCCTATTCACAGAGCAGAAAGACTCTTACGACATAGTTAGGTAACAGTGACTACGTATCATTTATAAAGGCTGGCGTCCAGGTTTGTGATTGGTTTGTCGTGATATACATACCGTACTGTATGTATACAGATAAATTGACTTAAAGAAATAGCATTGTCACAGTATAAACACAAGGCTATAAGATCATAGCAACATTTCAAAAAAGGGGAAATATCCTATTTCCATATTCTAACATAATTAGTATATTGACTGTAGTGCATGGCATAATGACACTGAATGACACATTGGCATATTGACATAATAACATATTGGCAAATGACACTGGGATGACATAATGACATTTTGACCCTGTGATATAATGATGTGTTTGCATATTAACGTGATGGCATTAGTGTGACAAAAGGGCCTGTTGGCATCATGGCATACAGGCACAATGGCGTATTGACACATGGACATAATTACACATTGGCATACTGTTGCTTAATACCAGTGTAATTACACTCCCTTGTGTCCTCTGTTTAAACGCACTCCTATGCAGTCTTAGACTGGTTCCTTAACCTCAGTGGAAAGCTTGTATTGAGAGCACACCATTCTGCAAAACGTCTTAAATAAGATCAAAAACTTATGAACAACAATGACTATATTTTCAGTATGTGCAAAGTTTTTAAGTATACAGTTTTTCATTACACGGTCACAATGTAATCAATGTGTTTAAATTACAATGTCACTTATTGTAGCTTTACTTTTGCGTCACATTTTTGGTGGTCCAGTTTCTGACTGACCATGGATGAAACACTTGGAAAAACAACAATATAAATCAGATGGTGTAACTAGAAGGAAAAGGCTTTGCAGAGTTCAGACTTGACATAAAAACCCCTGTCCTCCATCTAATCTTCCGTCTTAAGCGTCAAACTTGTGCAAAAAGAAGCAATGCTTCACTAAGCAGTACTTATTTTTCGCTCACTAATGAAAATGTTTTGAATCTCTCTGCTGCTGTGCCAATGGCGTTGTTTCCTTCTTTGCTCTCTGATTATAGAACTGTATAAACTGGGCGAGATTTTGAATTCTTAGCTGATTGCATGCCTGTAGCCATGCACTTTCTCTGCTTTCCTCCTTTTCCTGATAGCCTCCTTTTTTCTGGTACAGTGAGATGCAGTGCACTTTATATGCAGTTATGCTGAATAGGTGCTGATGTATGTTGAAAACAGTTTTGCAGGTGCCTTGTCAAAATATGCAGTGGATAGGCACTAACACAATTCTGTTTAATATGCTATCAATCAGCCGGTGGATTCCCGTTTGTACATACGGTATTATGAGTCTACTGTTCCCCACACTATCACGACACTGCTGGTGTTTAGCTGCTCTCGTGTCCTCCAACAGTGTGTCCCTATTGTCTGTTTGTCTGTTTAATATGCAAAGGCGGTCATTCAGGGAGTCATTTTGGACCAGTGTAAACGAATCGGCAACAATGATTAGCTGGCGCTGCAGAGGAAGTGTCCATCATTGTGTTAGTGCATTTGGAGACCATCGCTCCTCCCTCAGGTCATCTTGCCGCTGCTTTCTCAGCCTTACGGAAGACGCACTCTGAAAAGCACCCAAACAGCACCCGAGTAAATACACTGTAAGTGGAGTTACTTAATGGGAGATTTTGCATGCTTAATTGCAAGTATGGATTGAAGGTCCATTAAAAGACATCAGTGTCTTGGAGTCCAGCATATAGTTTGAATATACTTGAAATGGATTGATCCATTGACTTCCTGGCTTTTCTATTCAAGAGAAGTAATTAGAAACAAAGAGCGCAATACCATTTTGAAGACTATTTGAAAAGCAAGAATCAAAACATTGTTAGTATCCAGACAGTCCTGTTTCTGATGTTGGAGGTTTTTTGTTTGTTCAGTGTATGCAAGCGTGCTTCAGGGTGGCACCATAGACGTCCTGAGGGAAATATCAGGCTTATTTACTGGAGCCTTTTTAGCCTCAGCTCAATAGCAGCAGTCTGATGGCCGGGGTACAGAGGGACTATCTGGCAGAGGAGGAGATGGAGGAGGAGCTGGGCCTGGCGTCAGCCCTACTGACAAGCTCTTATTTACCGTCCAGATCTATGACTCATTTTATGTACCTAATCGTAAAGCACTGAGATTTATCTGAGGCAACGGGACGGTAGGGAATACCCCTGGAGACTGGCAGATTCAGCCCCCCCTTTGTTCCCTGGCCGGGCTTCCGGTTCACTCTACCTGGCCCAGCACGCCAACACCTTCTGGGAAGATGGGAGTGTTGGAGCCCAGATTAGGGAGTCCATATTTCTGCCAGATATGGACAGCTGATAGCTCATCTAATAAAGAAGAGGGTCATAAAAATTGGACGGGCTAATGGATGACTCTGTTAGGATTAATAACAGCTTATTGGTCAGGTGCAGTGACCTCTTGCAGAGCTAACAATGCACTGGCCAACTGGGCTCTCACAGCACAGCGGTAGATGACCGAACCAATAAACAGTGGGGGGGGACTGGGAAATTAAATCGCTCTTACAATGTTTGATATCTGCTGTATCTTCTTTTATGTTTTTGGTTACCAAATCCTGGTTTGTAAAGTGCAGTTAAATTTTGTTGGTTTATAAATAATGTATTAACCTCAGGGAGAACGAAATCTAAAGGTTGACATCCTCACTTACCATCATTTTTTCTCATGTCTGCCACTCCAGTAATGGCAAAGGGGGAAGCAAAAACAAGAAGGTATTGTAATACTGCCTTTGTTCTGACAGGAGCGCTCTCAGGGCCTGTTTTATATTCCTGCCGAAAATTAAAATTAAACTTTCATTGTTGTGCATGCTGTTTAATCCAATAACGATCTGATGTAACAAACTGCCGTAATATCTCTCAGCATACTTAATCGGAGCGGACTTAGCCCTGTCACTTTATATTAACCTCTGCTGCAACAGGAGAAGGGCTTCACTAATCTGCCATTGTTGGGTTTGGCAGTCTGTAGCTAGTGCAAAACAGATTTGGCAGTCAGCGCGAAAGTAAAGGCTTTATAATGACAGCAGGGCCTCTCTGCTATTTCAGCTAATAATGTCAAAATCTAATAATGCTGTGGCCCTTGGAATTAGATGGGAGGTGAATGGGTGGGAATAGTGGTGGTGCGGAAAAAGGATTGCGGTGGGACGGGCTGAGCGATCCCTCCTCCTCTCATTATGTCACTCACTTTTTAGACTGGAAAACTGGCAAACAGTCTAATCCCTAATGACCTTTAAATTCTCAGCGTGTGGGTGTGTGTATGTGCCCACACAGTCTCCGGCATGTTTGTCTTGTATTCTATTAGAAATGTATAGTTGTGAGGGAGCTGTGTGAAATATCGCACCATCCTGACATCTGACATCGTAGTCAGACGCCATTGTGTTAACAGGATATTAGGTTCGCCGGAGAAGCGACCGAGCAAGGGACCTAAAGAGTCTCGGCTGACGGAGTGACCTCACGCTACTCAGCAAGGCGACATCTGCAGCGTCATCAAAGCGCTCGACTCCTGTGTCCCCCCGAACGCAGCCTTGTAACTTAAAACAAAAAAGCTGATTGGTTGCTCTCTCAGCCTCCCCTCGTCCTCTCCGCTGTGGATGAGGTCTCAGCCCGGGAGATAAAATAGCAGTTATTTCTCATGTGCTATGCCATTTTGTCAGTTTGACTGTTCCACTTATTCAGTGTTTTTTGACTTGCTGAGCTTGAGGGGATGTGAGTGCCATTTCGCAGCCAGATCTGAGTTGTGTTGATTGAATTAGACAAAGTCGGAAGATAATTAAGAACCGCAAGGCGCTGCAAAACTGTCTGCTTCCAAACTGGTGAAAATGAGACGCTGCCACATCAATGAGCTAGCTGGCTCTGCTTGATGTCAGTGGTGGGTTATATCAGTTGACACCCTTACCTCCTAGTGCTGGAGCCAGTTTCCTCCTTTCCCTTTAATGTTTCTCCAAATATGATTAATCACAAGCCATAAAACCGTTGCTTCTGACATTGCACCACGTTTGCACAGCTTTGTTTGTTACTTTCACGGTGGTAATATGATCCTCAGCTGCCAAGTGTAGTTAATGGCATAAACACAACCCTAAAGAGGTGTGTCTAGAAGTCAAATGGGAATCATAGCTTGGCCCGCAACGTCTCTTGTACTTTACTTGTGATTTAGTAAGTCTGCCAGTGCTTTTGCATTCATATTTTAGTATTTTATGCATGTTTCCGATGGTGACCTCCTGATATTCTTGAATATATTGCAATAATTCAATTTTCCAGTCTGATCTGTACTGCACATTTACACCCAACCCTCCTGTACTGTTAATCCAAATGGTAAGGTGTAGTGAACTACTGCTACTGGACTAAAATAACAAATACTTTCCAGCCTTTTAATTAATAATTTTTTGTCTTTTGGAGAGACATAGGTTTTCCTAGCAAGTCATTGACGAAATGTGCGAAAGAGGGGTCAGGCAGTTGGCTTTGTCTGATAATGTTTTGGCAGCTCATGTGCATTCAGGCACTTCTCAACCTCTCTCTTTCTGTCTCACCCATTTTATTTTTCACCCAATTTTATGGATGCTGGCCATGTTGGTGCTTCTCTTTCTTTTCCAGTGCTGGATAGGTAATGTTGCCGTGAGGTTAATGTTGAGAATCGTATAGCTCAGGCACAATAAAATTGACACTGTGAGACCTACAGAGGCATGTTTATGGTAGCGCCTAGCTATGTGTCTGCCTTTGTGTTTGTGTGAGCCTGAATGTGAAAAAGGGCTGGGACTGTTCTGAGGCCCCCCAAAGGGGCTGGACTGTAGGCTAGGAGGGTAAGAGCGCAGTGGAACATGGGGTGTCAAAGGCTAATTTTCAAAGCCACTCACGGGCGCTCATCTCTCACTGTGAAGTGGCAAGCGTGGCAAGTGGCTTGCACGTTGTCATGGATACTAAAGCATGGGACCCCAGAGATGGGGAGCGGGGGACGAATGGCTGCCCTGTCTATAGGATTCCTGTCAGCTCTGGCCTGATAGATGGCATTGACGGATCATTTGTCATACTGTAATTGTTCTCAGCAAACACAGAATACCCACTAGTATAAACAGCAGTGTGCCGATGGGCTAATAAAGCAGGAAAATGGAAAGGGATTCACTGATCCACTGCCTCTTTCACTTAAAGAGACAATGGCTCTGTTGTCCAGGCTAGGCGGTCTGATTAGAGCTGTGAGGGCTGAGAAAAAGCCCGACCGAGAGAATAAAACAAGGCAATCATAAAGCAAACGGCAGTCACTTCTCTGTATCGATGTGGCTAGGCGGGGGTGAAGGCTGTGAGAAGTGTTGACAGCTGAGGGAACAACAGGAGTAGGTCTAGGAGTGATTCGTTTTCTCCCCCTTCTCTATTTGGCCACTGAAACGGTGAGGGAGAATACTTGTCCAAGATAACAAATACAGCACAAGTGCAGATGCATAGCTGGGACCGGGAGCTCTATCTGCCAGGCTCTAAGATAGCCAGGCGCCTGAGCCGGGTACAAATGACTCTGGGTACAAAGGTACTATTTGTTCACCCTTGTTTTGGTATGGACCCTGTGTCTTTGCTATTACTATTGGGATTGACCCAGTGCCACCTCTCTGCTTGGAATGCTCTCTCCGCCCCGGTTTTTGTCCGTGTATAGGGGGGGGGCTCAGAGATGCGGGACTGTCGAGATATGCGCGGGACACGACCTGGGATTCCTAACGTGAACTGGAATTAGCTAAACTTCAACCCCACTGTCAACAGTTGTAATTCTGTGAAAAATCACTTTTGGAGTTACAGATTAACGGTGACGGCGGAGTGCCAGGGCACCAGCTGGACACGACAGATCAAAATCCTCACCACAATACAGAGTTTAACACCAGTCGTCCAGTCCGGGATCATCAGGATTAGTTCAAACGCGTCAGGTGCCCACACTCCTCCTCACCCATTAGCTCACTTCATACTTGTCAAGCGAGCGTCTTTCTCTCTGGCCGCTGCTCCGCAGTCCAGTTGTAAGCATTTTTATGCAGGGGACGGTCAGTAGGTGTATGATGTGTTGACTAATGTGTGTGTTGGAGGGAGGCCGGTGTCCTGCTGCCAGCTGATGTTGTGTGTTGAAGCGAGCGTTCCTGGCACTCCTCGTAGAGCACTTCACCCCACTGACTGTACCCTGACACACTGTGACGCCTGGAGCACTTTAGGCTGACCCGGTTGCTCACCTCCTGCCTGATGGACAGATTAAAGGACCATTAAGCATAATTACTGTTTCAGTTTGAGAGGCCAACTCATCCTGTCAGAAATGGTTACAAATTGCTGCACCTCTGCCCCCTGTATGGCTCTTAAATTCTGAATTTCATTACATTTGTCTACTTTCTTACTATCAACACGTTTGGGCTTTGACAATAAAAACGTTTTTGGTGAGAAGAATTAGAAAGGCAAATGGTGAGTCAGGAAAATAAGACCTCAAATTGAGCTGAAAAATGTATTTTTGTAGTTTTCAATAGGTGCTTCAGTTTTTGTGAATATGTGGCTGTAAGCCAATCAAAGTGAGCCTGATGGCTGTGGAGAGGAGTGTGACAGGTAGTTGATGTGATCTGGAGTGGAGCGGTGTGAGTGTGTGGTCTGCTGCGCTGTCTGTCTGATTATGTAAAATGTGGTGAGATGGTGTAACATTGGCTGGCTGTTGCAGTGGTTTGCCAGCTCCAGAGGGCCTGTTGCCAGTTTTACATGAGAATGTGCAGCAGTGCCTCGTAATGTTCTCCTCTCTGTATCCATAAGAAAACCCACACTACCGCCCTAGGGAAATTGGTCGATACCATCAACCCAGCTGGAGGCCCAGGCGGCAGACAGAGTTTTCCCATTTTTACATCAACACTGATGTTTATTATGAGATCTCCCCTTTACTGTAACCTGTCCCTCTTGCGCCCCTTCTCTTCCTCATTTGGCCGATTATTACACCCATGGCGAGAACAAACAGTTTCCCTACTTAATAATTCACATCACTTTCATCTGATACTCAGTTACCATGGGCAATTTAGTAGTTGAATAATTTTGTGAAAAATTCATTTATTATCGCTGTGTGTTATGAATCTGGAGAGACCGAGAGTGGAGTGGTGGAGGATTTTAAATTGCGTCTGTGGAGCGAGGGATCCAAGGGTAGGTAATGTGTTCTAATGTTCTCAGCCATATGCATTGTTTTCAGGGCTCATCGGTTTTACATCGATTCCCACTGAAGTGTTTAATTGCATCATGAATATGATCTAATTCTGTCCTTTTCACTGAAACTGGAGCACTCTCTGCAAATGATGTACGGCCTTGACAGCACCACATCAGGATGTATTTTATATGGAATGTAAATTATAGTGTTAAATTAGCCTGGAAAGATAACTAGCTGGCACGGGGGAATGGACTCAACAGTTTAATTTAGTGTCAAAAGGCCGTGAAGGGATAAATCACCTCTCTCTCCCCTCTCTACTATGCCATATTAGGCCTTAATCATTCTCCTTTTCTTGTAATATCACTTGTTTCTCACTGCTGCCGAAGGAGTTCTTGAGAACTACACTGCATTTCTCACAGCATCAGTTGACTGCTTATAAATGCTTCAATTTGAGTATGTGAAAGACAGTGTTATCCCCTTTTACTTTTACAGGTTTTTCCATTCTTGAAATAGTCTACACTTAATTTAACTTTCCCCAGAGATCCAAAACGACCCTTGAAGATCTTGAAATCGCTTTCTTACCAGCAGCCGCATCTCTTTTTCATACTAGCACTGAAAGGACAGAAGCAGGTGAGGAAGTGCAAGGCTTCATTGCACCGTCTGGTAGGTGGGGTACTCACGAAACAGATGAAAGCCATTAGATAGGCTTTGGTTCATAAGAAGGACCTCTCCCGGTTTCCTGTCCTCAAGGCTAGAGTGTTTGTCTGAGTGGCCCTGCCATTATGCCGAGTTTCCCCGCATGACCCAAATAGGCCACTGTGCCTGGGAGCGGACCTCTCGCAGCCCGGACCTATCTGGCATGATTGTGTCCTTGACGACAACCAGAAGAAACCACCTGGCCAAGATCTGGGTTTTAATGTGAGAACTCACTTGGCTTTCTGTTCCCAGAGTCCTTTGCTGTGAGCTGACTTTCACTTTAATTCACTTCTCATCCTCTTGGTGGGATGGGTGGATGGATGCAGGGAGAGATGATCACGGAAGAGCTGGAGGGGCCAGCTGACACCCTCAGGTGACGTAAATACCTGTGCCTCATGAATATCCTACCTGGCTGGGAATAGTTGAAAACATAGATATCTAAAGTAAACTACTCACCGCTGCACAACCAGGGTACCTCCTCTGTCTTTGAATTCCTCCCACTGTACTGCTGATTTTGACGGCTCTCTGGAGAAAAGGGTCCTTAAATTATCAAGTGGGGCTGTAGTTGTTTTCTTTGTTGTTTTCATCTCTCAGGAGGAGAGTGTAGGGTGGGCTTTGGGGAGGTATTGGTATGTTAAATGAGCTATGGGAGGTCTGCTGAGGCATTTTTTTTTTTTTTTGGAGTAGGGGGGAGTTCAGTCAGACGAGAATTGCTGCGTTGGGCGTTTGAGGCAGCTGTGTGAAGTCATTTTCTGGGAGTGCAAGCGGGAGAGAGGTGCGGATTAGGCAGCGCCTCTGAGCCGGAACAAGTCTGTCTGGGAAGGGATGAAGGCTACAAACCATAGATCTAATTCCCGCTCATGCTGCTAGACAGCAGAGACACTCACACACAGCCAGTGTGAATTAGGCCCATTTGCTCCCCTCAGTCTGAAGCAAGCGAACACAGGAGCAGACAGGGAGAAGTTGACAGACTCCTCACATCCTGCCCTCTCTCCTGACTCCCCGCACTGTTTCTAGCCCTCCAAAAGCTGTTTCCAGCTCGCGCTTGTTTTGTTTTTTATTGTTTCTTGTGCTGCAGGTCTTTATTATTGCTGACATTAACATGAACACAGTGCAAAGACAGGTTCCACTGTAATCCTGGGAGGGGTTAAAGAAAAAGGAAAAAAAAGCCATTCCACTGGCAGTGCAGAAAATGTTTGCACCTGTGGCCCCATTGATTGCGTGCTTGAAACTCCAGTGCTCTGAAGTTCATGTCTTTTTAATGTGTGTAATGCTTTGCCTCAGGTCATGCGTTTGCCCCGAGGTTAAGGAAGGTTCATGAAGGCGTGCGCAGCGGTGGATTAGCCCATTTGCCGTCCTCCTTCTTCTCCCTAATTTGCGGACGCAGCTCCCCCGTCTCTGCCTCCACGCACACCCAACCAAACCTAGTGCCCTCTTGTCAGCACACAAAAAACCTGACCCCAGAGCCATGCAGTGAAGGGCTGAGATCAATGTCGCTGACCCAGATACACTGTCCCCCTGCCTCTTTGTGATTGGACATGGTTTGCTTGTGGGTCAACCACAGTTTTGGAGAGGCAGGAGGGGAAGTTGCAACTCAGACCCGAATTAACCTCTGAACGCCATCCATCATGCAACTAGTAATGTCCATAGGCCTGCCGTCTCTGTGGCACGTACGCCTAAAGTGTTAACAGTATTTCTAGTTTTCCCCTCAATTCCACCACTGTTATAACAGTTATTTCAGAGAACCTCCAAAAATCAATCGGATTGCTTTAGTTATTAAGGCTGGTTTTTAGAGCTCCGTTAGTTGTGAGGAAAGATGGAGATGTTGGTGTAAGGGCCCCCTGTTCTCTCCCTGTTGTGCTTGTCTCTCCCATCACAGCCCTCTGCACCCTGCGTGCCCAGTAATGAGTTGTATTACATGCTCTGTGGTGGGCATGTCTTGTGTTAGGAGGCTGAATTCAATCTTTGTATGGTGAATGGAGGGGAAGGCTCTTTGTGTGTCTTTGAGAGGCACTGAATTGAAACGGTGTGCACCGACTGAAGCTGATGAGGAGAGAGCGAGTCCTGAGAGGAACATGTGGATGCCTGGCAGGCAGCGAAACACTGTAGTATGTTTGTGTGCACTTGTGCGTGGACACGTATCTAACCGTGTGTCTGCAGTTGCTCTCCGTGCGTTCTCCGCAGAAGGGTGGATTTCAAGGAAATGTGCTGCTGAGCTGGATGTAAGTTGAATTAGCCTTAGTTATTCGGTTTACTTATCCCACATTTTTTAAATGGCCTGCCAAGAGGTGGTGTATATTATATGAATGAAAATTTACTCCAGTCGGCTCATTCATCACTTGAGCCTCTCATTGTGACCCTTTTTATAAGGACTGGCGAGGGGCCTCGCTTTGGGCTAAGTGATTTTATGAGGCAGCATCATAGGGCTCAGGTCTTATTCCTTTTTGTAGGAATGCATTTTCTACTTAGATGGCAACAAACTGCATTTGCACTTAAAACATATTCTGTAATCTTCTGTTATTTTACATACAAATTGCATCCTGGGCGATGCATTCATCATTGCTCATATCCAGCCCACTCTTAAATGAAAAATGTATCCGAGATGAATAATGGATCCCTCCATAGTATAATTTTGTGTTTCTTGAATATAGTCAAGAGTTCCTCCTCTGCCTTATACCCCCCCCCCCTCCCCCCCACGTGGATGAAGTTTTAGAAGAGGGAGATATGAAGAAAAATTACTTATTTACAGTGGTTATTATTTACCTGGGAATTTTTACAATATAAAGCTTTTTCGACACACATAAAATATGGTATGCGGCTTTAGAAAAAGCATATTGCCATTGGGAATTACGGTGTGGCAACTTCAGGACATTCGAACGCCAATCGATCACGACCATGTGCCGTACCTTGTAGTATCTCACGTGTTTAGTCCATGGACCAGTTGGTTGGGAGATGATAGGGTTTGTAGCTCGCTAGTGTACACAGGTGCTGGGGAAGCGGCAGTGTCGAGGAGTTCCTCTGGGGGCCACGGGTGGGCAGCCTTGTGTGAAGCTGGGAGAATTGAGGTTGAGTAGCTGAGCCCTCTGTCTTTATCTCTAATTACATGGCGAGGCTTGGGGAGATTGGGTAAAAACTGTAAAGCCCCCACAGATAGCTCGGTGCCCCCCCTGGCTGTAACACAGCGGGGTCTGAGGGTGTGAAGCAGAACCAGGTCTGGTGGGGCTCTAATCCCACCACAGACGTTCTCCCCGGGGAGTCCCCGGTGTTCTTTCCTCTCCACAGCAGCTCCGCAGTCTGCCACATTCCAACCCGCCGCTGGGGGAGAAGCACGCCGAGGCTCCAGCAGCCCACTCTGTCGTGCTCTACTTGCTCCTGTCGGTTTTTGTCGTCCCCAAAGTTTCCCAGCCTGTCCTCGGAGACATCATGACACAGAGTTGCAGATGGGAGGCAGTGGACCGAGGCAGCTGGTGTCACAATGTGGATTGGAATTCACAGTTGGGATAAAATATGAAACAAATATGTCATTTTACATATGTTTTTCACAGTTTGTTCATCCAGCTGTTTCCTTGCTCGTACCCCCTCGCTCCCCCTTGCCTTGCCATAGAAACCTGTGTAGGGTTGACTGGTAATAACACATGATTTGTCCCATTGCGCCCTGTTTTTTTCACAGAGCGGGTCCAGTTACTTGCACACATTATCCGCTGTAGCTGTCACTTCAGTCCACTGGATCACACAATATAATTTTAATTTTTCCACTTTTGTTGTTTTGATGAAATGAGGCAACACTATCAAAGGAGAGCACAGAACATACTTCACTACAAATGAAAAAGGCAGAATTATTCCCAGTCAGTTAAGTGTCCTTTGATTCCTTTGCAAGTTTAATCTGCAGAAATCGATAAAAGGATGCATGTTGGGCTTGGGAGTCAACAGCAGCCGTGTTTGATGGGTAAACGGACAACCAAATGGATGATGTGGGGGAGCATTCATCTTTCTTTAGGCAAATTGGGCCGCTAGGTCCTGACTAATTGATTGATTGCACGACTTGCTGATACAATCAAAGCCTGGCCTGATTTATGGCGATAAATCGATTGATTAATAAGGTTTCCTGCGCTGGGGTTGGTTGAGAAGTGGGGGAAGACACCTCCAAGTCAAACATCCGTCTTGGAGCCGTCAGGTTTGTTGGTTCAGTGTGGTAATAAGAAAGGCCTGGATCTCCCTGCTGACATTTACAAAAGCCGGCTGGCTATGACCCGCTCCTAAGATTAACCTCCACTTGTTCTCATAAGCACCACTGATATTAAAAGATGGAGAGCAGCGGCAGCCGGGGGAAAAAAATGAAGTGTGACTTTTTTCGGTTCACCGTTTGCATACATCATTAGGGGGAACAACAAAAATCAATTGCACATTCCAGAATAAATAAAAACAAATATCTTGAGCAGCGTAATGTGAGGGGCTCTTGTTGACTCTTTCCAGATTACATTTAGCCGGGTGTTTAAACGCTGATTTACAGCAAGATGGAGTCCATTCCCTGCACTCGCCTGCCTGTCTGCCTGCCTGTTCAGAATATGAAATGGAAGTTAAACACTGTGAATCTCCAGTGTGGGGAGGAGGGCTCTGGACGTGTGGGCAGTGTAGCATCAAATAGATTGTGTTTCCTCCCGTGTAAACGCCTAATGTGTGCCGAGTGCTCTGACACAGATGAATGTAAGGAATTTGCTGTAAAGACTTTACGGCCCTTTTGAGAGACATGGCTGGGAACTGGTAGTGTGGAACCTGCTCCACGCCCCCCCTGAACACACGTCCACACACATGCACGTACACACGTGCTCGCGCAAGTGCTTACACATGCACACATGTCAAGGCACACGGCCCTCCAAGGAGAGCAGCTACATCAAACTGTTAAGGCTGGCGCGGACTTCAGGGATGCTTTTTATTTGCTTTGGGTCAGAAATGGCGGCCCTGATGATGTGATGAGAATCATCTTACAGACCTGCTCCGCACTGTGTGCCGTGTTGAGACAGAAAATAATCCTGGAGATTCTTTTGACCAGACTCCTCATTTAATATATGAGAGCTACCTTCTGCGGCAGAACAGTGCAAATTATAAAATGATTCATGTATAAACTGCCCTTTCAAGTGGCTGCTCCCATTCTGCTGCAACAGAACTCGTCTGCCAGATCTTGGAGCCTTTGTGACGACGCTCAAAGCTCTCAGCAGCTTGTTGTCAGCACTGGATTTATTCCCACTCTCACCGCTCTATTTAGATTCATTTATTTTTGGTTCAAATGCTGTAAAATGAAAGTGTGATGGAGAGAAGGAGGGTAAAGGAGTGTTCCCTCTCTCTCAGACAGGTGGCCCTGGTTTATGTCGCCGGGCCCCAGGGGCCCCGCTAACTGAGTCTGAGCGAGAGGAGGGACCTGTCTCTCAGCGCTACACAGGTGGTGTGAAACGCAGCCCTCTCTCCACACCTGAAATATTCAGATTCTTCCAGCGGCGTCGCTTTGATCTCGCTGCAATCGACAAGGGAAAACGGAGAGAGTAGGGGGGAGAAAACAACAAAAACAAGAGGAAGAGCAGCACACCTGAGAGCGAACAGATTGACATTTCTTAAGAGAGAATAAACAATCGCAGGTTAGCTGTGTTGCATTGCTCCAGCTCGTCGTTCCAGGTGAAAGTGGGCCATTGTGGTGATGGCTGCATCTTCGGAGCCCTTCCTCCTCTCCCACTAACTGACCTCAATGGTGAAGCTTCACAGAAAGTCCCCCGGAGTGCACTCCTCTTTCCCACTTTGAAAGAAACAGGAAAACAAACCTTGTCCCCAATTTTATCTCTCATCACCATGTCTGCTCTCCTAATTTTATATGCCCCCCTCCCAAAAAAAAAAAACAAAAGAAAAGGAAAAAAAATGGAAAACTTGGTTTTTGTGTTAGGAGCATAGGCTGTTTTTCATGTTCTTGAGCATTGTGAAACCTCCCTGTCGCTCTTCCTTATTCACATCTCCATTTGAGCCGATCATTTGGCTGACTGAGGTTATCATGTTTTCTCGCAGGTTTCAACCCACTAGTCTGCTAATGAATCATAGGACTGTGTAATTAGTCACCCTGCATGTACCACACAATGACAATAGACACCCTGATTGTAACCACAGAGTTTGAAAGGAGCAGAACAATGGTCGGCCTTAATGATGATAAATAAGGTGTTGTAATTGGCCTTCGTTTGGAGCATTCAGTCATAGATTATAATTTGAAGTTTCTAATTGGAGGACATTTAAAGTTATTCATTGGATTGAGAGTGGATACGGGATTGTTTGAAAGGGCTGTAATAAGATGTTTTCATGATACCTCTTGGTACTATTTTGAATAAGACTTGACAATAAATGGAATTAGAGCCTCCCTGATCATACCAAGATGTGTTACCAGTATATCAGTGAGAAATAAGAAACGTGTGTGTGCATGTGTGCATGTTGGAATTAAAGAGAGAGAAGTGTTGACAAGTAGGCTGTGCTCTGGTGCATCGGGCGCCAAAAACTCTCTAAATGAAACAGGGTATGACGAATAATGGCTGACAACACCAGTCACACCTTTTGCTGATGGTTGTAACGCTCACATGCTTCTCCTTCCTTTTGTAAGATTTAGCATGCCGTTTGAAGACAGCCTGACTGACTGGGGATTAATTATTTTGGATGATTTATCAGACTTACCAGTCCAGAGTTTATAGAGGTGTCAAAATTAAATGTGATTTTCCTCGTTGGTAAGTCCTCACAATCTATACGCTACCTACATATTTCTGCACTGTGCAGTCAGTATTGTTGCTGCAGAGTGGACGGTTGCAGAATGTGCAAGTAATACGTGGGGCAGGGATTCCCAGCCTGGGGTTTGGGACCCTGCAAGATAAATATGAGGGGTCATGAGACAATTACAGGAAACAATTGCTATTCAAAATTATATAAATCTTTAAACATTAACAGTAATAAGGCTTCCTCAAGCCTCTAAAAATGATTAAATAACCATTTTTTTGGTTGAATCAATAATAAGCCATAGACATTTGCAACCACTGAGGGGGTCGTAATTGCTTAACATTGCTTAATTTCAAAAAAGTTTGACATTTTAGGAAATGCGCTTATTGCGCTTATTGGTGTTAAATGAGAAGATTGATACCACTCTTATCTGTTAAATATGATCCCACTGCCAGGAGACAGTTATCTTAGCATAAAGCATTAGCTTAGCAGAAAGACTTGGAACTTGAGAAACAGCCAGCTCACTAATTAATACATTATATCTTGTTTGTACAAAAAAAAAACAGCTTTTGGTTTTACAGGACGTTATATGCTGGACCATTTCTTGGTCTGGATCAGTGACTTCCTGGGGACCGTGCTCATGGTGATGATAGGAAGTCAGTGCATGTTAGTGAGCATAACAGATTAAAGTTAAATTAAATACAGTTAAACAGTTAAATTAGTGAGTTTTAGAGATGTGGTTGGTGGATTATAGTCTTTTTTTTTATAGCCTAGTCTTTATACTAAGCTAAGCTAACCATCTCCTGGCCATAGCTTCATATTTAACCGACACATGAGAGTGCTATCAATCTTTTCATCCAACTCTTGGTGTGAAAAGCGAATAAGCATTTTTTTCCAAAATGTTGAAGTCTCCCTCATGGGGTCAAGAGTGTTTCAGAACTACTGCCTTAGGGTCCTTTTTAACCCAAGAGGAGTAGCAGGTCAAGTGCCATACAAAGAGTAATACAATGGCTATCCTAGTATTTAAACATTCATAACCATGTTTGGATGTCATTTTGTAGTGTTTTTTTGCGATTGTCAGAACTGACCTTTTCTGAATTGTAATGGGGTAAACCAACTCTCAGTATTAAATGCAAATAGTATTTGACCCAGGCGTGATGTGGTCTAACAGCAGCAATGTGATGGTGGTGTGAATTGGAGCAGCTCTAGCCAAACTGATGGAGAGAAAAAGTGAAGGCGCAGCAGTCGGTGGTAAACAGATGGAGGGAGATGCCAGGTGATAGCAGCCCCACAGAGCTTCCCTGTCAGAAGCCACGTGCTCAGCTCACGTTGCTAGCGCCGGGTCACAGAGGTCAGAGGCTCCTCCTGCCCAGCTCCCTCTGTCTGGACGGTCCAACGCGCGCACACACACACACACACACACACACACACACACACACACACACACACACACGCCTGTTCTGCCCTTAACTGATATTCAGCCCAAGGAGGCCAGATAAGAGTTCATGTTGGATCTTTCATATGGACAGGCGCCAATGTGCGCTCTTGCCCGCACCGCTCCCTCCTCCCTCAATGGCTTGTGGGGATTGCCAGTAATAATGTTGAGGCCAGACTAGACTGCAGTGATTGGGGCCATTGATTGTGGTGATTTGATTTATTGATCAGTCCCCTCTCTCAAATGTGGCGTCTTAGATGCGGGGCTAATCTGAGCCAGCTATGGACAATCTTTTGCCTCACAGAGAATGGGAGGCGACAAGGAATGCACGAAAGGAAACTACACTTATCTTAATCTCACACTGGTCCCTGCTCTGTCTTGCTGCAGCCCCCGTGTGCGGATGTCAGCGCACATGTGCCTCTGCGCACGCATGTGTGCCCACCCGCTCTTTTGTGCGAGACCTTGCGTGCAAGTGTGTGTGTGTGTGTGTGTGTGTGTGTGTGTGTGTGTTTTTGCGTCGGTGTGCGTATGCGGTGGGGGTTGTGAGGCAGTACAGTCACCAGGCAGAACAGAGTGGATCTATAAATTGATGGAATTCAAAGCCTCCAGCATCGATTACCATTATAACAAACAGCAGCACACAGAATGTCTGATTATTTTTAGACAAAGATTCTGTGCTCTCAGCAGCAATTCTGCTGATGCTGTCACACTTTCAGACATCTGCCTATGATTGCAATTAGATGGGATACAAAAAGAAAAATAATACCCCATCTGCATTTTCCCCTCTCTCCTCCTCCTCCCTATTTTTCCCTCTTTAATTTGTGCTGTCCAAGCCCAGTGCACACAATAGTGATTTTGACTCAGTCTACCTCATTGCAGTACCTTGGTAGTTTTTTTTTTTTTCCCCCAGTTGTCAACATTTTCCACCATGGGTTGTCTTTGTGAAAGGCCAGAAAAAAGCTTACCTCTACAGATGTAATCAAGACGAGCTAGGTTTAATGAATCAATGTCAAATCTACTCCAACACAATACATTAGTGAGTCCCGCATTTCCCTAAAACACACGCACTTGCACAGGTTGTTACAGTACATCTCTCTGCTCCCATTTTTGTCAACAGCATTATCTTTGCCGGATTTGATTATTAGACTTTTTACCCTGTTTGCTGCCGTTTGCCTACCATAGACATTGGGTAAACGTCCCTATTAAGCCCACCAAATCTGCTTTTCAGACATTTTTTATATATACTGCCCCCATTTAAGTGAGAACATTTTAGTTAAAATGAAAGTCTAAACTCTCTTTTGAAGTGTCAATACTTCATTTATACCAGTTTCTTATGTTTTTATTGTTTCATTTGTTTCAAAATATGTCAAAAGTCTAGCATGGGTACCCAATGTACCATTTAAGCCCATGGGTGTTCCGAATAAGCAAACTTCTGATTTTGCTAAATAAATATATATATATATTAAAAAGATCTTAACAATACAGCTAAACTTACAACATGTCTTTGGAATGTAGCCGAAAAAATATTTACAAACAAAATGAAAACTATAGTGGAAATTACTCTTCATTACTTCACCTTTCAATATGTGTTGTCATTTTGTCTATACATCTATCCTGTGGTGTTCTGTTGGCATTTGAAATTGGCCAAGATTTCTGGTCCAGCGAGCTTCAAAGTGCAGATGTTCTGATGAGGACTTCTGAAGTCCGACTGACTGAAAGAAAAACAGTTTGCAGGTGCTCATGTTCTAAGGATAGTAAATTAATCAATTACAGGATTTACAATTAAACAATAACTTTTAATTGATTTTTAAATGTTAATCACATTTAAGCTGGCATTGTAAAACATATAGGCCTATCCAGAATGAATTGACCTATGCAATAGAAATTGTGGAGCTGATTCATCAGGTGAGGTCAAAATTAGGGAAGAAAATGGTTCAAAGGTCAAAAAGAAGAAAATCCCCATTGAACGGAGTCACGTAGGCTTAATGGGGACATCAGTGAATTTATGATTAAAAGACTAAATATTTAACATATTACGCACATAACATTAAAAAAGCAACAAATTTAAATAAATCGATACATGGTAACATCATAACATGGAAAGTATAAATTGATCATACAGAGATTGATCATCCACCGCAGACATTGTGATTTATTTTTTTTTGCTAACATCCCCTTTAAGCCCACCAGGTAAAAATACACATTTATTGACTATTTAACAGTATAATAAGATAAACTGCATACACAAATGTAAATTACACATACTCATCATGCTTTGTCATTGCAGTGAACCCTTCTGTGCAGCTACTGTATTGATGCAGCATGTGCTCCGTTTGCTAGCATGCTAAAACCCATATTTTGATTTCAAAAGAAACAATATTTCTAATTCAAGTAATAGTCTAACACATGTCTTATTCAAAACACTAAGAAATAAAATAACCAATGAGTACTTAATGAAAACAGGAGTTCACACAAAGTTCTTTTGCACCTTCTTCTGGGATCAGCAGGCACATGTCACACATGTGCTTCGATAACTCAATATCGACTAAGCTGATTGGCTTACAATAAAAGTGTAATTTATGTAACAAGCTTCATTGGAAGAAACATAACACAGCAAAAAAATATTATGTAGTTTACTTTTATTTGACTCAGAAGTTGCAAGTGGGCTTATATGGTACGTGGGCTTAATAGGGACGTTTACCCCAACTCGCTTCCCATCATTTCAGTGAAACACAACATACTTGACAACCAGCTTACATCATAATCCTCAGTGCTTTGTCTTTTTTACAGATTTGTTGCCACAGCTGGCCTCCATTTTTCTTTCCCAGTTTATCCCTCACCCAGTAGAGTCTGAAGGGACCACTCCCTGCAGTCTTTGCTGCAACGCACTTGCATAAACCTGAGACCTCTTAATGCAGTATATATGGCTGCCTGTCAGATCATGTGAGGGCTCCACTATTGATGCTGAGAGGGCCCATCTTTGGGCCCTATCAGAAAGGCAGAGCCAAAGGACATGTGAGTCATGGTTTCACAGATTCTTTTTTTTTTTCTGGTGTTCAGCAGTTCATTGAGCTTGCAGTGCATTTACTGACTGCCAATAGGTTGCCGGTATGTCCTGTTAAAGCGAATGCACTTCTTGTTTCGTGGTCTTTGTTTTTGACTCAGAAGTCACCAAGATCGCTTTCCCCTTGCAGATTGCATTGAGCACGCCAGGACTGGTTCCATGCTCAAAATCCCTCTTTCGTGTCCCTCCAGCCCCAATGACAGCTCCACCCTCCCCAGGGGAAACTCATCAATTATGGCTGGATGTTTGACTGGCAGAGGCTTAATGACAGGAGCTCTGTATTGACCCGACTGCCACACACTAAAAATTTGGTCCCAATCGTCTTTTTTTAAAACCTGTCAAACGATTACCGATAAACTCCTCTTTGCACAGCGAGTTGAACTTGCCTTTTCCCCTTTTTAAGTGTTTAAAACATCACAAACATCTACATGCTCTGTTGCTAATGATTTCATGAAGGATGAATCTCAACATAATGCAGGGAGATAAGTGTATTTTATCAGGGATCTCAAAGGTGCTCTGGTTGTAGGTTGAAATGGATCATATCTGAATCAGAGGCAGAGGAAAAATCTTCTTTAGTATTGTTTGTCTCCTGAGATAGCTTTGCGAAACATACATTGCGGAGTTCCTTCCACCATCAATCTGAGCCAGACAACCAAAGTAGCAAACAGTCTGTTCTGCTTCACTTCTTTCCAGAAAGACAGACAGTAGGTTTCATTTGATGGGCTGTTGCCCAGGCTCCCTTCCCTCGTAATGGTCTAGAAACTGCGGGGGAGCTTTCAAAATAACCACGCCATTATGATAGCACTGTTTGGCTTACATACAGCATGAGTATTCAGCATTCTCATCAGCTGAGCTGCAATAAAAAGTGAACCTAGCTCTACGCCGAGGCCACTGAGGCACTGGCGGACTTCACCACACTGGTATATCTTAAGTACTTATAAAATCCACTCAAAGTCACTTCTAGAAGAATTTTCTCTTGGCAAGATTAGCCGGCCTGGGGCCATTTGAATCTAGTGGAGGTTGGCCGGCTTCTGAAAGCCCACTTTCTAATCTCCAGGAAGGCTCATCCCAGTTGGACTGCAAGGACTAACAGGAATTTATAAAGTCCTGTCGCCTTATCCTGAACAGCCCTGGCCTTTTGCAGTGACGGTACGATTTACCAGGAATGACACATTTCTCCACTAATCAAATGTATCCTCAACATTTGGATACTTAGTGAGTGTACAACTTGTGATTTTTAAAAGAGAGGAGCAGTGTTGGTATCCAGATGTCTAAAAAGTTATTGTCTGTCTTTTGAAAAAATTGTAAATATGACAAGGGGCTTAGGCTTAGTGAGACTGTCCTCACCAGAAAAACAGTAGCATTGGTAAATTGCACTTGTATAGTGCTTTTATCCAAAGCACTCTATATTTTGCTTCTCATTCACCCATACATCGATGCAAGGCACTGGCCTGACCATTGGGAGCAATTTGGAGTTCAGTGTCTACACCAAGGAGACCTTGACCTGGGAGCAGGAACAGCTGAGAATTGAACAGCCAACCCCGTAATTTATGTAAGACCCGCCTTAGTCTGAGAGCTTTAGTCTACCTCCTGAGTCAGTGGCCATTTGGTCAGTCACTTAAAGGATAAGGCAGGTGATATTCTATATTTTTCTTACTGCCAACAAATCCCATTATAAGACCAAAACCAAAAATGAATTGATCCTTCTAACATATTTTGCCTATGTAGCCAAAGCCTGATACTTCTGGAGTCTCCAAGCAGCCAGTGGAGATTCCAGGAAGTCACAGCACCCGGCCATAAAATAGTTCCTGTTACTCTCTGGAAAAAAACTTGTTGTTTTGACTCTTCAGGTTTTCTTCATATTAGTGACTTTAAGTGAGCCAAGCTCACTGTTATCCCTTAGTCTTTATGCTAAGCTAAGGTAAGCTAACTTGCCTGCTGGCTGTAGATTCATATGTAGCGTACAAACATGAGAGTGGTATTGATCTATTCATCCAACACTCAGCAAGAAAGCAAATAAGCGTATTTCCCCAAAATGTCAAACCATGCTGGGTGACATGTTAGCTCATTATGAGGAACACAGACACTGTAGTTTATTTTCAATCAATTGCACATACACCGTCCTGGTGCTGAGAATACTCACTATTGCACCCAATCTGTATCAATCATGTCGTTGAAAATAGTCCCCATCCAATGCCAGCCCTTTTTTAAGAATAAAAACTATATATTTGTGACCAGTTTTCAAAGATTTACAATAATATTGGTCAGGTGCCTTGCTCCAGTGGTAGTGTTATAGTGTAGCGTCTGAGCTTATAACATTGCATCTCACCTCAAACTGTGCACTCAGTCCTACTTAAACCACTCTCTGACTCGTCAGTCCAGGGACTTGAACCAGCAGTCCTTCAATTAACGGCCTACTTCTCTGACCAACAGACTGCCACCATCCCACGAGGCCGCCGCTGCTGAAGTTTCACCCTTCCATTTCCTTTTTTTTTTTTCTCTTGTGTGATGATTTATTAAATTGCCTTTAAGTAAGACTGCAGATTAATTAAAACACAGTCAATTTAATTTCCCGGCGTCATATATAAATTCGCAGTGGTAATTGAATCCCCTACCCCACTATTGTAACCCAGCAGTTACAAGAGAAGATCCTCATCAATTACTGAGAATCACAGTCAAAATGAAGAGAATAAAGAGGAGGTGAATGTACAGTTGTCTGTTCCAGCGCTGCTCAGTACGGGAGAGTAGAGTTTGAATCGGTTTTTCCTTTTTTTTTTTTTTCTGTTTGCTGAAAGAGCCGGGAATTGGATGACTGATCGATAATATTGGATTTGCGGATGGCATGTGGTGCAGCTGACTCCAGCATGAATGCAGGGTTCTGATGAAGGGGCCTGCTACACAGACAGCTTTGAATAGTGGATCAGACATGTTGCCGGGGTGGAGCTCTCATTTCATATAACACAGACATGTAAAGAACCAATGCGCAGCGACATTAATGGAATAGCGATTAGGGCTGTTGTTGTAGCAAAAGGGTAATTTGGTTAAAGCTATGGAGGCTGCTGTCATGTATTGAAAATCTGTGCGGGATCAATATAAAGATTGGTGCAGGCGATGGGAGAGAGATTGAAAAGAGGCTGAAAATAGATCTGACCTGTGGTAATTACGACAGCAAGCGAGGCGTTTGTATGTTTGAATCAGGTCTTGGCCGGGCTTAAAAAACAGCCTTTCATTTCAGGAAGAAGCTCTATTTGTTTGCAAGGGTGTTTGTCAGGTTATTGGGTCTCTACACGTGACTCCCCCCCCCCCCCTCTCTCTTTCTCACTCTCTCTCTCTTTCTCTCCTCCCTCTTGCCCAACTCCCTCACTGGCGCTCTATAGCCGTTGCAAGCGTATTGATTATTTCAAATACTGATTATCTAAAAGGCCTTCTGCTACTGTAGGCATTGGATTTATTTTGGCTTAATTATTTATGGGCCAGGGCTAGCTGTAAGTATTACTGCTGTGAGATCATGAAGGATTACATTGTTAATATTCAGCAGTGTATTTTTATTTATGTACACTCTAAGCTTTACTGGATGAGCGTTGGCAGGCTCCCTAAAGTGCCGTCTCTCTCCGCGCTCTTCCTCTCACCGTTTTCTCTCTCTTTTGTGTGTTTGTAGAGGGAGCTAAACTCTGTAGCGTCTGAGCTGGCTGGTCGACAAGAGGAGAGCGAACATTCCCACAAGCACCTGGTAGAGCTGAGCAGGGAGTTCAAGAGAAATGTCCCTGAGGTGAGTCTAGCACCCAACACACCCCCAACCCCCACCTATTCTCTCAACTCTGTGTCATTTTCCTCATCTTCACTTCAGCAGGTACTGACGGTCTGCATCACTACCGCTGCTCAAGCCCCCGCATGCACCTTTGTACAGGGAATTATTTATTTATTTTGTAAAATCTGCATTAGTATATATTAACGGTGCACAACACTGGTGAGAAGTGTGGGTTAGCCCCTCCCCCTCCCATTCCAGTAGCTCAGTTAATATTTAAATGCTGAGGCCTTGCAGTAACGTTAGCCTCTGGCTGAGTGTGTAGAGAGGCCAGGGGACTGATTTACAAAAGGTAAGCACAGCTTTGCTGCTTATTTTCACCTCCAGAGCTAAAGAGCACCATTTTATGAAAAAGTTATCTTGGTGTCAGAATTGGCAGCTCATACTGACTTTCTCACAATTTCTGTGATGTAACATGAACAGGTGTCTCTCCAAACCCGTAAAGAACAGGACTAAACACAATCTGATGAATGTTAATGACAATGATGCACCTCCACCTCCACTTCCCTGAGCAGGATTCAACAGCGAAGTTTATACTAAACTTAGAAGTTCTTTTGGTAGCAGCATTGCCTCTGTCTTCCAAGTTAATATTTTGATGTACCTGACAACTGCCAATAAATTGCAACAACAAATAAATAACAACCAAATTGATATGCTAACTTTTTTTATTGATAATACTGCAGCAGTAATAATATTTTAACAGCATACAGAATTCGATGTGTCATTATTTACTATTTGATGTACACTACCATTGGGAATTTTTGTTTTATGTTTGCCGTCTGTGCATCACTGAGTTGTTTTTCATTTTCCTTCTGCTCTACATTTCGATTGTGCCAAGGCCTCATTCCACCTTATTTTTGTCAGGCAAAATGGCAATTAAGCTTGGACTGAGCTGAATACATGAAAAGCTGAATCTATTAATGATACAGATATGGTTTTGTCCTTTTTTATCATCTTCTTTGAAATGATCACCCATTGATATCTAAGCTGCAGTCAAAGAGAATATTTTTATATTTTATAAATGAGCCCTCAGGCTATTTGCTGTGGCTATGCTGCCTGCCTATCTCAGCCCGAGTATGTAGTGCAGTGCTGTAATCTTGTCAGTATAATACAGGCGTTTAAGACAGGATCAGGCTGTCACCACTGGCAGCACAATCCCCTTACCTGAGGCTGTGGGAGCTCGCACAAGTCTGGATCTCTGAGCTCTAACGCAAGCTACTGGAAAGCCCCACTTTTCAAACATGCCCACTCAAACCCTCTAGGTTTAACCACTAATACCCACACCCCATCATAACAACATACCTCACTCACACGCGCGTGCAGTGTAAGAGGAGCTGGAAAGAATCCATTAACATTAAAGATGCTCGGCCCTCTTTCCTTTGGAGCTGTTTGTGCCTCAGTGGGGCCCAGTGTGATTCCTGAACAGGTGGAGCATCTGCAAAATAGAAAATGCTGAGACTGAGTTTACTTTTTTTGTGTGCACACAGGAAGTCCGGGAGATGGTGGCACCTGTTCTCAAGAGTTTCCAGGCCCAGGTGAGTCACACGTGTTTGCATTTTACAGATACATGAAACATTTACATATTCTGCAGAATAAAACAGAGAAAGCCTGGAAATAGCTAAGTAGCTGTAGCACTTTTATTGATGATTTCCTAAACTGTCGGCTCCACATTATAATTTACTGAAACAAGACACATTCCTGCTGGATATTATATGTACATTGACCAGTGCAGATGGCTGTGTTTCTGGAATGAATTATATGATAGATAGGGCAAGGAATCCATGGCATACTTTCCGTCCTTCTGCTCATCTGGTGCTTATTGACTGATGCCTTTTCTGTCAAAGTGAAGTAGCATCTATCTGCCATTAGATGATCAGATATCTGGCTTCTCATATTTTCTTGGCTGAGACAAGCCCTCATTTCCTGTTGTGATGGTGCATTCACCATGCCCCTCTGACGTCGCCATATTGAAAAAGTCATCTGATACCTACCAAGACTCTGCTCCAGCCATTAAACCAAGGTCATAAATCACATTTGTGAGCTGCGTTATGGTCCGCAAAGCAGAGGCTTATGGAAATGATACCGCAAATATGTTTTCAGTCTTGCTCTCCCCTCTAAACTCCCGCTCAGCGCTAACCTGAAAGCCCTATCATCGGTAAACATGAGAACACTCAGCATGGATTGTTCAGTTCTCTTGGAAGTGATTATTGGCAGATTCTTTTTAATGCTTTATAATTGACTATGCCCATGCAACCGTGTTCCCTGGCAGGAGCTATCACATTCTTCATCACTACACTCCGCAATACTCTGTGGTTGATTTGTGTGCTAATTCAATTACTCTACTGTAAAGTCGCACAAATATCAGAAGCACCCTTCCACGTCTTTATTGTACAAACAGGAACCCACAGGATTAATTTAAGCACCATTGATGTCTGACAACTGGGAGTCTGGAGATGTTTCATAGTAGATAAAATAGATGGCTGATAATGAGCGATGATTTTTTATTTTTTTTTCTTGTTCGCTGCAGGCCTCTCTGGGTACCTCTTGGTCTCTCTTGTGTAACTTCCACAGGCTTATGTTCCACACATTGATAAGTAAGCCAGCTCGCGGTAGGAAAAAGCCTCGTCTATTTTCTTTTTTTTATCTCGAGGTGCAGCGAGCAACTCGGCACACCATAATAATATAATCCTCTGGTGTTTTCTGATACACTTTGACCTTATTGGTAATGTCAAACAGCTTGCGGAGGCTTGTGAACTTTACCCAGCGGTAGTCTTCACGACCTCAGCGTAAGCTGTGGGACCTCGACCTGCTGCTGCAGGGGGAGAATGTGAGGAGAAGGTGGAGTTGGATGTGCTTGTTTGGCTGTGTGGTTTGGGATAGACTAAAGCTCGCCTGCAGCTGCACCGTACAGGTGGTGAGCGATGGAAAAGTCCTGGTGTGTGTGTGTGTGTGTGTGTGTGTGTGTGTGTAAGAGGATGCATATGTGAGAAAGAACTGGGTCCTTGATTCCACCACCTCCCCTCCCAACCACCCCCTCTTCCCAGTTCGGAGGCCCAGAGGAGTGCCTCATGGTATTTGGACCCTCATCATGCCACTTCTAAAGGAGAAGCCGGCTCCTTTGAAGTGTTTGCGACATGACAGGTTCTCTTTCTTTTCTTTTTCATTTCAATGTTCCCCACCCACTTTCTCTCTCTTCTCCCGTCCAATCTCGCCTTCTAATTATCGCTAACCAGGCGACTGATTAGAAACACGTTGCCGACCTAGTTTTTTTCCGAGGAGCTGGAGGAGGAGAAAGGGTTAATCCCAGAGCTGGTGGCTGTCATTGGTCGCTTCCCTCCTTCTTCTCTTCTTTTTCGTCCTGCTCTCCTCTTTCTTTCCCTGGAAGTTTGCTAATGAGGTCCCGTCAGAGCTGAGGAGAGGTGTTAATTTGGCCTTGTGAAGTAGGAAGGAGATTAAGGACAGTGAGGAGCTGAGTTTACGGCTTAAAATACACCGCTGTCCTTATTAATCCACAGGGCCCTGGGAGACCGGCGTTTTTGGTTTTATAATGAACACTGTCTTATAATGAAGGTAATTTTAATAAAAATTTACGGCGAAGAAGAGGAGATGGTACATGTCTCCATGGTCTCAGGCACACCTTTGGGGCTGAGAGATATGACAGTTATTTTTCAAATAACCGATCGCTGGAGAGACGGGCCCGTTGGACCACACTGTTCACACAGCTTTCACACACGCTTTCGCTGTCATCTGAACATACAGATAGCAGTCTTCACCAAGTCTCACCAAGACTATGTGGGCTTCTCAATGCAATTTACACCTCCCTCTCACTTTAGAGTGTAAACTCCCCCAAGGATAAACCTTTTGTGAGGCGGGGAAGACAAAAAAAAAAATAACACAGTGACGGGTTTCTTGCATGTTTGTAGCCTTTTTTTTTTTTATTCGGGAGAGGCAGATTCCTCCTCGCATCCGGCCTGTACCAATCTGAATATCAGACCCAAATTAACCAGTCATTCTATTTTTCTCCTCTCCTCTTGATGTCGTTTGGTCCTCTCAGAGAAAGAAAACAGCAGTATGGGTCCCTAATTACTGAAACTTGCTTTACAATGATAATCCGTGGAGTAATTTAGCGTGCACAATGAGAGTTGTGGTGCTTGCGCAGATGGAGATTCTGATAAATAGTTTGTAACGTGTAATTAGCAGCTCTGCCGGTTACATACCATTAACCCCTCAAGCTCAGGAATCATTATTGGCCCTCATTATCAAGCAGCAAGGTACGATCGAGCTGACTAGACATCAAAAACATCAAACAGCTATTAAAGCGCTGCAAACTGGGGGCCGGTGGACACCTGTTTATGAGTCTAACTGTGCCATTTCTTCCCCTGAGGTTGGGAAGTGATGATGTGGGGGAAGACAATGTTTTTTTGTACATTGTTGTTGTTGCTTGTTGAGAGCACGGGAGGTATTTTGACTATACAGCAGCTTTTCAACTCCATGAAACTGAGTAAACAGGTTTCAAAATGGCTGCTTTTTCTCACCTATACGATTGCCTTATCATGTTCAGGAAAGTTAGAAAGAAAGAAAATTTTGTGAGCTTGTACTAATGATTGTAATGATTTATACATCTCCTTGTTGTACAGAGCCAATTGTGTAAACATTAGGTTCTTTTACATTGCACCTTGTCAGATGTTGGAGAATGACCAGAGAAATTAAGGAGACTGTACAACAGAATTCATAGTGGTTGTTTGGATAGTCACATCCATTTAACTCTCATTTATCAGGAAGACCTGCAGTTTTCCAGACCACCTGTTTTCAACCTAAATCCAGTTGTGCAAAGCATCTTGCAGCTGATTTGACCAGAGCTGTGCAGTAGGAGAGTGGAGTGTTTCAGGGGTTTGCCCACAGTGAGAGACCTTGCCCACAGTGCTTCGCCCTGAGCTCGCCCGCCATGCAGCGAGGTAGACAAACACCGTCTTTGATCATCCATCGGGAGACGACCAGTTCTTCCTCCTTTTGATTAATTCCTGAAGGAAATGATAATTTCTCTTGAATGTATGAATATGTTATGAATAGTGGAATGAATCAAAGAGTAAAGGATGATAATTAATTACAGCGCTATGATAAAAGGCTGTGGGTGTTATGACGCAAGCTTCCTCCGTGTCATTATGAGAGGCTCCGTAATTACCTTTCTGCACGAGCCAGCGCTCCTGGCGGTGCTGGCGGTGAGAGTGCCGCTCGCTGAGTGAGTCTAACGGTCATAAAGCTTTTCCCTGCCTAATTGTCTGAGGGGCTCTATGGCACTTTCATAGATGAGGGACTGCGCCGTTAGGAAAAATGCTCGCGACGCTACAGCTTTTCCAGCTCAATGAAGACAGATCTTCATCATGGGCTAAACCTCGCGGTTATTAGGTACAGATCGCTTGAATGGATGGCTAACTTGGGAAGGTGGGGTCGGAACAAGTGAATAGCAGAGTCATACGGTGTGATCCAAAAGCTGCTTCCAGACTACATACAGTTTTAAAATCAAATTGGTGTTGATTTCTATGTATAGTCTATATCATAGGCCCATATTCTGTCCTAGTAAACCAGATCCCGGCCTTACAGTTACCTCTGAATATTCCCTTTGTGTTATTATTCATGCCCTGTCTTATGTAAGGTGCATTTACGACACCTACCTACTGCTCTCACTCACTAACTCCCACTCTCCCATCATCCCCCCCACCCGCCCCCGGCTATGACCAGACTGCTCCATACTGGGCTGACGAGGTATCTCTAATGCCTGTCTCCTGCTCGGCTGTCTCAGGCTCATTGAGCAGCAGGCCAGGCCCGGGATCTCCAGGCCATTACCTATTCACAGCACGTCCAGGCCTCCAGCCTATTGTGGGGAACATAATGGGCTCCAGGGCCATGTAAACCACCGGCTCTGTGCTCCTGGTTTATCACTTGTGTCCTCTTCATACTGAGGAGAGGGAAGGAAGGTGGGTGGCAGGAAGGTAGGGGTGGGGGGTGAGGGGGGGTTGGGGGGCGTGGGAGTGTAATTGGACATTAGATAATACCTTCCTTGAGTCTTTTACGTCCTCGTCATCTCCAGAGGGTAAATGTCCTCGCCTGTTCTCCACATCAGTGCAGAAAAAGCTGCTTTGACCCAAACTATAAGCACTTCTGTTCACATACTGTTTCAGTCTTTATTACTTTTAAAGTTTGCTTTTATTGATTATGATTAGTCAAAGACGAACAAGCTCATATGTGGATATTGGATCAAGTATTGCACGGCAGACCATCTTACCTCTGATACTTCTCATCTAATGCTTAAGTCCATACATTGACAAATTGAACAAATAGCCCAGTCAAAGGCTTTTGAAGTCTTATTTTGAAGGCAGCTCTACTTTTTGCTTTTTTTGCAGACTTATTTAATTTCACAGATCCATTTTACATCATAAAACCATTCAACAGGCCATTTACAATTAGCTCCTTTTTTATTTTCAGTTAGTTACTTGTTAAAATAACTGTTTTTTGGCCCAGTTAACTCCAGACACTTGTGAGCCATGTCATTTTTGCTTGACGTGCAAGTGACAATTACAGAATAATGATAAATGCTTTAACATAGTGTAGACTGAACACAAAGTGAATTTTGGAGGTGCTACAATTGCCTAAATCCATGTTGAACTTGAGCAAAAAGTGTGCACGTACCCCAAAGGTGTATGAGTCCACTTAATGAATGTACAAAGACAAGAGGAAAAAAGAGAGAAACTGGACAAAATAAGATATGTGTTAAATAGGGAGGGATTTTTAGTCACAGCAAACTGTCAGCGCATATGTAGATAGCTCCAAAAACACTCCAGTGGTCAAATTTTTACAAATAGGGGGGGTGCGTTTTTCTACCCCAACACAAATGCATAACTCAGGAATTCTTGCAAAATGCCGTCAGTCTGTTTCTCAGAAGTTCAGACAAAAACTTGAGTGAATGAAATATCATCAATTCAGTAAATGACTCCATAAAAAATGCCAGGAGTTGGGTGGCAGTATTTCACCAGTGGCGCACCACATTTCAGCTCCAGATTGGGCCTTTTGAAGAAGTTTAATATATCTGACTGCCCTTGTTTGTTTCTTGTTTGGTGACTGATTGTTGTGATTCTGCCGGGTGTTTTTATGCTGAGACGCCTCAACCTTTCCATCAGCCTTCCCAGTGTCAGTCTTATCCCTCCTCTGCTGTGCTGCGATCTGATGGTGTGTGTGTGTTGGCGTGTTTGTTTTCCTGTCCTGACTGATGCCCTGTCGGAGCGTCCCAGTTGGGTGTATTCATCATTATGGATGCGTGTTTAGAGCCAGGGATGCACACCAGGTAAAGAAGAGGGGGGTGGTGGTGTGTGTGTGTGTGTGTGTGTGTGTGTGTGTGGGGGGGGGGGGGGTTATAAATAGGCACTTGGCTCTCTAGCCATGTGGAATTGATGAGTTTCAGCACATTCTGCTCTGCAGTGCCAGGTTTAATTTCTACCGTCCTGACAGCACAAACCTCAGAGCCCGGAGACGTCACGCCTGACTGCCGCTGCTGTGCAAATGTTAGCCATGTTTGAGGATGGACGCACGCATAGCGCCGGCTGCACTGCTCCTATTGGGCGTTTGACTGGGTGTACATCCGCTGCTCTAAACCCCTGTCACCTTAAGAGACAGGCAATCACACTCACCCCCCCAACCCGACCCCTCACCAAACAGACACTCACCAGCAGCAGACAGTAACTAATCTCAAAGGCAGTTTCTAAGGCCTAGCTCTCTTTAGTCCAACATGGTCAACGACTTGTTATGAGACAGGTGAGAGCCCCGCCACCCCCTTGTGCTCCCTCCAGGCACCCGAAGCCAGACAGCAGCAAAACACTAGCAGTAGCAGTAGCACTGTCTCTGAGATTCTCTGACTCCTGGCTCACTCTCAGCTGCTGGCAAGAGCACAGTCAAATTAGCCAATAAAAATGTGTGAAATCGGTGGCTCAGCGCCGGCGAGGACATGCCAGGAGGAATAAACATCAGGGCTCGTACAAACCAGGAAAAAGCTCATGCGAGGAGGAAAAGGCGGAACGGGAGAGCTGCTCCGCCAATTCTACGGCGCGATTCTCCGATTTCAGGCGCAGAATCGGAGCTGAACAGACAGTCAGAGAGCAAAGTTGTTTCTCTGCTTCATTGAACACCGAGACCCAGCCTCAGATCAAGCCAGTGGCAGCACAAGTCAAAAGAACATGAGCTTCTGTCAGAGGATACACAGCCCCACATGTGCTGAAGTGATTTAATTCCCTCTGTTCGTCTGCGGTGTTTTCCCCCCCGCTGAAGCCTGGGAATACCAGTCTTCATTTCACATGATGCTCGGCTGTGAAGTTTAATTTCAGCAAAGTCTAAACATGCTAATTAAATATCATAACTTTCTGAAGAAGGCTCTTGTAAAGGCACCTGAAATTTTAATTTAGACTTCAAAAGAGCGAAGACTTTAAAGCAAATCTATTGTTTTTCATTTAGACTTGCAATTTTCTTTTCTCTGCAGTACTGCAGTACGTAGTTATGATTGATCTGGTAATTAAAATATGCAGAGAGGGAAAAAATATTAACTGCTCCTTTTTTCACTTTTTTTGTTTTAGAAAACAGCCGACACATTTTCCTTCTCTTTCCAGCACAGATAATTAAATTTTGCACATTGATGTTCTTTACACAGCATTCATCGGCCTCATTATTTTTCCATTTTCATCTTTCTGGTGAGAGATCGATAGATTGATAAAATGATGGAGCCTATCTTAAATAATGCAAGCAGAGAAAAGTTACACTTACTTTGCTGCTGGCTAAGTGTTTGAACTTTTATTCTTCTTTCAAATTGTATTTAATATGCCATGAAGGTAAATCTTGCAGTGTTACATGCAAGTGTAAATCATTTATTCCCTCTTTTGCTGTCCCTCTGCAAAAAAAGAAAAAAAGATGCAGCTCCTCTCGACTTTAAGTGGGCCTATGGTATATGGGATGATGCTTGTCAAGGCTAATATCCTAAATGATAAAGAAACTGGCAATTCAAAGAAAGACAGCGTAAAGTAGGCCAATTAGTACCTAGGGAACATTTTGCTAGAAGAGATAGCAGCTCCAAATGTCACATGCACGAACATTAGGACCGATTGTTTATAATATGACCTGACAGTTTGGGTCTCTGTAATATGGGATTAACTACAATACTAATTAACATGTGGCTCTATTAAAACAAGCAGCTGCAAGTGAAATAACTCTCTTACCAGGGAGGAGAAGCAACTCTTCTAATGTACACCCCACATTAAAGTGTTTCTTCTTCACCACAAATCAAATGTGCTTTTAGACTTTTAAGAGATCTGCTTGTTTTATTCTTATTTTGCACTGGAAATACATCGTCCTAATTCACACCCACCGCCCTTTAATATCTAAGCCAACAGATCAGAGTGTTCTATGCCTTTTGTCACAAACAGATATATGTTTTTAAATTCCCACTGCGGGCCATCTGAGACATAAAGTGGCCACGGTGGCCCGAGGAGACTGTTAAACACATCCTCAATTAAAGCAAAGTAACTTTGCATCTCCGCGAGATTCCTCCTGCAGTCCCTGTAATTGGGTCTCGGTGGACTTAGTGGGAGAGCTCCAGCTCTTCTTCTGGAGTTTAGGGCCCAGCCTGGAGTGGAGCCTGGGGGGGACGGCCAATGGGAAAAAGCTGCCGGTCGCCAGGCCCTGGATGGACTGCTCAACCATGCTTCAGCCCTCACAGAGAGGCCAGTTACTCAGTTAGTATACAGGAGACATGGAGGTGAAAACAACATAAAAGAATTTGTAGCATTGAATTACCAGTGGTGGAAATTACTATTATAAGTTAATTTAATCAAGTACATTTAGTTTAGTACAATTTTGAGGTACTATGCCACTTTATACATCTACTCCAGTACATTTCAGAGGGAAATGTTGTACTTTTTACTCCACTACATTTATTTGACACCAATGGTTACTAGTCAGATTTCATATTCAGATTTTAAAAAGTTGTGTAAGAATTTACATAAAAAACATATAATAAGCTTATGAAATACAATACACTGATCATGATTGAAATCACTGGTTTCCAACCTCACTGGCTCGCAACAGATTACAAAAACTGTCTGGTTTGGGCACCTTGTCACAGATGTCTGTGAGTTGTTAGCATGTCCACTTAAGAGCGACTTGCCCTCTAAGTCTCTCAGATGGTTTCATTTAATTAACTGTTCAGAGGTAAAATGATTTATCTACTTACACAATCATGCATCACAGTGGCATCTTTTTCTATCTTTGATCCTGTCTTTGGTACATTTTGCTGCTAATACTTCTTTTACTTGTAATGGAGCATTTTGAAACTGTTGTATTGGTACTTTTACTAAAGTAAAAGGTCTGAGTACTTCTCCACCACTGTAGGCTGCTGTAACTGATTATCATAATTTTTATGTTACTGGAAAAAATGAATGAAAGGGTAATCAGTAGTTTTTTAGACTTCCTCTTATAGACAAATAGGAAGATCATCACCGATTATTTATATATATATATATATATATATATATATATATATATATATATCTTATGTAAATCCATTACAAAGCAGCAGATTGTGCATAAGTGTCCACGAAGATGTTAATAATGTATCAGTGGATGGTTCAGGTTAGCGTAGCATATTGCAGTATATAGCAGTTAACTCTTTATAGACATTGTAAGTGGCGATAAATATAAATGGATAGAATGTAGACAATCTAAAATAACTGTAAAATACTGTATTTATTTTATGGTTTTCTTGAAAATAGAAAAACCTTGGAGACCTACTTGGGCTGTGTGTGTGTGTGTGTGTGTGTGTGTCAGCGTGTGTGTGTTTGTGGGCGTGCGTCTTCTTCTGGCGAGACATGTGAAGGACAGCCGAAGGTGCGGTGAGATCCAGTGATGGGCTTGTTTTATTACATCTCATATTGAGACCAATCTCTGTCCGTTCACCTGAAGGACAGCCAGCTATTCCCTAACTAAATTAGCCAGCCGCTGTGGTGTGAGAGGGCCTCCACACAGAACCACACTCTGACACTCACACATACACACACACATGCAAGCAGGTACAGGCAGTCACGCAATAATGTGTACCCCCCCCCCATGCCAGAACTCTCACTTACATGCATAATCGCATGTCCCGTCCCTCACTTTCCCTCTCTCACTCTCACACACTCACTGTCCCCCGCTGAAGTGGATGTGGGGTAATTGCAGTCACTGTGGCAGGTTGCGTGTTTGTGCCCCTGTCAACGAGGCCCGCAGACCTCCTCCTCGCGGGATCACGTGACACAGATCTCGGCACTGTAGCCCACCTGGCTACACTTCGCCCATGTGCACGTCTTCACGATGCATCCACCCTTAATGTAGTGAACGCGTGGAGTTCTAGCGCACGACCGTGCTGTGGCTGTGAGGGTGAACGTTCTCTTCATGCTCTCTCTTCCCTAATGAAATGTCTTTTGTACAGTCTGTTATTTTTTTTATTTTTTTTGTTCACTCACGGCGGATGTTCTAATGAGGCAGAGCCTGAAATAGCAGTGGGGCTAGCACTGCAGAACTATGACATCCCATGTGAGAACTTGCCCAAATCACAGTGGCTGCAGCCGTGCGTCAGGTTTCTTTATTTATAACCCGTACGGAATTGTCCTACACTCTGAGCATATGGAGGGTTATGTAACACTCAGCATCCAATAGATAACCACTAAAGTCAGTTCCTATATATAAAGCTTGCTGAAGAGTTGTTTCTGAGGCTGCTTAAGATTGATTTAGTGCTCCTGAATGTCTGCTTCACTATGATGTAAGAAAAAGAATGTTTTTTTTGTGAAGCAAAACATATTTCTATAGCATTTCTGGCAATTCCATTAAAGGGCCAGTTCATGTAAATGACACAAAATATACTTCTCACTTACTTGTAGTGGTATCTAACCATGCCAACAATTTAAGTTTTATTTGGTTTTGAAATGTAAATCTCTGAGATCTCTGCATCCAGGTCAATACAGTGGATGTGAATGGAATTTTGTCTGTGGTGCTCAGAGCAGTGAAAATATATTTGATTAAAAATTCAGAAACAGCATGTCTTTCCAGAAGCAATGTCCCCTCAGGATAATCCACAGACCTCACTGTCAATTTTTTTTACTGTACGTACTTTCTACAGAAATAATACCTCAAATGAAAACTGTTGATGGTGTGTTCTGTGGAGCAGTGGTTCCTGACCCGGGGATCAGGAACTCTGCAAGAGGTTGCAAGATTAATCTAAGGGGTCAAGAGATGCTTACCGGAGTATGACATGAGAAAAAACAAAATACTTTTCTTTAATGTTTGCTTCTTTCTTTTGAAATACTGTATTGTTTTACCTCTTAAGGCCTGAGTTTTAGAAGTTACTCTTTGATTCATCTTCTCACAGCTAATAAACATGCATCATATGACAAAAGGTTGCAGGTAGACGTTGCCTTTTATTAGGAGTTCACAAGCCAAAAAAATTGGGAACCACTGCGAAACCACAGAATTTTTAATCTAATTATACTTGTTCAATACTGCACCACAAATAAAATTCCAAACTGATATTTCCAAACCTGCACAAAATAAAACCAAAACTGCATTACTACACACCATGAAAGGTATCAAAATGTTTGTGTAATTTTGGTGAACCGACCCTTTTAAGAAATACTAACAAACACATTTTGAATGCTTGCTAATTTTGTCAATAGTTGCTAGGATATGTGGCTGGAACACAACATCAGCTCTTGCTGTTATAGGGATCTCATCTGATTAGCCCTCATTCACTCAAATTGAAATGCCACATCGCGCCTGTCACATTGTATATGAGCGATCAGGCAGGAAAGCCGGTCATTACAATCATGACATCAAATGCCTGGCAGCAGAGGTCAATCAGTGTACATTAACCAAACAGAACTCATTTGTTTTACAGCTTTTAGTGGCGTGTTGGCACCAGTGTACATGAGCTTTAGGCTGGCATCCAGCGGGCATGGAGGCCCTCCCAGCAGAGCGGGAGCAAGATGGGCTTTGGCCAGCCCCTCCAACAGAGGAATATAAAGGAGACGGAGAGTGTGTTAATGTGCGTCGCCCCCACCCCCCAGCCCCAGTATTCAACCACTCAGCTGATTTATGCAACTGAAATGAACTCCTTTACACTAGGCATTCAGAAATACCTAAAAGGTTTTAAAATGATGGTCAGTTCACTGCCAGAAAGACGTTATGCACTTTTTTTTTTTTTTTTTTTTTGTGGAAAATAATTTTGGGAAAATCCTTGCTCTCCTGTCCAGTCTCTTCTTTCCTCTCTCTTTTTGGCTGCTACACTTTTTAATCTGTGGGTGTTGACATGTCATCACACCGATGCATTAGTGTGAGAGTTGGTGTACAGATAAGTGCATACAGTACACACACAGTCCAAAGATCACTCTTAACCTTCACCTGGTCCTAATTATAGCAGATGAAGCCACATTCCGGTGGCACTCTGGTGATCTGTCATCGACAGGCCCTCTCCAGTCGGGCTGGGAGTGATATCTCTCTGTAAAATATGTATGACATCAAAAAGCCTTAAAGGTTATTACAAATTAATAATGACTAGTGGGCCGAGAGCAGTAAAAAATAGCCTTCCCTTGGTGTCGTGTTTAAATGTTTAATTTAACATGCTCCAGTATGAATGTGGACTGCCTCCCAGCAATATGTGCAGGGCCCTGAGGCCTCACCACACTGTCAGTGGTCTGGAACATACAAACTCAGACCACCGGGCTCGCATGTGTAAAGATCGACGTTCAGATTAGGCTGATTCATGCGAATGATCATCCGTCTGGAGCCGTCAACTGTTATCTTGAGACGGCACTGCGCTTCTATCTGTGTGTCTCTAACAGCATACAGAATTATAAAAAACACTAAAGGAAGCAGTTTTACTCAGATCAAGCACAAATTCTCTGTAGGCTCCGAGACATAGAAAAGCTCTTTCTGAGCGTTTCTCTGAAGCAAGTCGAATCATTGGCCCTGAACCCCCCTCACAGTAATGTCTGCAGACACTGTACAAAATTGCCTTATTTATGCCTGTAATGTAAGCTGTCTGTTCTGGTGTCGCTCATTCTCCGTGGAACCGACTACGGTGGCAGCCGAGTCTGGAGTGAATTTGCCGGGCGACTACCTGGGAAACATCAACAGTCATTAATTATGTAAAACTCTTCTCACAGTGGGAGCAGGGAGAGCTGCATACAACTGCAGCGCCCGCTCCTATTAGACTCAATGTACTCTACAATGAGCCCCCACTGCCTGGGGGCGTGGAGGGATTATCAGCCTACCGCCACGACCCCCCATGGAAAGACACACACGCTGTACAGTACACACATGCTTACACACACACACTAAATGTGACGTTCTATTAAGTTCTGCAACCAGTGTATGCTTGCGTTAAGCTGGGGAGGAGAATAACAGGAATCTCTGTGCTGTCTCTCCTCCCTAGTCACCCCATCATTCACTTCTCTCCTTCCCAGGTCCTGTTAGGTCTTTTTTCTCCCTCCCTGGCAATTGTCTACTTTCCGGCTTTCTCACTACAATGAATGAAATCGGCAAATCTGACAGGACAAATGATATGCCGTGTTTGTCAGGAACGCCGGGTAAGGGGGCCGCTTCGTTGTTGATAGTGCTGCCACCAACGCCGCGCTGGTCCCCGCCACTCGGAACCAAATTACCCGCAGAGCCGTCCTACGCGGGGCCTACCTGAGATCTTCCCTCCGAGCTCTGCAATTGACAACAGCAGATTTATCAAGCAAATAATGGACCTAATTTCTGCACCATGTGTTTTCAATCCATCTTCTGTTAGCAACAGACGCAGGATTGTTTGGCAGACTTCAAGCCGTCTCCACAGCGTTCCTCCGTCAGCTGCGCTCTTCTAGCCGCAGTTCAAGGCTCGTTCATCAGTGCTGCTCTTTTTAGCGGATGCGGCTTTGGCATGATGTTCCTCCATGCTGAAACAAAGGCAGCGCTGACACCTGTAATTAATTAGGCTATTATGCATTCCGCAATGATAATTGCCTCACTGGAAAGTCACCAGCCTTCTAAGAGGGAGAGAGAGGAGAGGTGGATGGAGAGCACTATCCATCATAGTGGAGCGCTCTCTCCCTCTCCCTCTCTCTCACCCTCGCTCTCCCCCCCCCCCCCCCCCTCCCCTCGTGTCACGCTGTCTCACCTTGACTAGTGTAGGCAGGGCTAGAGAAACACTGTCAACATGTGTCTGAGGGCGAGATATGCAGCTGTGCCTCCCCCTTGCCAGGGCTGCTCCACCAGCGCCCTGCCAGGGTCCATCCACTCCAGGGCTTTGGCTCACATTGGCACAGTTACCCATGACACCCCATCTGTTGTAGCTTTGTTCACTAGGGCAGTACAGTGCCGGGATAATGGGGGCACTTTATTTTTATAATTAGCCCTTACCTACACTTCTCCTCTCTTCTCTCCTCTTAACAGTTCTCCCAGCTCTGAAATCTAGTCCAGGTGCACTCATTATTACTTTTCACAGCCCTCCCTTTCAGCACATCAACCGGTGCCTTCATCTTAGCCTCAGCACGCCCCCGCTCCCTCCCATCGTGCCGTGATAGATACGTTTTGAGCAGACACACTCTCTTCAAGGTTTAGGTCATTCGCTGCTTCAAACATTTGAAAGCGCGTGCTCAAAGAAAATGACAACTCCTGTCTTTTGAACTACAAAGACATTCAGAAAAGATTTGTTTTCTTCCCTCCGTTTGTCTCTCACCGGCTCTTGACTTTGACTTTGCCGTGACTTTGAGATGTTAGCGCTGAGGCTGGTGCTTTTGAGTTTTGTTGAGAGGGCGGGTAACACAGCTCTTCTGCCGCCTGTTGATGGTGAGGGGGACCCAGAAGGCACCTGCTGCGTGGTGGAGACAGCAGGCCCTTTGATCTCGGTTTAATGTCGTGCCATGTTCTTTCTCTCATGCTGCTCCGTGCGCCTTGTCCGTCGGGATTACGTCAGCTCCACCTTGATCTGTAGAGATCTGCCTAGGTCATTATCGCCACTGTCCACCGGGGCATTGACCCGGGTCTCGCTCATTTTGTCTTGTCTCATATTCAACACCTTACGTCATATATCTTGATGACCCCTTTTTAGCAGTGCTTGCGGCACAGCTTTGGGGATAGCAGTGTCGGTCTGTCAGTTGGTCTGTTCACCACTTTAGTCCAGACTGAAATATCTCAGCAGCTACTTGATAGATTGCAATGATATTTTGTACAGTCTGTTGTGTTCCCTAGAGGATAAATCCAAACCAAATGACTTTGGTGATCCTTTGACTTTTCATCTAGCGCCACCATGAGTTTGACATTTAATTTCTTAGGGAAATGTCTTGACAACCGTTGGATTGCTTGCCAGTAAATTTTGTACACACATTTGTGTTCCATTCAGGATGAATTGTAATAACTTTAGACGCTTCATGTCGTAGCATGATTAGGTCAAAATTACAATTTTCCTATACTTCATATACAATACATTCCCATCAGCCTCAGCTGTACTTCAACTAAGATGGTGAACATGGTAAACATTATACCTGCTGTTAGCATGTTATCTAGCATATTGAGCTTATTATCATGCTGATGTTAGCATTTAGTCTCAGTTTATTGATTTAGTCTTGTTTATTGACTGCTAATGCAATAATAGCTGTACAAACATAATATAAAAACTTCCTACCCCCCTTACCCTCTGTAACCTATATAGAAAATCTTCTGCAGTATACTCTATAGTACAGGGTCCTACTCCACTTCCATTTAAATGCAGGTGAGCCTCTCCTATACGGCTTCCATGAACCGAGTTGTATTTTCACTCTGAATTTGTCACTGTGTCATTGCAGAATGTATTCACATCAGGACTGGATAAGTGGCACAAAAGAATATTGGTCAGTTTTGGCCTTTTTTTTTTTTGGCTGAGGTGGCAGCTCTGCAGTGGCAGAGTGGCGGTGGCGTCAGTCCGTTGTGAGCCCAGCGCATTGACTGACAGGCACCGCTGATTGGAATTGACGTGGCGACGAGATGTGTGTCAGTGCTCTGACTGCTCATCTCGCCGGGCATCCAGAGACGGCCACAGCCGCCGCCATGCTGCTACCACCGCTCAGAGATGGGTGTCACCATGATTAAATCTGCCCTCAGACACTGTCTGCGTGTAGTGTGCATCTACGTGAGTGCGACTTGATGTGTGCGTGTTTGCATGTGGAAGTGTGTTTGCGCGTGTGTGTTCGTGGGTGTGCGCGTGTGTGGGTGTACACGGGTCCCTCGCTGTCCAGACTGTATTGCAATAGTGTTTACCTCTACCACTCTCCTCCACCCACTCATCCGTCACTCCACACCAACTCATCTCTCTCCTCCCGCCTTTCCTCTGAACCTACACTCAACGCAAAACAAACGCCAGCAGTGACAGCTGCAAAAGTGCTGGGTGGCACAGTTAAAATATGATCTTTTCACTGCCTCTGAAGGAAAAATTTTGGTTTTGCATTTGCTTTTTTTAAACATAGAGCTCAAATATAAAAGACTGAAACTGAAACTGAAAGCACATAACTGTAGGGTTAGGGGTTTGGGTTAGGATAGTGTAAGCTATCTCGATGACTCCACCCGCCTCGTCCGTCGCCTGGGCAGATGGCCTGTGTTAATGTTAAAGTAAGGGGTTAGATTATAGGTTTCTCTCTTGGATTGTTTATACGGTGTTGAAACAACCGAATCTTGTTGTCCTCCATGAGTGATGCAAGCCTTCCTGTAGCCATTCAGCCCTTAAGATGCATTTTCAAATTAAAAAATCCAGACCATTGGCTTAACCTTTGCATTATCAGAACTATTAGAAATAATTATAAAAAAATTATGGCAGTGTTATAAACGCATTTCCTTGTGGATCTGTATTACAGCTGAAACAGTAAGTCGATTAATGACTTAGTTATTTTATAAAATTTGTAATAATCAGTTGTTTAAGTCATGTATCAAGAAAACATGCAAAACATTCTCTGGTTCCAGCTTTTCCAAAGTGAGTTAGATGTTATATATAATTGTAAATTTAATATTTATAGATTTAGATTGTTCGTCAAACAAAACAAACAATTTGAAGACATCATGTGGAGTTCTGGGACACTGAGATTGGCCTTTTTCACTTTTTCTGACATTTTATAATTAATTAGAAAAATTATATGATAGATTAATCATCAATGAAAATAATTGTTGGTTGCAGCTCTGATCTGTATTATTGTACCTGAAGACATTTAACAATATCCTGGTCTAAAGTGTTATAATAGGTACTTGGATACGAAGCCCCTATGAGTTTCTATGGTACTTTATTCTTGCAATGTTACTCAAAACATTTAAAAGGAATGAATACTGGTTTAAATATTATCAATTGCAAGTTAAAAAGTTATTAGGAGGAACTTGGGAAAAAAGCATTTGTGACACAAAGAGTTGACAGAAAGTGACATTACAAAAAGCTCAAAATGGCGACATTGAAAATGGAGGGCCAATTGAAGTTAGTCGTTAAAATCAGATGTTGGAAATGTTTGACCAATAAAACTTTAATTGAAAAAAAAAAACACCACCAGGTGTAGATTTCACCACAACTTAACACATCATAATAGTAGAGCGTCGACCATATTTTGCCTCATTTTCTCAACACTTACATTAACACAGAGGACTGAACGTTTGTCAGGGCTCCAGTGGATTCTTCTGGAAGGTGTTGTGACAAGTGGTGTTGCAGTGGTGGTGGGCTTCCCACTGTTTTGTTCTAATAAGCATGGAGCGGGACCAGGGTTGTTGTGACATCCTGTCAGCCTGTGGGCTGGCCTGGCGCTCAGTGAGCAGCACAGTAGGATGGACTCCCTATGATTGTGCACTGACCTTTGCATCATGGGGAAGATGACAGGTAATTTAGAGGCCTCAGGGACCATGGAACCATACATTTGCTGTCCCCAAACCACCCACAGCACCAACCACATTCACCTTGAGATGGGAGCGTGCACACACACACACACGCATGCAAAAAAAACAGAGAATGAACTCACATGCTGTTTACACCCAGGCACAGATGCATATGCAGACATGCTCCAAGCATCCGCGCACTTATTTGCACACACACAGTGCAAGGTCTGCCTTGACACCCGCCCAGCACCCCCATCATCGTCATACACTCTAATCACCTGCATCATCACAACCCATCCTCAAACAACCAAATCACAGGGGGTGGCAAACTGGTAAGGCAGAGGGGGGAACCGATGATTTAGAGTGATAATTGCATAATCACCAGTTGTGATAATTGTAATTGATGACTGCATAATTGCTAATTGCGCTCTGTATGGGAACCTCTCTCTTCCGTTGTCTCTCCGTCTCTCTGTATGTCGCTCAGTAGCCCCTTCACTCTGCTTCCTCTACTTCATTCTAGATTTGTTCTTTCTTCCTTCATTTATTTCCCCCTCCTCAACACATGCTAGCTTGTTCTCAGTCACACACACACACACACACACACACACACACACACACACACACACACACACACTCACTAGCGGGTACTGTAAGTATTCTCAAAGGCTTATCAGTAAGTATTTCCCAGCAGCCTTGTCCCAGAGGCTGTGTTCTGCCCACTCTGTTGCTGCGTGAAGAGTTATGGAGGAGCGCTAACAGGTTTCCTTTGTCTCTCTCTTGCTACTCTGCCCCAGGCTTTACTCCTGCTTGTAAAATCAACCTGTGGCCAAGCCCATTCCCTCGGTAGCCATATCCTCTATCACAAAAAAAAACGGGTGAAAACAAAGAATGCGCTGTGAGCCGACGCCAGGGCCAGAGCCGGAGCCATATCTCGCATCCAAAAAGAGGAGAGGAGATTCGCCAGTTGTGGTCCTTGCTGGAGCCGTACTTCTCTGTGCAGCCTGATCTGCTCGTATCTGTTAGCGTGTGTTTGAGGCTTCTGGCTCTGAAAATCCAATGTGCTTGGCTGGAGGTGGATTAGCATGGAGATGAAGATGACTCCCTGATCAGCCCACATTATGCACGACACCTCAGAGTGCTTTGATGATAGCAAGGGTGGGGGTGGGGGGGTATCTATACTCATGCCGGGCGCTAACGTGAGAAGGCATCAGGCAGGCGTGTGATTGATGTCTCTGCTAGCGTCTGTAGGCAGGTTAATGGTGTGATTGTGGAGGTAATCTCCGTGTTCTCTCGTTAAAGGATGATGGAGGGCCAGGAGCCCCCGCGTGTCTCCGGGAGAAGGAGCCTTAGCTGTTGCCTTCAGACGATCTCTGGCTTTTAACATATCCAGTTGGGAGCCTTATTTGATGTATATTCTTCAAGGGAAGTCAGGCCAGCCAGCAGACTGTCAGTGAAAAGCTGATGACTAGCGGTGGGTCCAGCCACCCCGCTGTAGCCGCCTTGTAGTTCAGGTGTAAGCTCAGGTTGATAATAGTGTGTCTGGATGTCACAAAGTGCTGGTGGAGCTTTTCTCGTTGTCCCGTTGAAGAGCAGAGGTTTGTTATTGGCTAGTGGTGACACTGGGGGTCACCAAATTGCTCCTGCTCATGGTGAAAACGAAGCAAACATAAAAACAGTCTGTCATCAGTGGGGGTAAAGTAAACCTTAGGTGAAACAACACTAGTTGTTGATGTACTCATAACCCACACATAAAGCTGGAAAAAGTGTTTATGGGGCCAGCGCACTTCACACGCTCTCAGTGTTTGTGAACGAACATGCCAAACATTAACGTCATGTCCTGGAAGGAGAGGAGAGGGGAGGTGGGCTGGTGGGGAGCAGATGGAGGTTGGTGGGTGGGTGGAGGGGGGTTAAATTGGGGTATAGCTGAGTGAAACAACAGCATAGTGTAGCAGGGAGCTGGCTGAGAGCTGCAGACTATTGCATCTGTATTGATTGGGCTCCAGCCTTTTCCATTTTCCATGAACTCCTCTGAGCTGCTCCAAGTGGGAGTGATGGGGGGATTTTCTTGATCTTTATGATATTTCTTTAAACATGATGCTGTCGTTATGCCTCCCCAGGGAGGACGCCAGCCATTTCCAGTAAATCAAAGGCTCTCCGTCCCTCGCTGTTTTCCACACACCTTATTTATAACCCCACTAAACAGCCCTTACACACCACCATCGCCCCACAACCACCACCCTTCTCATAAGCGTTTTCAGCCGAAAAGAAATGAATGTTTTTCAAGTGTAGTCATACCGATGAGGAGCAGCCCGAGCTCAGCCATACCACGCACTTGACCCTCCGTTGTGGGGAACATTGAGCCAATCTGACAGAGGCTGTAATCAACAGTGACAGAAATGACATAGACAATAGATGACAATAATTTGACTTCCGTCTGCTCTTGGAGTGGGGGGTCATTTGGACGAGCCTGATCTGATTTACTGTTGCAGAGCAGAGGACGTTGAGAGGCAGCCACAGCGCGTCCTCTGACTTACAAACAGGCCCCAGGTCTTAGCGGGAGCTGGAAGCAGGGTAACCCACATACCCACTAGTGCAGGTGCCCTCTCCATGGGGCCAGGTGGCGGCTAATTCGCTTTCTTTGTCCCTCCTAATGAATCGTTAATTGGTTTGCATCACCCGCCGAGCCGAGGATAGCAGGTGCCGAGTGCTGCTGGTGATGGAGGCCACTGTCACTGGCGAGCCCTCTCGCGCACGCCGGCACCTACATTTAACAGGCCAAATGTCACCTCGCAACATGCAGCAACTTGGCAGTTAAGCAGGGAGGACATGGTCATAGTTTTCCGCCTTGTTTCTCCAGTTGTCAGTGCTTATGTAGGAACACAGCCTATGAATTGGTTAATCTACGCACAAGCTGGGAACTGCATAGTATTTCTCTGTTATACATACTGAAGATACAGTACCTATAGCAGGCATGCAGGAATGTTTGTTTCATTTATTGGAAGGATGCAAGGTTGACCTTTGCTCTGGCTACTATTGATTCACTGTTAGCAATTTAGGATTTTAAGCGGTTTCTGCCCTGCGTAAAAAGCATCAATTTAATGCCTGAAATGTAAATATACTGTGCATTGTGAGTTAAACATATGCCAGGATCAGATCAGTCAATCCTTACCTTAATGGCGTCTTCTCACCTGCAGGTGGTTGCTCTGAACAAGCGCAGTAAGGAGGCCGAGTCTGCGTTCCTGGGAATCTACAAACAGCTTATCGAGGCCCCAGGTGAGTCTCCCACTTAGACCAGAGATGCGCATCTTCACAAACAACAACAGCAGCAGCAGTATAAACACCACACTCACACACATTCCTTCCAGAATTATCTCCTCCCCCCCTTTCAATGATCACTCCCCTGAGATCGATTCCCCATCAAACCTCTACCACTATCACTGAACTAGCCCTATAAGTATACACACAGAGACATTTCATGTATATATGAAGCAACATACACAAACCAAAAAGTAATCTTCTTGCCATAGATAGATATGGTGCAACAGCACATGGATGTAAGATACATAAAACCCTATACCCTGTGGCTCTTATCTATTTTTCAAAGTCTGTGCTCTCAGAGTGGTTTCCAAAACTCTGCGTGAGGCCACTTCAAAACCCAGCACTGGTCCTTGAGTGTAGCCTGGCTGAGGAGCGAACACATCCTTGAGGAGCTCTGCTGTTGATTGTGGAGGGCCAATTAAAATCCCAACTGAAGTCTGGCTTTGCGTGGAACGCAGGCCTGATGAGGCCAATGGGGGAAAAGGGAGAGAGGGGCAAAGACAGTAAGTTAGAGTGGAGGAAAGACGTATTGTGTGTTTATTCAGTTGTTATTTCAGTGCCAGGGCACATGTACTGTATTGCTCTTTGTTGCAGGAGACGGCAGCAAAACGCAGCCCAATCTCAGTCTAGATCAGAGAAACACTTGTGGCAGGAGTAGAGAATGCTGTTTACAGATTCAATGAATACAAGATAAAAGTCTGCGTCAGAGAAATAGCGGCAGCAGCAACTGACTTTTAAAGGTCTCCATTTTTCCTTGAAGTCCCCTGCTTGATATTGCGCCACCACACACACACACTCATACAAACACACATACACACACACTTTGAATGGAGTTATTTTCTTGATAAGAAATACCGTTCTTTGAAGATGTATTCAGTTTGATTTTCTGACCTATACCTTTTATATCAAGGCCTTAATTCAAGCCCAGGAGCGTCTTGTGGGATATATTTTCTCACGAATCCCTCTCAAGTACAGAATAGAGTCAACTAACAGTTATTATATTCAAGAACAAAGGATTTAAAATAAAAGGAAAGGCCACTGTCACCAACTCTTATGTGTAAGAAAAAAACAATAGTAGCTTTTGTTTTCATGGTACCTCACTGTCTCTTTATATACAGTGTATTTATTCACACAGTCTATGTGTGGTCACTATATTGAGTATGGAGTAGTAGACCTTCCTGTGTCAGGTTACATCAGGCGACGCAACACAGCCTCCTACCTCCATTTGACCTCCGTTTTTACAAAGAGAGTCTTTTTCACTGTATCACTGGGACTCTAACAAAGTGAAGTGTTTTCTTTATCAGCAAAGTCAGAGTACTAAACAGTGCTGGCAAAGCAGCCTGATACATTGAATTAATTACTTATTACTCAAAGAAAAAGTAATATCACTACTAAAGTAAAGTTGGATTATTGATAATAAAAAAATGACACATTGTGGTTTAACAACCTGACAGCTTCCTGTATTTGAGGTATTTACAGAGCTAGTTTAGCCCCCAATGAACGTCTCCGAACAAAACCAGCTGATTCCTGAATGTAGGATTACCATTCTCTAACATAAACTGGCCAGCAAACACGTCTTCAAGTCTGTCAAGAAGGGTTTACCAAGCGGGCAAAACAGTCTGACACAGTGACCATCTCGAAAGGCACACACACACACACACACACACACACACACACACACACACACACTTTTGTGGCTGCAGCCAAACAGAAGCCGGACCATTGAGAGTATCTCTGTGTCCGGCCCTTGCAGTATCTGCCATCTGTGAGGAGGGCCTACAGTATCCTGTGCCTGTTTGTCACTGTACATCTTGCTGCTCGTGTCCAAGGTCACAACTCCCCTCCCCTGCACACCCCTCGCTAGAATGGATGACTCCAGGTACACCGGAGGACAGTCATTTGGCTGTGGCCCCACTTCATTTCTCTCTGCCCCTCAAACACAACAGTGAGCTTCCCCACCATTCCCCCAACAAATGCTACAGCTCATGTATTTTTAATCTTTTGACAGATGCAATTATTCTTTACACGCCGTGCTCGTTAATCTTAATGCAGTTATTACTATTCATTGCAGGACGTTTTTTCCCCTCCTATTATTTCATTTGAAAGTGCCTCTCTCTCACTGTGTGTGTGCGCGCGTGCTCATTTGTGTGCCCTCAGTCCAATCGGAACAGGCCAACAGCGGCGTTAATGAATGCAAGAGGCGAACACGTGAAGGGGGGGGAGGGGGCGCACACGCAGTGGCAGCTCAATATGTGACCTGTTGTATCTGCCTATCATTAACATCTGGTCACATATCAGTTATCCACTTCGCCGTGCCCGCTATTGAATACGAATAACATATCCGTTACATTTGTGAGATACAAGCGTGATAATGTTACGCTTTGTTAATGCAAGATCATGCTCCTGTTCAATGGCAACAAGAGTACAACAGTAAACTCTGAACAGAAATAACTTCTTGATGCAAGTGATTGAAGTGATTGTTTTCCCCTCTCCTCTTGCCTTTTATGAGGCCCCTAAGCCGAGGTGTCAATCCACTGGAGTGTTTCATTAGCGTTCTATATTTTGAGTTGCCTGTGACATCTCCCCATGCTGTGCACTGTAACTCCTACCCAGTCTGGCTTGAAAGAGGCCTGTTAACAGTGTTTCTCTAACAATGTTTATATCACCTCCGCACGGTTTTGATCAGTGCAGATAAACACGTCCTGATCACTGAACGCTGAAAAACAGTGTCAGCTTCTGCCCGAAATGCATCGGTTTTCCCCGAGATGCACCTAACTCCCTCTCTCTTTCTCTTCCTCTCCTCCTCGCCGACTCATCCTGCTCCTCTCTCCTGGAGCGTGCGAGTGTGTATGTGTGTGTGTGCGAGTGGCGTTTGAACGTCGGCGTTTGTTGCCACCTCTGTGAGAGCAGCGAGGCCCTGTCGCCAGGGGCGTAGCCCTGAGACTGACGCTCCAGGTGTTTGCTCTTCCTTGCCTCCTCTCAGTACACACACTCATCCCCCAGGATCCACCCCGCTCCCTCTCTCCTTTAGAACACAGCTCCTTTTATCTGAGCGGGGAGCTCACTGAGAGTTTGTGAAGATTCTGATCTGAATACACCCCTCTAAGTGTGTGTGTGTGTGTGTGTGTGTGTGTGTGTGTGTGTGTGTGTGTGTGTGCGCGCTGGGCCTACGGCATGTCTGAGGTGTGTGTGTGTGTGTGTGTGTCTCATATGTACGCGCGCATTAGTGGAAATGTTATGGCAACAGTGCTTGCTAGTGGTGACCACTGGTACTGCAGAGCAGAGCACAAGCAGCCTTTTGTCACATTAAGCCGCATGTTATGAGATGGTTATAAGTGCCTTACATATTCACATCAGATGTTTCCCTGGGCTGTGAGATCATCAGAACAGAACGTACTGACCTTAGTAATTCAGAGTCATTGAAATGCATAAAGAATAGTTGTCCTTCTTCAACCCTTTCCATATACATAAGCAAGCACCAGCGAAAGAGGCCTGCGAGGCACAGCAAGCCGCCTTTATTGTAATTTTGCAGCTGAGTACCTACAGTCAGGATGAGAGCGAAGAAGGAGTGCCGTGTGGCGGTCTGTCGGAAAATAACGACGTATAAAAGCTGATGGAAAATGAAAGCTCTCTGGGCGGGACAAGATTATGCACAAGTGATTAATAAGAGCAGTAATAAACAAAGGCCCAGGAGATGTTTGAGGTGCTTAATAATGCATTATGTTCATAAAAGAGCCAGGCCTCTCCAACTGATCCCTGTGGAGTATGAGACCCCACAGGGACCAGGAGAGTGTGCTCTTAAAAGACTGTGTGTGTGTGTGTGTGTGTGTGGGGGGGGGGAATGTCTGTGTGTGGGAATGTCTGCGTGTGTTCGTGTGTGTGTGTGTAGGAATGTCTGCATGTGCGTGTGTCTTGTTTGTGTGTCTGTGTCTGTGTGTGTGTGTGTGTGTGCCTGAGAGCAGAAAAGATGTAACCATGGGATTCAAACATGTAAAGACAATAGACCGGTGTATTTGATCGGTTTAATTCATTGTGATTTGTCTTCCATGTCTCATGAATAAGAATATATGGTAGGTTGTTTTACATTTTGTATAATTTCAAGTGAAGTTTAGTTTGGATGTCATCTGCACTTTTATTTTCGCTGCAGCATCTCGTGTTAATTTTAAATGTTATCTGGCTCCAGCTCCACTCTTTGTTCCAAGCTTTAAAATGTCTTGGTATTGATGTCATTCCTTCTCCGTCCTTCAGTATGTCAAACAAAGACATGGAGCGGCAATGAAAAAGAACGGGTTAAGAAGTTTCTCTTTCAGCTTTGTTTTGTTCACACACAAAAGCAGCCGCTTCCCACAATCATTTTTTTTTTTTTTTCATTCCACCTATCTTTTGATTTTAGAATTTTTCTCCCTCCTTCTGCCACATCAAGGTAAAGCGAGATTTCGGTTTGCTATCTGAATATCAAATGCTCGTCGGTTTAAAATGCAACACAAACACAAAATTCATGTTTATGAATTTGTTGCACACAGTTTGTGTTTTTTCTAATCACAACTAATCCTTGACAGGTAGAAGAAAAGAGGCAGCAATTTCTCCTACATACCTTCTTTCACTTTACATTGTCTGTGAAGGTAAAAGTAAAGACTAAGTGTTCTCTCAACCTAGTTTTGGTTCTTGACAACAGTATTACAGCAGTGTTACTGTTTGTTGCAGCAGCGGCAGAGCGTGTTTATGGACCTTGAAGTCCACTCAGAGGAAAAAAAACAAGACTGTTTTGAATGAAAAGAAAAAACCTTGGAGCACAGCCTTGTAAATTAATTTGTTCGTGTTGTATGATGGGAACACAGCTGGCCTCATTAACATGCGCACAACAAATAATTATAGCATTTTTTTTTCTCTCTTCAGCCAGCCAATGCTTGGCTAATGGGCTTGCTGGGTTAATTATGTCAGAGCGTAATTACACAGGGCCCAGGGAGACATAATGGTGCACCCTGCTGCGCCCACACCGCCTAATGATGGTGTATCGCTGACAGGGCCAAGACGGACCGCCCCGACACACCTGCTTGTCTTGGCGCACACCACCCCGGTCCACCCCCCACCCACCTAGACACACATCCTGAACCTGAGCACCGTCCTCCCCGCTGCCACCTGCAGTCCGCTGAGCCGTCCAGCTTCTGACAGGCCTTGGCTCCTGGACTGCAGGCTCACCCAGTAACTGCCTCCCGCTTTGAGATGTGCAATAGCACAGAAACAGCAAACCCAGTGACCACAAGGAAGCAGCTACAGGGTGGCAGCCTCATTACTGCTTCGCCAAAGTGATGAAACTCAATATCAATGCAGCTGAGAATCTGCAAAAACACTTTAAAGTCATTTGAGTTTATTTTCGTAGTTTTGGCCATCTCTTCTATTGGTACTAATGACACTGTTGTTTCTAACTTTGAGAAGGTACCTTCAGCAAGGTGCAGACTAGTGTGAGCTTCAATACTTTATTCACCAAACATTTTTCTTGTATACATCCATTACCTTGATCAGTCGTATGACTTATAGATCACTATGAAAACTAAGTATAAACATTGTTGCCATCATCTTTTTAATATACTTTTTACAAAACACAATATTGACTCCCAGTGGAAGCAGAAAATTAAAAGGGAAATGAAAATTACCATAAATACAAAGAATACAGTATTACAACCAACTTTTTAAATATTATTTAGTAAATACAGTCTTTTGTCTTAACTCATCAATGGTTAAAAAGGTTGAATCACAATCTTTTTCAATAAAAATCTGCAAACTGTATATATTGTCATTTATAATCCTCTTGTAAATTTCTGAGCTCTGGCAGCAAGGCAACTTTGCTAAAAAGAGGAAAAAGAAGAAACAGGAGCAGTGAGATGATCAGACAGGTTGTAAACAAATGCAAAGCCAAATTTATATGCAAGACAAAAACAAAGGTGAAAAGTAAAACTTACTCTTCAAACTGTCCCAAGGTGTGAGCATCCATCACAATTTTCAGAGACTTCTGGTTAAGTTTTGTCCTACGCTCCGTAGTTGTGTATAAACTGTTTTCCTGTGCAAGGAGGGATCATAACTGATATTTTGGGCTTCCATCCTTTTCAATTTTACTTCCAAATACATTTGTTGTAAGTCTGTATAAACGGTCACCATGTTCCCAGATCTCAACAATAGGCCCTTTTCACAGCAGCCATTTTGACATGTCATAGCAGGATAAACACAGGTGTGACTGATAAAATGCATTATGGTCTTGTTGTATTTTGTGTGTCACAGCCATTCCAGTGAGCCAGCATGCACAATACGAGGGCCCTGGCCCACCTAATAGGAACCGGGCCATAATAAATGGGCCTGTTACATCGGCAAGATGGTCAAAACTACAAAAAAATTATCCAAGTTGTAATAAACCAGAATGATCTTTTAGTGACAGCTTCTCATTGTGAGTGAAACAGATATGTTCTTGTTTTAATGACATTATTGAACCTGCCTGTGCCATCCACCTCTTCTCACTGGCTGTGATCCCTGCAGAGCCGGACCTGTGTTCACCAGAGAAAATTATGTCTTAAATGTCCTGTGATTTATTAGTTCAAATGAGCTGCTGTGGCCCGATCAGTCATCATGACCTCAGAGCAGACATCCAATCATCTATGATTAAGATAAGGGCCAAATTAAAAAAATGAGCAGTTTATTTTTGCTGGGAGGGTGACGTGGCTCAGCTGATGTACACAATGCCTCATCAGCCGTGTCATATTTCTTGATTAACAGGAATGCAAGCGGCCGGGTAAGCGTTAAATTCCTCTTCCATTCCGGGCTTTATTTGGTGGATTTACCGTCAGAGCTACTCTCAAAAGCAGCTCCAGCACTTCTTATTAGCTACATCAATTAGTAGCTCTATTTTCCAAAGTTATCAGCAGTCTTTCTGGACTCTCCTTCAGTAACTGTAGATCCCAGGCCCTTGGAGAGTATCCCCGCTGCTCTACTTTGACGGGGGTTAATTTTGTATACAGACTTAAGTTATATCCCTTCACTTTAAATTTGACTTTACTTTACTCCCCTGCCACTGATTGATAATCCTGGCTTGTCCATGTGTGAGAGATCCCTTACTATAATCTCTGTCCTTTGATCATTAAAAGTTGAAAGGATATATGGGAAAGAGGCTGATAAAGTGATTTCTGTGACAGTGGGTCGATGGAAAAGCAGTGCTTTAAGTCATCCTGTTTGTCTTAGAAGAGCTGTGCTCTTAATAGTGATGTCCCCTGTGACTGATGCAATATCTCCACAGTTGGTGTAACAATGAATGCAGACAATGTTTGACTGTAAACGGTCCTGGGAAAAGTAGCTCAATCAATTAAATGGCCCAAAATGTTTGTCTGATGAAAATGCAGATATGGTGAGCTGCAATGTATGTCCAGGATTTCAACAAATTGCACATCGCAGAAGTTTTGGCTCTCTGATGAGCATTTATTTCCATGGTCTGCCGGCTGAGAGTTTGCATTCTCTATCTGGCAAAGTTTAAATGTCTGTGGCTCCAACTTCTTATGAAAAGTCACTTCAGTCAGTGCCCATACTGAAGAAGGGATCCAATTGGGTTTCACACAGAAGTCTAAGATGAGTGGATGAAAGCTGTGGGAGAAAAGTTTGTGCAGCAAAGCAGCGATTTTCCTCCTCTTTTAGAGTTTTGAAGGGCTGTGGTGTGTGTGTGTGTGTGTGAGTGTGAGAGAGAGAGAGAGAGAGAGAGTGTGTGCGCGTGGCTCTACATCTTGCCTCCCCCCTTGTCAAGGAGCTCCCCTGAGCTTCCCTCTCTGTGCTTTGGCACTAGAAGTCACCTCCTTTGGTGTTCGGCAGGCAGGTACACAACAGGAGCAGCTCTCTCTCTCTGAGCTGTTGAACTTTTCGGGAGGGGAAGAAAGGGAAGGGGAAGATTAAAAACAGCCCTGTGATGTGGAGTGCCGAGCTGCCTCCTGAGAATTCCTGGCATAATAATTTAAATGATCAAATGATACAGAGGAGACTTGTTAGCTGAGAAACAGCCTCCTAGTTGGCCCCATGGGCCCGGCGCTGCCGCGCATGCATTGCAAAACAGCTCCTCTGTTGTGCTAAAGAATCCCGCTTTTTTTTTTTTTTTTTTTACCCCCTTTTCAGGAGCAGACTTTTTCTACACTTTGCCTAGGTGTATACATGGGACTTAAGACTGTCACATATTCATGGCAATCTTTTTGTCTTCTTTGTCATTCATCAGCACTTGAGGAGGCTCATTAGATTTGATTTTTGCACATGTGAAGGGTCGGAAGAGCACTTGTGTCATTAGGTCCAGCCTGTGAAATTTTCAAAGGCATCTGAGTGGGGAAAGTCTAAGAGTCACTCTTTGGAAAGAAGTCTCGGTGGAATAGTCTGCCTGTGTTGAAAGTGCGATGCAGAAAACTCTGCAATGTGCTTTACAGAGAGCGCGCACAGTAAAACAGCTATTTTGCTTTTTTTGAGAAGTAGGAGTGTGCGGATTTCACGTGGATCTTGGGAGTTCTTTCTACAGAGATTTGTTTGTGTCTGTTTTCACAGATCCAGCTCCTGTGCTGGAGGCCTCACACACCCTGGAGGGAAGGCTGCAACAGCTTCAGAGCGCGGCCCCAGACAGCGTGGCCCTAGTACGAGAGATCAGCGGGCACTGGAAGAAACACCTGGAGTGCCTTGAAAAGACAGGTCAGGCCAGAATCATCTACATCAGGGAGAAATCCCACTTGAATGCTAATTTGTGTAATGCTGTGCAGAAGTGGCTGCTGCTGTACTGAAAGTGCTGGGAAGTTAATTTAAATGTACCAGGTCTTAGGAATTATGTGAATTCCAACAAAATATCTGGAGGAATATGAAAAGTCACAGTTAACACGACTATGTCAAATTAAAATAAATTGTCATAATTACCTGTTGTATGTCAGATCATTCAGCTGATGTTGAAGAACTCATGCCAGCCTTAATTTTTTTCTTCCACACAGAGCCCTCAGAGGACGGCCCAGCATCCTCAGGGGCAGCAGCTACAGAGGAGGCCCCAGAATCCAGCTCTCCAGCCGCCCCGATGACCCCCAACAGCACACCGGCTCCTGGAGCCCCGGGCTCCCCTCAGCAGAACTACCAAGACCGAGCTGAGGGCCGAGGGTGAGAGCCAGCGAGCCACTCCCCGCCTCTGACTGACAATCATTAGAGATTTACATTAGGTTTACGTTTCCGAAATTAGAAGAGACGAGTGCCACCCAATTCGTACAGCACCGACCGCTGCTTACATTTACTTAAACCATTATCTTAGGTATAAAATGAGAGGGCATGTGTTTTAAGATTGTCAAGGATAACCCTTGAATGTTCCAAACCTTTTGCCAATGCAGAGATGTTTTCAATCCATTTTAATGTTCATTAAACCAACAACATTCAACTTTTACTGATGTAAGAATAGATTAGAAGGTCGTTTGTCTTTTGTCTGTGACCCTGCACAATAATGCAATAATTAAATGAATGCCCCTTTTCAGCTTGTCTATAAAAAAAAAGAAACCAAAGCTGAATTTGCATCAAATGAGACTCCAAAACGCACATGAAATACAGTGAACATCCACTTCTTTTACATTCCTGTTTAAGTTGTTAAGTAGATTAACACATTTTTCTGTCTCAAGGCATAAAGTTGCATATTGTAGCTTTAAATACGTGGCCATGAGTAGCGAAGGAACTGACATAGTGTTTTTTTCTCTCAGGGAGGAGGAGAGCGCCGATGTTAGTTTGGCTGACAGACTCTCAGAGGCAGAGGAGAAGATCAAGGTTCTGCATTCATGTAAGTGGTTTAAACACTGGCACGTACTGTAGCTGTTAAATTTAATTTCAGCCTATTAAAGAGCCAATACCTGTATAATTGCTGTATGGTGCCCCCTGCTGAAACACAGGCACCCCGCTGCTTGTTGACATAAGTATAAATTAAAACTAACACATATTTGAATGAAATTTCACCATGTATAACACTTTAACATCAGCTGTCAGTGAATTCTGTGACAGTTAATGGTGTCCCTACATTTTGTTATATTTGAACTAAAACTGACCTGTATTTTGAATATGGTAAAGATGTTCATGTATCCAAAAATTATATTGGCAAATAAATTTAGTAATGCAGCTTTAAGGTCAGAGTTCATATGCTTTTTTTTTTAAGTTAATATCACTTCCCGTCTGCCTCTCACAGCTTTGAACACTGCACAGACAGAGCTGCTGGACCTGCGGTGTAAATACAACCAGGAGATGACAAACAAGTAAGAGTCTGCCCCAGATTTTTAATTTTGTATTTAATTTGCCACATATTTCTGAAAAACTTTTATATACCCCCCTTCCCACAAGACGTGGCGGTTACATTCTGCCTCTGTGGCAGTCCTCACTGGTGCTCATTGTAACATTTGAAGTGCTGAAGCGTGCTGTCCTTTTTTTTTTTCTTTTTTTACCTACATAAACTCATGTCCAGTGTAGAGCTGAGGAATGCCGTTGTAAAGGCGGAGAGTGAGAGTGACTCAGCCACTAATGCAAGTCGATGAGAGAGTTCTGTGTTTGCCTTCACTGGCAGCTGGGCCTTGACAGCCCTCAAGAAGAATTGCTCCATTTAAAGATTGCTTCAGAAAACACTCTACCTTGTCCTGGTCTTTGAACGCAATGTATCCACCGCACGCCTGAAATGAATCTGAGCCTGTATGAAGGATGTCGATAGACATTCAAAGTAAACACTCCTTTGTTTGGGTTGTGCTCCAGAGCACAGTCAGCCGCTGCTAATGGATTTTCTCCCAGGCTTAATCCATGGCACAATTGAACTGATGTTTCTGGACCCACTGCCATCCATTTTGTTGGATTGGACACATTTTCAGTTTGGCCTTACCTTTCCTGGGTAGCTGCAGTTTGAAAGACCATCTCTGTTATGGAGTTTGTCATACAGTGTGCGTGTGTGTGGTGTGTGTGTGTGTGCGTGTGTGTGTGCGTGTGTGTGTGTGTGTGTGCACTGTCCCAGTCACATTCCTCTGGACTGACGGTGGCATCGCTGACCCCAGAGCTCCGGCTGCAGTTTTCCCCTTCTGACCCCGAACCTCCGAACACCGGGCCGACCTCTATTACTCTCACTGACTGTTTCCTCAATATTGATAAGAAAGACTATTTGTCTGCTTCGGCTTGAGTAGCCGAGCAGGTAATCAATACAAAACATTTTCCGTACTGCACAAGTTCATTAAACGTGGAGCTGACACCTGTTAGTGTTTGCTGTCAGCAGGGCGCCATCTATCCTGGCCTTATTGATAGGACCAGGGCATGGCCAAGACCCTCTGAAACCAATGTGGCACCGCACAACACTGATGATCATTAATGCCAAGAATAGGTTTGTTCGAGACAGTCTCAGTTTCTGACTGATTCCACGTCTCACTGAGAAATATTGGAGTCCTGTCTTTTGCTTTTTTGAGTACTCGGTACACAATGATTCTATTGGATCACTAATATTTTCGTTAATTACGCAGCCTGATGTGAGACAATGGGAGCAGTTAAGTGCAAACATGAAAGAGAATAAAAGGTTGGGCTGAATGTAGTTTGTTTAATGTGGATTAAAAAAGTCTACCATGTTCTTTGAGCACATTTTTCTTTTGGTAAAAAGGACCACTGTGTCCCGAAAACTTGAGAAACCTGCTTATTTAAATCAATCACAGCATCCTCGTTAATTCATCCCTATCTACCTTTTGAAAACTGGGTCCCATGTGTGCAAAATGAAACTGTTGAACTTCAAACAAACCTCATGAATAATCCCGCTGAGCTTCTGTTTAAATTAGACTACTCTGATTGTTAGATGTATGGAGGCAAGTTGGAGTTCAGTCTCAGAAGAGTTGTGAGGATAATAAATGATACATACAGTACATCCACTAGCCACAGCTTTTGAGCGGCGCCATAGCTACGGTTTAGGACACGTGTTTACGGTTTCCAAGAATCTGGGACTTTTAATTTTATTTTTACTTTGAACCTTTACACACAAATTACACTTTTTGGGGTTTTCAAGCAGATTATGATATTTGTTATATTTCTTGAACAGAACATTCCTGGTATGTTGGACTATGTTTTAAAGAAAGTATAACTGAATAATTAAAGGAATTGGAAAACATTGGAAAATATATACTTTTTTTATTGACTAGTTTTCCTATGGAGGTGGGGTTACATTTAAACTCCTGACCTCATTATTTCTAAAATCCTGGCTACAGTTACAGCAATGCATATACAGTACTGAAGTGCCAGTAGCGGGGCAGTGACACTCTCAATTCCTGGTTTAATTAAATTCAATTCCTAAAGCAGCCTAACAACAGTCCTACAATAAATCTCCCCTTCATGAAGGTTATGTTAAGTTTTTGTTCAAACTGAATAGTGTTGATACAACTGTAAGACCATTCTGGAGGCCGTAGTTTGTAATGCTGTTGAACTGTACTGTGTTATACAGAGAGGTGTTTCTAATATCTAGTCTACCCTCGGTCTCTATGCCTGAGATTATGAGAGTAAGAGTAGTGTCAGAGGACCTGTTTGATGTCCTTTATTCACAAAACGTGTGATAATGTGATAGCTGTGAATGTGGCTGAAACATCTCCAGATGTAAAAATCTCCACAGGGAAATGCTTTTTTACCAAAAACTTACCACAAGCTCTGAGACTGTGAAACAGTTCTAGAAACCATCAATCAATCTGATTTCAATCATCCTTGAGAACTTGTGTTTCATTTCTGACTTTGGGATCATTTTCTGGTCATCTGGTGTTGTTTTACCATCAGTGTTGCACTGTAGTCACCAAGGTTATTGTTAACAGAGGCACTGAAACAATAACTGGACAGTGCAGTACAACTGTAAACCCCATCTTAAATACAAATAAATCCAGAACATTTCACTTAATATGTGCATACATACCAACTGGCTATGTAAACGTACCTGCATGTTGTGGGAGCACCTGTAAAGCTATATAGATTAAGTTCATTAGCTCTCAAAGATGTACAGAAGATGAACAAAGTGTATTTGGTTTTGCTGTGATTCGATTATTATAAGGTCATGGATTAAGACTTAAAACTTTGTAAATTTAGATTTCCTGAAATGTATATGGGAAAAATAAAAAGATGCACTTTTAGAACTTAGGCCGCTTAAGAAGTGAACTGTGACCATCATGCTTTACTTTTTACAGGATTATATAATTAACAGCATGTATAACAACGACATGGTGGCTTTGTGTTTTTTACGTGTTTGCTGTTTATTGGAGAGTGAGAGTTTCTCTTCAGTAATCCTCCCTGTCTGGTTGTGTGTGATCCAGGGCAGAGGAGGTCGCCGCCATCATGGCAAATCTTGAGAAAGCAAACCAGGTGAGTACAGTCTTCCTCCGCACTTCTCTGATTGAGATGCTCCTTCGTTAAGGTAATCATTCCTGTAATCAAGCCTTGGCTTTAATTAGACACCCTCCGTCCTGTACCCCCCTCCACCCCCCTCCTCTCACTTCCACCTCCCCTCCCCTGAGTGTGTGATTAGCGGGTGTAAACCTGAGCCCCCGTCGGTGGGCGCGCTATGGCAGCACGGCTCCACTCAGCAGAGAACAGGAGACTGCCGAGCGCGACTGATGCCGGAGTGGCGAACGCCGGGGTTCTTAGTTACCTCGCTGCCTTGATTGCTTCCTATCCTGGTGATGCCTCTTTTCTTCTTCTTCTTTCTTCTCCCCTCTGCTCTTCTCTCTCCCGCTCTTTTTTTTCTCACTCCGTTGCTCTGTGCCAGCAGCTCCTAGATAAATGTTCTGAAAATGAATCATTAATTAGCAGGCCGGGTGTGACAGAGCAGGTAAACAGGTTAAAGCGGGCCAACTAAACAGCCCCCTCAGCAGAACAAACCATGGCCACACTCGTCCGCTCGGGCCCCTTCTCAGGTTTTCACTCGCCTCTAACATTTCAGAGCCAGGCCGCCTCCTTTTGATTTATGTATATACTCTCACCTTGATCATCTCATTAGCCAGTTGATGTGGCTGGTGTATGAAAACCGTAACACTGTGATACCATGTCTGTGCGCAGAGAGCGGAAAAGGCCCGGAGGGAAGTGGAGAGGCTAAAGGAGCAGTTAGCCAGTGGACAGAGTGCCACCACAGGGAACTGCCATCCAGCAGAGGGCACTAGCAGGGTAAGAATAATGAGAATATTGTCACTCCATCAGTGACGTGACCTTGATTTTTGGGCACATCTAGGCAGTGGTGGAATGTAAGTATATTTACTCAAGTACTGTACTTACATACAATTTTGAGTCATTGTACTTGACTTGATTACTTTAATTATATGCTACTTTATACTTCTACGTCACTCCTTCTCAGAGAAAAAAAATGTCACTACCTATATGTGTCAACTGTAGTTACTGGTTACTTTGCAGATTTAAGCTACAAAATATGATCAATTTGAAAATATAAAAATAATCTACCCAACAGTGTGTAGCATAGTTAAAGTAGCTCCCTGTTGACCAGCAACATTAAAATTCTGCTTACATGTTAATGATGCATCACTGATAATAATAAAATAATATAATATAATATATAATAATATAATACTGTAACACAATTTTTAAATTGTGGTAACGCTACTTTTGCTTAAGTTAAGGATCTGGACACTCCACAGCTAGGATGCTTGTTTTATTTTCATTTTTGGCAACTCCTAGGATACTTAATCATCATTGCCCTGGTAACTTTGTAGTTTACTTCAACGAGATAGCCTGTCAGTCTTGTCTTTTCCCCCAAATTTTCTTTTAAAGCTTAAGTTTCTGTAGGTGGTGCAAGTTTACTCATCAAGCAGTTGGAATTGCACATTTATTCTTTGGCTGAGAGTTTATTCCACAATGACCTATCCATATAGTTCCACATATATGCAAAAAAGAAAACCGTAAATAACAGCAACACCCATTACCCAGTACTGAACAAATACAACACAATACAAAGAAAAATAAACAAATAAATAAATAACTTCTTGAGCGTATCCATTATAATTCTAACAAATTTAAGATTGGTTAACTCTGTTCTAATCCATTTTTTTAATTACTGTTATTACTGTATAATATATATATATATATATATATATATATATATATATATATATATATATATATATATATATTACTACTATGTAAAGATATTCATCACCTTTACCTCCTGTGAAACATAGAGTCAAAAAGTCTTAAAACTTAATCATGTTGATATCTTTTCCTTGAAAATTTTCCAGTTATGTCTAATCAACCTACATTTAGACAGAATTTTTCTGTCCAAATCATGAAATTACAAAATCAGTGGCAGAGAGCTGCCAAATCGCTTGTAATCAGTATAGAAATGTTGCATCTACTACAGTACCTCATTATCAGATACAATCACTTTGAAAAATTATAATACAGTAATTGTTACCTCTTTGCTGAAGTCAAATTTTCTCACTTTCCAACTGTCTGAACCATATCAACACTGCAGAGGTTGTGATTCACAGGTTGGCCTCTTTACATTTTCTCCCCTCACTCCTTTTATCACCTTTTTTTCCTCTCCCTCACACTCTCTGTCACGTCCCCGCTTCTCGCCCTGTCAGGAGAAGAACGAGAAGGGCGAGGTGTTGCCCTCCCAGCTGGAGGCCGCCCTGCTGGCGAAAGACCGCGAAATCCTCCGTCTTCTAGAAAACATTCAGCGGCTGCAGTTCACACTGCAGGAAGTTCAAGAGACTTCGGCCAATCAGATCCTAGAGCTGGAACGGCAGCTGGCCTATAAGACAGAAGCTATCGAGGTGAGTGGCTCCGACACGTGAGAGGTGACAAAACATGACGAACACCTCCTCAGGTCCTCAGTGGCTCTGATAACTAATGAGACTCTTATTAATAGGAAATAAAACTTGCTGCTTCTCTTTTTCCATTTCAGAGATTAGAAGCTAAACTGCAATCCCAGATGGACTACGAAGAGATTAAAACTGAACTCAGGTGATCATTTGAGTGTAGACCGAACGCATCACTCATTTATAATAATGTGCAATCTAATCCAAATTGACTTTCTCTGCATGTTTGTTTTATATCCGTAGTATCCTTAAGGTAATGAAGCTGGCTTCAGCAAATGGCAGCTCGTCCCAGGTATATATGCTCCTTCACCATCTTATTGTTCACACAGCGATTTTTTAACAGACTAGTGTTTCTCTTACCAAAGTAGACCATTGGTTTCACCTTAATGTACTCTTTCTGTCAGGGAAGAAAAAACACAGCAGTGCCGTTGAATGCTTCACTGATCGTCATCCATTATAAGGATATCCACAGCCACTGTAATTGATTAATCGAAAATTAACAGGTTTTGTGTGTATGTCTGTTTGTGTAGGATTCTGCCAAGGCTGCAGAGGCTCTTTTGCTGGATAAAGAGGCCTTTCTTCCATCTCACAAATACCTGGTGGATAAAGCCCGAATTTTGCACATCAATGGTAAAATAAATATCTCTCATTTTCTGTTCATAAAACCTGGTGTAAATTGTTCACCACCGGATTCTTAACAAGAAGCAGTGAGTTTTGTCATCTAAAAACTCACCATAGCTCACTGATTGCTTGGTACTTGTTGGTCAGACTCAATCAATTCTGGAGTCAGTGTTTTTCAGACCTAAATCTCTTTGCATAAACTGAGACTGCAAGATGTAGTCTGGGTTTGCAAGGCTAGAAAACAAGTAAGTTAATTTGGTAAATATCAGCTAGATAACAATTTGTTGGTTTGATTGCACGTGTAGTAAAGCCATGTAGCCGTATGTGTTGTATGTGAGCTCCGTCAGTAAACGTGTGTTTTCTGTCAGCAGATGATGACCAGTCTGAGGATGCAGGTAGGGAGACGGGCAGGCCGCCCGGCTCCCACTCGTCCTCCTCTCAGGCGGACGGCCGTGCCTCCCCCAGCCCCGGCCCCCCTACCCTGGACTGCTCCTCCTCCAGCCACGATCTCCCCCGCCCCTTCTCAGTGTCGCCGTGCTCAGGGGATAGACTGTCAGGAGACCACATCCTTCACAAGCAGCTCCTGTCCCCACACTTTAAAAAGGAGGGCCTCATGGCTTTTCCCACCGCCCTCTATGCAGCCAAAGTCGCCCTCATGTCAGCCACCCATGGGTCTGCAGGGGCGGGCAGCGTCGACGCTGGCTTGCCCAGCGACCAGTCAGAAAGCGGCAGCTCGACCACAGGGGACGACGACCAACTGGACACGGCAGAGATCGCCTTCCAGGTGAAGGAGCAGCTGCTGAAGCATAACATTGGCCAGCGTGTGTTTGGCCACTACGTGCTGGGCCTCTCCCAGGGCTCGGTCAGTGAGATCCTGGCACGACCCAAACCTTGGAGGAAGCTGACTGTGAAAGGCAAAGAACCTTTCATTAAGATGAAGCAGTTCCTCTCTGATGAACAGAACATCTTGGCACTTAGGACCATCCAGGTCCGCCAGAGAGGTGAGTGGAACTGACACAACATTTTAGAAAAAAACATGCAGGTTGAGGTTGGCATGACGACACACTCGGTTTGTATTTGTAGTCTTGGAACATCTTGATAGCAGCATGAGCAACCAAGACAGATATTTTAAACAAGTCACCTCCTTAACCCTATTTTCTGAACCAGTGGCTTGGAAGTGGAAATAAGTGTGAATGAAATGTCTGATGCGTTCACAATGACAGTAGCAGGATAAGTCTGGTGATATTTAATATTTTTCTTACTGTCAAAAAAATCCATGAAAAGCCAAAACCACCAATGAAATAATCTGACTAACAAGTTTAGTGTTTGAATCCAATCCAAACATATTCCTCTGTGCTCCATTTTGTGTCCAAAAACACATCAATGAGACACACTGTTTCACTGTTCCTTCATTTGCATGAACACGAGCACTGAAGTTTATTTTGAATCGACCCCACATACTCCGTCCGGCTGCTGGAAATACTCACAAAAACAAGTTTCTCCTGTTTAAGTAACATTTGCTACAAACTACAGTGGCCACATAATTTAGGAAATTAATGAGCCTTTTTTTTTTTTTTTTAATGAAAGTATATACTCATGACCCCAATAATAATTTGTATATAGAATATAGAATATTGTCAGCATCATACTTTAAGTGGAGTAAGTTAAATTTGAAACAACAGTAGTTCTGCATAATGGCCATTAAGAACCAACAGTTTTGGTAACTTCAACCCTCACCTTTGTATTGCCTTGAAAATAGATGGTTTGGATTTAATAGTCAAACAGATGGCTGAAGCTACCAAAATAAGAGCTATGTTGTTAAAAAAAAAGTTATTTTGAGACTGTTTAAGGGATTTGCGGATGTATGACGCTAAGATGTATCAATACAATTTTATAATCATGCCGTCTTGTTTTGGTGGCTGAGCTTCTGGACCTGTGTACGTTTAAACCTTCTAATCTACTTGGACCTCATCCTTGACTCCTTTGCCGCTTCCTCTGCCCATGTTTGTAGTGTTACTTTTAAACTTTGTTTTCTCCCTAGATTCACAGCTTTTGAAAGTTGAGCTTCCCGTATACTGCAACCTCAGACAGCACGCGCTCAAAGGCAGCCATTGATCTACCAGTCAAAAGCAAAGCCTTGGAACTGCTCTCTGATCAACCATCCCACTCACCCCCCTCCTCTCTCCTCTCTTCTCTCTCTCTCTATCTCTTGCTGTTACCCTCTGTGGCAGGGAGCATCACTCCGCGCATCCGAACTCCTGAAACTGGGTCAGACGACGCCATTAGGAATATCCTGGAGCAGGCCAAGAAGGAGATCCAGTCCCAGAGGGGAGGTGAGGAAGGAGCTGCGAGGCATAAGTCATAGTTAAAAGCCGTATTGATTGATTTTCTTTTTTTTTTTTATTGACAATGATGTTTACTGTTTTTATTATGAATTTCGATCACAATTTTATTGCATCTAAATTGGAAAGTGGATTTGAGAATGCATCAGTGTCAGCACGTTGGTCTTTCTTGTTTAGGTGATGGCAAGTCATCTCTGAACAGCTCATCAGGCAGAAGCAGCAACGGGCCAGGCAGCAGCTCTGATGACACCATAAAAAGCATCCTAGAACAGGCCAGGAGGGAGATGGAGGCCCAGCAGCTATCCCTGATGGAGATGGAGGCCTGCGGGAGGCCCCCAACTGCCAGCTCAGGAGCTCAGGTAGAGCGCCTGGGGCCCCCAGAGCGTTCCAGGGGCCTGCCTTTACCCATCTCCATCAAACAGGAGGAGGGAGGCTGCGTTACAGTCTGCATGGCCAACACCATCAGCAGCCCCCAGACGCCCCTCAGTGTCCTCTCCCCAGCCGCCTTCGTCCAGAACATCATCCGCAAAGTCAAATCAGAGATCGGTGAAGCCGGCACCTACTTTGACCAGCACTGGTCTCAGGAGCGGGGGTCAATGGTGCTCAGTGGCGGAGGTAGCTCTCGGCCCTTCAATTCAGTCTCTCCCTCCTTGTCTTCCTCCTCCTCCGGGCCCTCCGCCTTGCCCCGGCCCTGGCCCCGTCTGGAGAACGGCGAGTGCCTCCCAAACAGCGAGGAGGCCTCTGCCGCTGAGGACGAGCTGGGGCTGGGCCGGCCAGTGGAGGTAAAAGTGGAGTCAGACACGTCGGTAAGTGGGGAGTCTCCTGGCCCCGGTCCAGGGAGGCTTTCCTACTACCCAGCGTACATCCCCCGTGCCCTCAAGCCCACTGTGCCGCCGCTGACTCCAGAGCAGTATGAGATGTACATGTACCGAGAGGTGGACACGATTGAGCTGACCAGGCAGGTGAAGGAGAAGCTGGCAAAGAACGGCATCTGTCAGAGGATCTTTGGTGAAAAGGTCAGTTGTTGCTCTTTTTTATTACTAAAAGAAAAATGCATGCATGCTGCAGTACAAACAGACTGCTAAGTTACAGACACAGTGCCATGAAAAAGTATTTGCCCCCTTCCTGTTTCCCTGTGTATTGCACATTTGTCACACTGAATTTTTGCAGATCTTCAGACCATGTAATATCGACCACAGTAACCTGACTTAACACAAAACATATTTTTATTAGTTATCCAAGGAACAAAGTAATCCAACAATCAAATCATCCATGTGAGAAAGTAATTTGGCCCTTTTCAAATGTAATAATAGGCTGCGGCCATTTAGCAGCAATAACACTACTTCTAACTTAATATCAGTATTTGACTTTGCTGCAGAAGAATTTTAACTTGGTCTATGTAGAAAAACACATTTGAAGTGCTTGAGTCCAGCTACTGTTGAGTTCCCATTTCAAGGCCAGTCCAAAACTTTCCTTTGTTATCCGACCTCTCAGATCTGCTTTTGTGGTTTGGATCATGAGCTCGTGGCTCATGCACAGATGACTGGACTCTTCTGTTTCATAATATTTTGGCACTGAGCAGAGTTCATGCTACCTTTTAATAATAGCAAGTCCAATAATGTCCCGTTTGACTGTTGGTATGATGATAATATCACAGTGGCTTCAGGTACAGCTCTGCGTAGGTATCCCAGCCCTATAGAAAATTGTAATCAGTCTGAATTGCTGTATTTGCTTTACAGCAGATATACTAGAACCTGCGTTGTTTGAAAAGTTGCTCTTTCTACTACTCTCTGCGGAGAACGTTATCTTGAAAGCCTTCAGGTGCTTTTTCTGCAATGGTTTCTGCTTTGCTACCCTCCCTTGAAGCCTACCTCTTTCTTTCTGTGGGACGATTAACACTGTCCCTACCTGAGAGGTCTGCACTTCTCTGGATGTTGCTGTGATCTCTCATGGCTCCTGGATGAGTTGTCGCTGCGCCCTTGTGGAACCTTTGGGAGGCCACAAGTTTCAACATACCACAGTACTGTCTTTTAGCTCTCACTGTAATTTCCTTTGTGGCACAGTGTGCTTGTAGGATTTTTGTGGTGATCGTTGACTCTGATGGTAAGGTCCATTATAAATATTGAAGTGTCTGAGTGCAATCATCTGTATCTTGTTATCAGTCAAATGTGCCTGATTGAGTAACAAAGGGGAAACGCTTAGGTGATTTTAGTGTAGAATAAGTTTGTTCCTTAAATGAATTAAGTCATAATTTTATCCTTGAGTCAAATGTAACATTTTATCTAATAATTTGGAACCATTCACTGTGACAAATATGCAGGAACAGAGGAAATCATTGAAATGTGTTATGTTACTGTATGTTATACATCAGTTTTATTAATTCAGCCCCAGAAAATATGCCTTTTATTTCCAGAAAATCCCTCTGGGTGTTTTCCTAGGCACTTTTGTCATTTATCACAGTTTATCCTCTGAGGAGCAGATAACACATTTAGGTTTCATGGTGCAGATTTTACAAGTTTTGATTCTCCAGCTTGGGCCTTTCCGTGACAGATATTCATATTTGTAAATACTTGACTGACAATTTTACCACTGAACATTCTTAAAATGAGCTCTACTTTGGTTGAAGTGCAGTCATTTTATGTAAATCAAATTTTCTGAAATTTTATTCATAAATAAAAAAGGTGAACAAAGTAAATATTACTTTAAAAAATGTTTACTGTTGGTTTATGATCACACATATTCTCTTACTGAATAAAATATATATGATAAAATATATAAATCACACTGTGGCTGTTAAAAAGGATCAGTCCTGTGCTTCACCATGAATGTTTTTGTATCTCCATGAAAAGTGCTGCAACTCCTCAGTAAATGACTTTATTTGAATAAACTTAACATAAACATTTATGGTGTATTGCTTCCCTCTAGTGGTTGTTTGCTGAAAGTGTATTACAGAGGCCACTTGTCAAGAGCAAACTGAATCTTTTCTTTTGTTATGATAATTTGGAAAACCAATGATCATTTATTTATGATCAATGATTCATTTGTCACAGATAGCGGGTGTAGTCACAACATACTAACCTGTACTGTGTGGCACAGGTGCTGGGGCTTTCTCAGGGCAGCGTGAGCGACATGCTGTCTCGGCCCAAACCCTGGAGCAAGCTGACCCAGAAAGGCAGGGAGCCCTTCATCCGCATGCAGCTGTGGTTACTGGACCAGCTAGGCCAGAGCCTAAACCAGACCCCGATGCAGGGCCACGCTCAGGGTGAGACTGCAGTTTACACACACTCACATCAACGGAGATGGACAAGCAAAGAATCACACTTGAGATGCTTCAGTACCAACATATAAAACGTAGAAATGCAACATTTGATAAGCAAAGTTGTTTTCAATTTAAAATTCCACCCTATATCCAGTGGGACTTCTGCAATGGCTGTATCTAGGCTATAGGTTTACTGATTTTTTGTGATGCCTTCCACCTCCAGAAAAAAGCCCAGTGACGGCCCAGTCCTCGCCCTCCCCGCCTCCTAGCCCAGCAGAGAGCCACCCAAGTCCACTGGTTGAGCCCGTCAGCCTCTCCCTGGAGAGCAGCAAGGAGAACCAGCAGCCTGAGAGTCTGGGCCTGGGGTTGCCCCCCCACCCAGACGGAGGGAAATCCACTCCCAGTCTCATGGCCCTGCATCAGCCCACAAACCCACTGGGTATCCAGGAGCTGGTGGCCATGTCTACGGAACTAGACACCTACGCCATCACCAAGAAGGTCAAGGAGGTGCTAACAGACAACAACCTAGGTGGGTCTAAGTTCACACTGTGGGGTTTAGCTGACACACCTTATACATGTGTACACAAGTCCTACATACAATGGGTATGTTTGTTTCCCACAGGCCAGCGTCTTTTCGGGGAGACCATCCTGGGTCTGACTCAAGGCTCGGTGTCTGACCTGCTCTCCAGACCCAAACCTTGGCACAAACTCAGCCTGAAAGGCAGGGAGCCGTTCGTCCGCATGCAGCTGTGGCTCAATGATCCTCACAACGTAGACAAGCTGAGGGCCATGAAGAAGATGGAGAAGAAAGGTGAGGACCCAGAGCCTATACTCCAACATCTTTGGGTACAAATTTGAGAATTTGTTGATGTTTTGTAATCCCCTTGCTGGATATCGTCTTCCCTCCAGCCTATCTGAAAAGGCGGTACGGGCTGCTGAGCACTGGCTCGGACAGCGACTCACCCAGCACTCGTTCTGACTGTGTGAGCCCGGCCTTGGCCTCGCTGGACCTGTGCCCCTACAGCCAGGTGAAGAAGCCTCGGGTGGTGCTGGGAGCTGAGGAGAAAGAAGCCCTGAGGAAGGCCTACCTCCTGGAGCCCTACCCCTCTCAGAACACCATCGAAATACTGGCCTCCCAGCTTAAACTTAAAACCAACACTGTCATCAACTGGTTCCACAACTACAGGCCAGTCTAATTGCTATTATACATTTTCTTTAAGCTGCAACTGAATACCTGAAATGCAAACTGGAAAAGTGAACGCAAATGTCCTGATGCCTGAGTGTTTGCCCCCATGTCTAACAGCAGTGTTTGTGTGCAGGTCTAGGATGCGACGGGAGGTGCTGATGGAGGGTCTGCCAGACAATGACACAGATGCTGAGCACCACAGCTACTCCCCCTCAATGACACGGAGCCCCAACTCCGATGGAGAGGAGAGGAGGCTGCAGCAGCCCTCAGGACACATCTACTCCAGCCTCCCCCTTAGCGCCAACACCGCACTGCCTCACGTCAAACAGGAGGCAATAGACAGGGAAGACGACGGGGTGGAGGGATCCATGAAACCGTCGAGAGTTCAGCGTTTTTCCACAGCGGTACAGTTCCCACAGTTGAAAAGCGAGCACGAGGACTCCATTGCTGGCTGCCGTGAGCCCCACTTGGCTGGCCAGAGCCTGAGGCAGGAAGAGGGGGTGAGCAGCCAAGCTCAGGGGCTCTACCATGTTGCGGTCTCCATAGACGGCGCCCAGAGAACCAACCAGTCCAGGCACGAGGGGGAAGACTCCGGAAAGTCGACCGTCGACCCGGTCAGCTTCAAGGCTTCGTCAGAGCCCTGCCGAAGCAGCCTGGAGGTCTCCCTCAACTCCCCGTCTGCTGCATCCTCACCCGGCCTCATGATGTCAGTCTCCCCCGTCCCTTCCTCCTCTGCTCCCATATCGCCCTCGCTGCCCAATCCGCCCTCAACGAGCACCAATCACAGCCTGGACCCTAACCCGCTCCCTCCCTTCCAGAGCCCGAAACTCAACAGAAGCACTCAGAGACGCAATGAGAAAATGGCCAACCTCAATAACATCATCCACAGGCTAGAGAGAGCAGCCAATCGGGAAGAAACACTGGAATGGGAGTTTTAAGTCCCATTTTACTTGTATCTAGTCCTGATGACCCTCGTGGCACACAGGAGAGTCTCAAATAGAAGCTTCCTGAAGACTTGGAACGGAGCCTGGCTCCCGAAGACCAGTCCTCTCAGACTGATAACTCATAGGAAATGGGAAGGCAGAGCTAAACATATGGCTGCATTCCCTGCAAGAACTTATAAAGAGTTGAAAAAAATTTATAATTGTGTATTTGTTTTTGTTTTTGTTTTTTGTTGTTTTGTTTTTTTTGATAATGCATACTACTTTTAAATATATGTGACAGCACTAGCTGTTGTTTTACCTATTGGACTTGACATGAAGACTTTTGCAGCTATGGTGTCATAAAATGTACACTGAAGTTCTGTAGATTGCCACTGGGTGAGATTAAAAAAAGACCCCTGTCTTAAGCCATTAAAAGCACTATAACTATTTGAAAAGAGACATTGACCAAATTTGCTACTTTTTGAATAGCAATTTTTCAGATTTTGTCTGTAAGACTGGACAGTTTAAGTCAAGTAACATGAAATCCTATTACTGACTGAGGGATAGTCCTTTAAGACTCTAAATATTCAACATCTTGTATGTACTTAGTTTCTTGGTGATATGTTTTGAAATATTTGTAACTCACACGTATAAAATGTGGTTGTACATGTTGTAGAATTGTCTGCAATAGCCTTCTCTAAACCTGATGTAGCATGGTACTCACCTGACCCTGTTATCCTCTGTAGTTAGTCACCTGTGATTATACTTGAGCGAAAACAAGAGAAAAAAAAAAAAGTTCAAAACCCTGCAAAAAATAAGAAAAAAGGAAAACTTAAATCTATTGAGTAGAGTACTTTTAGTGTTTTTTTTTTTTTTTGAATAATCCTTGAGGTTTACAGTTTAGGGCCCTTGTGCTTTTGGTAGTAAGTGAAACATTCACTACACATGAGCACAGTTTACATGATTTCTTTCAGACTTACCTCTCTGACCCTCTAAGGCACTGGTTTTCAGACTGTAACAGGCCAAGACACAGGACACCTGGTTTACCTCAGATTATGTTGATGCACATCATGCTATGACCATGCGTTTCATTCTTACACATAAACATGACCCACGCTTATTTGAATCAATGAAGGGGAAAGTACTCTGTATCATGCCTCAGACGTGCAGAGATCAAACATGAAGCAAGTGGCGAGTTTTAATGAGCAAAATCTGTCTTTTACAAAGAATATGCTGCTGTTTGAAGAGATAGGGAGCTAACACTTCCTTTATATGTGTGTATTATGATCCTCCTCACAGGTAACACCTGACTGAGTGCACTTTCTCAAAATGGGTCATTCTCTGTAGCTAGAATAATGTGTACTTGATCAAACACCTCGACCTCTCTAGGCACTGCGATGTTGAAAAGTATGAAATTGTGTGATGTATGAAAAGGTTGCCGTGAGCAACACTACAGTGCTGTGAATTGATCTCCCTTGGGGCAAAGCTCAAAGTATGTGAGAGCATGATACAGTATGAACTCTCGTCAACATGAAAACATCCAATCTGTAAGTACGCTATATTCAAGGACACAAAAGGTTACAGGTACCCCCTCATATTATCTTTGACCACTTGTGTATTGTGTCTGTAGAAGTTTCTTTGTCATGCTTGCAAGATGTTCTTTATGTATTTTGCCTCTATTTTATACTCAGAACAGTTAACTAGATATTCAATACCTCGTGTATGAACTACTTACAGCACTTAGATTTTGATAATTGTGAGGACTCAAGAAAATTTCAAATAGCAACATTATCCTAACTTAGTGTCCACAAGTCTTTGCCTTTACTGTATCGTCGAAGTTGGTAGTAAACACTTGCACATGTCTACATAGTTCAGAGGACTTGGATTGTATTATGTAGAGATATATATTACACAATTACTAAAAAAAAAAATAATATCTTACATTCTTGGAACAAAATGTGCTGATTATATTGAAATAGAGTGTACAGATTTAATAAACCAAACCCATTCAAGCCAGTTCTGGTCTGGCAAGCTTGCCCACGTTTTAGACCTTCTCTCAGGGTAGTCTTGCTTTTTAAAGCTTTACTGAAACAGTTGCTCTCATCAGTGGTGGTGACTATGATAAACATTATGTGGTGTAGAGAATGACTCCGTTATATATTAAATGGACTTGTGTAAGTTGTGTGTATATGGGAAATGCAACTTTCACAGAAAGCGGTGGATTGTTGGAGAGCTGTTGCTGTTTTGTAATTCATTACACAGATGTGTCAAAGTACAGTGTAGATTGGAACTACCAGGATGAAGCTAATGGGTTGCATTTTTGAGATCAGTAGACTTTGCTCTCTAAAATAAGGTTTTTGTTTTCTCTTGGAGCCACAGAAGATTTTTCTCTGGTTTTAGTACCACCATTTTTTGTGCATAATATACTGTATGATTAGAAGTGGCATTTCTTATGTGGAAATGTCATTGTCTTTCATGGTAACATGGACATATGACTGAAAAAGAAATGTATTTACCCAGACCATTATCTCTTTATGTAAAGCCCATCTCATTGTTTTGCATGCAATCCATTCTAGCCACATGAAAAGGGATAGACTGTGTTTTTGTGTTGTTGTTCTTGCACAGGGACATTGAATCAGCACTTAGTCTTTTCACATTAGTGAAATCCATGCATGGTGCAGCTGATAAATTTGGCTCTCACAAAGTCATCATGAATCCAGCTAAATCAAAATCCCAGTAACGACCCGGTAAACATGACTTCCAGGTAAATATTTAAATCAAGATTATTTTGTGCCATATCATATGCCTCATGCATTATCCTCACAGGAGTAATGCCTGGTGGTGAAGTTTGTTTTAAGAGGGGTGTAGGGTTTTTTGTAATCCAGTTCAGAAAAAAGCAAAGCTTTTTGTAAGAAGAGCCCTACACATTAGATGGTTTTATTTTATAATTGACATTTGTCACTAAATAATGAGGTAATTGGTCAGTAAAAATTGAATGATTGTGTTCGGAGTTGTTAATATAGAAACAACATTTACAACTCTGACACTGAGGGTTTTTCACAAAGTAACATTTTCATGTGAAAGTCAGCTGTGAGCCAATATAGAGAAGTGTCCTGCAGGCTTAAATTACTGTCTAATGCCTCACATGTCAGGCTATTAAATGTTAAAGAATGGACAAAGGTATGCCAAGCGTCTTGGAATTGAATTTGCATATGTAAGCCATCATTCAATACATAATTGTTTAAGATCCTGCTGTGTTGTGTTTTTATTTCTTTATTGTGAGGAATGGTCCACCCACACTGCGGATTAATGCACACAAATGAATTCAGACAAATTCATAAAGTACATCTATATAAACCACAATAAAACCTCACTGTAATGTTTATTGTATGAATCTAAAACAACATATTATAGCCGGAACTATTCGGAGCATTTAGTCATCTCCACATTGTATATTAGCAGTCTCCAAACACTTGCCCTCTGCGGCTGAACTCTGACTCTGAGTTATTGAGCAGTGAAAGGCCCAGTGTTTACATGATCGCAGCGCGTGGTGCGTCTGAGCCCCTCCCCCGCCCACAGCGTCGCTCTGACGCCATGACGTCACACAACCACGTAGCTTGTTGGGCTGGAGAATTCGCGGCGATGGCGACGACGGCTCGGTGCTGGAGAGGGACGCAGTGAAGCTGGCCTCGGCTCGGATATGACCGATGTTTATCTGATCCAGGTCCATTTGCTGCTCAGTAACTGCACGGGCTTCGGATGAGTCTTCGGCTGCTAACTTCTCTCCACTGGTCTCGCTGGTGAGTGCGCCGGTCGCGCTCGTCCCTCGGTGTGTTTTGACGGAGGCCTCCGCTCCGGGTTCCGCCCTCCATCTCACAACAACACACACACACACACACACACACAGAGAGACACACACACACACACACACACAGAGAGAGACACACACAGACACACACACACACACACACAGACACAGACAGAGCCGCGCTAGCTCCGCCGGCTACTGTTAGCCCGCCAGCTCACTGGCTGCTCTGCGCCGCAGCTGCTAATGCAAACACCGAGGACCGTGAGCTGCCGAACAACACCGCCCCGCTCACTGCTGCATGATAATGTCGGCTCCCTGCTCTCCAGATAGCCGCTGTTATTACTTTCCGGACGTGTTATTGTTGGTGAACTGTTGACGTTAGTTAGCTGCAGCGGATCTAGCTTCACGTCACCTGACGGTAAAGAGGAGAGAGAGGTGTTGCTGCCGGCCGGATACTCACTTCTGTCCCTTGGTTTGTTGGTGATCTGTCTAACTAGCCGGGTGGTGTGAGTGTTTTCTCCTCGGCTGTTGCCGCTGTGTGGCGGCGCAGGTGTTTGGGTGACTGGAGCTTCTTTATTATTTGCCGGCGTTACGTTTATTTCCTCTGCAAACGCTGGCCACGGTGAAATAACGTTAACATTTTAGCGAGCGTTTGTTAACGTTTCAAATGGAAAGTGAAGCCATAACATGAACGTAATGCCGGCGGAGTCAGACTTCTGTCCAGACAGACACAAAGTTAGCCGACATGTCTGCTTTTATGTGAGTTAATCCTTTTCGGTGCCCCTAACCCGAGCCACCAAGCTAACTGTGCGGCCAGTCGTTGCAGTGCATCGCCGCGTCAATGTTTTTTTTAATTTTTTTTAACCTTGTTAATATCAGTTAGGAGATCGAGGCTATTTTCCTGATAATGTTGCAGCCTGTGATGCATGTTGGCCCGTCACGGGACAGGAGTAACGTTAAGGCTCTAAGGGGCTTAGCCTTCCCTGTGTGACTCTGAACTCAGAACCAGACTGAGCCGTGGCCACGGGTCATGAGCCTGCTGCAGTAAACAGAGCCCTGTGTGTGTGTGTGTGTGTGTGTGTGTGTGTGTGGGGTGGGGGGGTGGGGGTTGTTTGTGTGTTTGTTTGTGTGTGTGTGTGTGGTAGATATGCTTTATCAGGTAGCTCCAGCAGTAGAAGCTGGACTCCTCAGTCAGTGGAGTAAGGACCTCCCCTGGCTGCTTCACACCACTCTCAGCTACCTGGCGGTGCTCGGGTCTGGCACTGGTGCAATGGGGTTTTTGTCTCGTTTCTGCCCTTCTTAAAGAATCTTAAATGTTCCTGAGAAGAGGTTCTGCTCATTCACTGACCTTCGCCGATCGGATTTCAGTCTCTGTAAGAGTAGCTGACCTTTATAACCACTTGTGGGCCTGTATGCTGAGAAATCCCTAATAGGTTGCCAGTTTTGAAAAGAGAAGTGAGGCAATTTCAGTGTAAAGATAGTTTAACGTTGCCTAAATTAATATATTAATATCTAATATCACAAATTGGTATCTGTTCATATTCTTGGTGGATGACATATATTCAACCGGGCAGGAAATTAATACCAGCCACAAGCCAAGCGACACAAGTGTTTGGTTCTGCCAAATATGTGTGCTTGGCCAGCCGTTTGGGCAGGTGACCAACCATTGTTAGGGCGGGTAAACCACTAATGTTTCTTTTACACTAACATCTGCCATATCTTCCAGTAGCTTGTATTGACCTCAAGACACGGCGAAAGGGGTTTAAAATAAACATAATGCATGAATTGAGTGTTCTTGTGTTTTTCCTGAAGGTGACCATTAGATGAGCAGTTCACGTGACTGAACCATGTCTGTATGGTGGCTAGACTGTAGACTTGGTGCTTCATGATCCAGTAGGCTTTTTTTCCATTCCACAACTGAGTTTAAGTGGTATCTTTGAGCTCACATGCAAGCCACTGTGACCACCAGTGCAGCTATATTTGCAAGGGAATCAAAAGAGCTTCTGTAGCTTGAATGTTTCAGTGAAAAAGCTGCTGTTTGCAAAATATAGACAAGTTTTGTAAGTAAAAGCATTTGCTCATTATCCAGGTGCATGTTTACCTTCATTTCCGCAGATTTCCATGTCTGTCTTGTGAGAGTTTCCAAACAGGATCATCAGGACTGCTCATCGTCCGTTACTGATTGTGGTAAGTCTAAAAGATATATCACATTACTGTTGTGATGTGGCATTTTTTGGCCATCTGCTCTTTCTTTAACTGAGGCTGTCAGTACCTTTGTTCCGCTTTGGTACATTTGATATAACGGACTAAATCGAAGCTTTACTGAAGGCCTAGATCCTGCTATTGCTGGCCAGGCCTTCGCTTGTTGTGCCATTTCATGTTGAATTGATTTGCTATTGAACATTTTGAACATGACTGCCCAACCAGGGGCTCACCATTCCTGGTCGATCATGGGCTACAATCATTTCATTGCCTAGACCCATTCCCCGAGAAAGTATTTACGCATCACGATGCTTGCGTGCATCATCACAAATACAAAAGCAGCAGCCTTTGACCGGCCTTCAAAATGCAGCCATTCCTGGCAATGTTTTTGTTGTGAGCTTCTTGAAAACCTGTCCACACGCAGTCTAAATAAATCAAACAGAAGAAGTGCAAATTAATATTAAAAAAAGGTAGGCATTTCATGTAGTCATGTCATCCAAAGTAGATGCAGTGATCTGGTAAATGAGACTCAAAATATTTGGGGAAAAACAACACTGGAATTACATTGTTTAGATACTAAACAGTTATTTAAGTTTGTTTTTGGGCATTTTGTGCCTTTTTTTATTGGAGAGTGGACAGTAGAGAGATGACAGGAAATGAGGGGAGAGAGAGATGGGGCATGACATGCAACTAAAAGGTCCCCGGTCCCCGGCCATCAGCCAGAATCAAACTGGGGACATTGCAGTTTGTGGTCGGTGGCTTTACCCCTCAGCCACAGTAGTGCCCTGATAAACATGTATTTACATCATAGGACACTAACCATTTCCCAGAACAATTATGTAAATCTGAAAAGTAATTCATTTTAAGTTTCATATTTATTTTCTGCAAACCAACTGTCCAAGAATGTCTGTTAACAGAAAAAAAACAGATAAAATGGTGACCTGCTGATTTGAACAAATTAATCTTGATTACCTATTGAATTGAATTGAATTGAATTGAATTTCAAAACCAATCATTAATATTGATTCCCTCCCAAAATAACCATGTGGCAAGAAAAGGTAGTTTTATAATAGCATTAAGTGACCAGAAATCTGCTGATACTGAGACTTGTCAGAATAGCCAATATAGTGGTATAGTAGTATATCATGAATTCTGTTTCTATAAATGTAATTTTACAATTATGATCCTAGTGCACAATGGCTTGCCTCAGGCTGGAGGAGAAAAAAATATCTTAGTTTGGAAGGTTTTTGGCAACTTGAGTTTAAAATGTGATTAGACCACATGTAAGAAGATGATGGCTGCTTTCATTTAGTGTTTTAAAGATAATGTCTTTAAGGCACCATATATAATCTACATGATTTCCTTCAGAATTACTTATCAACTTTCTGTGTTCTCCTTGTACAGACTGGTCCAGGCCGGAGTTCCTTGTTGGGTGACCCACACTCCTTCACAGGGGCCATGGTAAAGTAACTTTCAGTTCATGCTTTGTACAGCAACTACTGTGTGTCCTGTGGCCTGGGTGCAGTCCGCTGAATCGGAAGCGCTCCATTGATTTTCCCTTTTAATCAGCTCTGTTTATCAGGAAGCAGACACTTACATCAGCTGCAACAGTGTCAAAGGTCCTCCAAGGCTGCTGCCTAAGCAGGGCAGCTTTCAGTTTTCACTGCAGAAATTTGTGTTGTATCGTTGCATCATGACATAACCGCTGGATCAGGCGCATTGCCTGTTGACTTTTTGCGTTCTTGGCATGCTGCTGTGTGGCGGCTGCCCCCTGGCTGGCCCCAGCACGCTGCTCCTCCAGCCATGGCAACTTTGTGTATCAGCTCGACTCATGCTGAGCCAGCATCCCACAGGATGTGCTGTCGCTCTCCGTTATCTGCCATCTCTTTTGACTGCCGTAATCTTTCTTTGCACACTGTTCGGATTCAACTCTGCTCCTGACCAAACACACACACACTCCATAGATTCCTGTCGATCTCTGTCAGCGCAAGGCGAGACATTTTTTTCCCACCAGGTTGCCCTTGAGAAAAAATCCCAGACTCTGCTTGTATATCCATGCTTGCATTCTCCACTGATAGGCATCCTCTGTGACATATGTTCATCTTGCAAAACTAGTGTGACCTGAACATTTGGCCCTCATGAAAGCCTACAGATTTCTGGTGAAAACTGCCTTTAAATAAAAAGAAATCCTTAATTTGATTTTACCAACCAAAAATCTGATTCACTCTCCTTTCTTTTCAAGGTCTTGTGTAAATTAATTACCTTCTAATCTTTTTCCAGTTTTAGAGCGCTGTTATAATATGGCTTGTTGTACAAGGGGTGATTATAGTAAATTAGCCTGGGTTACACATTACAGTGTGGGTGGGAAAGAGAAGACAGCCACACAAAGCAGCATAAATGAAGCCCTCTCAACTTGGTTTTAAATCAACTCTCTGTCGCAACAGCAGTGACACTCCTTTTTCCCCAAGAACTACTTCTTAGATGGTCTTGAGCATTTAACTCCCCAAACAATTCCTGCAGAGCAGCTCTCTCCATGAGGTCAACTTTGTAAGTGCATGTCAGTGTACATTAGTGTGCAGGGTGATAAACAAGGAAATACTCAGCCAGCCTGAGCAAACATTTCAAAAGCCATATTAAAACTAAACAAAAATATGTGACTGAGGTTGTGGTTGTTAAAGTTGATACGAGTTCAGTAAAGTGTTAATGGACCTTTTCTCTGCAGGAGGAGGAGGGGCAGCAGAGCTTGGAGTGCATCCAGGCCAATCAGATCTTCCCCAAGAAGTCCCCCGTCCTGGAGGAGGAAAACATGCAGGTGAGGAAGCCGCTGCCCTCGCTGTTTATCTCGTGCTGTAAACGCTAACCCAACAGTTATGTGTTAATATGTGGGCGAGTCTCTTCTAAACATAACCACCATGACACAACCACCATTAAATCACATGTGACTTAAGGTCACTTTCAGTTTGAGCCTTATTTTACTTTTTATTTCATTATGAAGTGATGCTTTTTTCTGCAGCTTAAAAGAACTTAAAGTTAGCACTCATTCATTGGACAGTCGGTCACTCAAACCATTTATGCGACCCCTGCATTTCCATTTCCATCTATTTATTCAGTCAGCTGGTGGCTGGTATTTAAAAGTGGTATTCGTGTAGCTTGGAAAACTTACATTTAATCAATTTGGTCATAAGGCCTTTCGTTAAAAAAAAAAAAATACAAATTGGAAAAGTTCCTGGGTTTTATAAAAAGTTACTAGTTGGTTATGGAAAAAGTTCTTGGCGTAGAAAAAGGGGTGTACAGTTTTTACTTTAAAACCTTAGATCTACCTGCAAAAGTGCAACATTTCATTTTGTCCGACTGCTGTAGAAAAACATGTTGATACAGGTTGCAATATAGTGATGATTATCTAGTGAAATAATCGCTCAGACAGCAGCCCTCTGTGCATACATCATCATCACTGGTGATTTGTGTGGCTCTGCAAATTTGTTTGAAATCTTTTATCTCCTGCTGTTGCTAGGTGCCCTTTCCTGAGCTGCACGGGGAGTTCACAGAGTATGTGGGGAGAGCAGAGGATGCCATCATCGCAACATCCAACTACCGCCTACACATCAAGTTCAAAGAGTCAGTTGTCAACGTAAGTATCTTTGGAAAGTGGCTGATGAGCTTCAAGGTCAGATACAATTAGAGAATGGCCCTTACACAGCTCAAAATAACTGGAGAATGAACTACATTGTCTGTACTGGAGGCTGCGTGAAAGTGTGTATTAATGTTTTGTGAATGGACAGAGTTGGGGCCATTGTGCCAGCGCTGTGGTGACCAGGCCTTTTAGAGCTGATCTGCACTGGCAGCAGTGCCGCGTGACTCTTCATCACCTCTGTTTCCACAACCGCCTGCCCGCTCTGCTTTCTCTCTGCACTTGCCGTTGCCTTGGTTGCAGGGGTTCCAGAGGGGATGGATAACAGTCGCGCCCTCTCTCTCTCTCTGTCTCTTTTCACTACGTTGAGGAGAGACCAGCTTTGTTACCGAAGTGTGGTCCAAAAAAACCTCTCATTTGAAATTGTAAAGATGTTCACTACACAATGTTTTTTTTAACACTCCTGCTACTAGATTGGCTTATTACAACCTAGAGTTGCACGACAAATTAACATATATATATATATATATATATATATATATATATATATATATATATTTAAAATCATTTGTAATGTATGTTCTATATAGTGGATTCTAGGGTTTTACAGTGAAGTTTAATTTGAGAGAAATCTCACTCTAAATGCCTTAGGAAAAGCATGTGCTATGTTCAGATCAGCAAGCTGTTCTGCCGCTCATATGTGAGAGCAAGAGAGTTGTGCAATGACAAATCATGGGCTACAGGGAAAGCTTTTGGCTGTTTCACGTCCTTCTGTCATCATTCACTCATTTTTATAGGATACGTCTGATGTTATTCCTTATTTCTTCTTATTGTCAACAAATTCCATAAAAAGACCAAAACCAACAATGAATTGATCCTGTCAAGTATTGTCTGTGGTTAAAAGCTATCAAAAACACATCAGTGAGACACACAGTTGCACTGGGTGACATGTTCCTTCAGTACAGTGAACATGGCCAGTGTAGTTTATTTGGAATCCCACATACACCGTCCTGCTGCTGTAAATACTCAATGGTGCACGAAATAATCCACAAAATGTCCTCCTGTATGAGTAGCATTTGCTAAAAACTGGCGACTGTCCCCATATGTTTTAGGAAATTACTGAGCCTTTTTTGTGTGAAATGAAATTAAAGCATTTATTTGTGACCCAATTTATTCTTTGATCAGATAGTTCAGAATGAAAAATACAGTTTATACTATTTCAATTAAGCGAGTTCTTGTACGGCTGCTTGATGCTTGATTTTGTTTTGTTTATATTTCTTAAAGTAAGGCATTAAAATAATTGTTGTGTCTATATATGTGTACCAAAAGTCATTTATGATATCGGCAATAGATGATGAAGAAATTCAAATGATGCCCAGCCCCACTCACAGCTGCATTATTTCACGTGTTTGAAAACCAGAACAGTAACATTGGTACCAAAACCCAAATGTTGGCATTGCTTCAAAACCAACTAATCCATATGCACATACGTCAATGTAAAGTTAATCAAACCTTCATATGCATATTGTTTATTCAGTGGTACTGATGGTTGCTTCCATCTGAGCTGTTTCCTGTTTCTTCCATCACATGTTGCCGGGGTTAATTGGACCTCAATGAGCCTCCGGTTCTTGGCTCACACACCCGCCCCTCTGTGCTCACATCAGACAGAGCCAATGTTCTCCTCACACATATTTGGAAGGGTTGACGAGGCATCTGCATCACATGGCAGAGTTGTCAGAGCTCACAAATCAGGGGTGGGAGGTGCTGCAAGAGAGCGAGAGGCTGTTAACAAGCAGCCTTGGAATTTTGATGGTGGCCAGATTAGTGATGTAGATTAGAGGGCAGGAATTAAATTGTGGTAGCAGGATGCTCGAACATCCGGAATGTGCTTCGATAGCAGCCCTACACAGACAAAAAATAGTTACAAATCGACATGCATCACTTTCATTATTGTTCTCTCTGTTTTGCTTTGGATAGAGTTGTTGTTGTGAGGTGTCAGTAAGTACCCAGCAGAGCTGCACGGCATGGAGTGGTTGACTTGCGTGTATAATTTGTGTGTGCCTGTCTGTAAACTGGCTGGTGCCTAGAGGAGTAGAATCCTGCTTGTTCATCTTGTTTAACACCCTGGTGCTGGATTAAGTAGAAGTGAAAAAAGATTTAGCCACACAAAGTATTCAAGATGCCAATTTTTTACAGCAACTTTGACACCAACAAAATCTCCATCAGACAGTAACCCTGTTATTATATTGGGAGCTCGACCCTCTGATGACTTACTGCCGATCTTGCATGGCTCCGGACCGCGTGTGAACAGAAGTTTGAGCCACACCTTTTATGAAAGCCCACTGCGCTGCTGAAAAGTGCTCTTACCAATTAACAGAGCTTAGTCAAAAGCAGCATAGGTATTTCCCTGCAGTATTCAAAGTATGCTCTTAAGTCATAAGCACATGGCAGTTCTGTACTTTGGATGGTATTTGCCTATAAAAGATAAGACTTTAGCTCTGGGCCAAAAGGGAAATGCAGATACAAGCACTTCATAATCTAGTGTTGAGTGTTTTTGTCCTCCCATACTCCATGTTAAGAAGATTATGCATATTAAAAGAGCACAGGGAGATGTGATGTGATGTGAAAAATTAATGGAAACGCACCTGGACAAGTAATCTGTGTGACTTGTATATTTTTAGCACCATTTGGCTGAATGGTGGTTTGGTTTACACAATTCAATATTTTAATTAAACATTTGATGTTGCAGCACATGTGGCTGATTCTTGGCATGAAAGCTTTTTACTGTGTTGCCCACAGCTAATTTGCTAAATGGACTGTCAGTTGCAGTCTACCACACTACTTGTACTGACTGCATGTGTCTGGTTGGTACATGTTCCCTCTGTTTCGCTCCGCAGGTTCCTCTACAGCTCATAGAGTGTGCAGAGTGTCGGGATATGTTCCAGCTTCATGTCACCTGTAAGGACTGCAAAGTTGTCAGGTATTTACCAGTGACACACTCCTGCAACCTCAAGTCGTCCCAACTGAATAACGATTAAAAAAATCACCAGTTTATTCTGACTTCTTCTCATGGAAATCCAGGCGCAGGATGGTACAGGTGTTACAGTTAGCAGAAAATGCTCCAAATGTACATGTTTCACCTGTAAAAGTCATCACATTTCAACACTTCATAGAGGTCAGGAAGTCACTTTATGTCAACACTAATTACAGTAGACTAATGTCACATCAAAGGAGAACAGTTCTTCTCTATGTGGACCTGTTGTTTTTGTGTGACAGGTGCTGCCAAAATGTTTAAAACCCAGCATCTGAATCAGATAATACAGGTTATAATACAGTTAAGACAGGCGTCAGTATTTGCTTGATTCTGAAGCAGCACCAGCCCTGCGCCTTCGTAACATTTTGGAGCATGCTGAAGGTGTAATGTTGGCTTTTGTGTTTGATCCCTAGGTGTCAGTTCTCCACCTTTGAGCAGTGTCAGGAATGGCTGAAACGCCTGAATGCAGTCGTGCGCCCTCCATCTCGCCTGGAGGACCTCTTCTCCTTCGCCTTCCACGCCTGGTGCATGGATGTGTATGCCGGTGAGAAGGAGCAGCACGGCGAGCTGTGCAGACCAGGTACCCCGCTGTCTCTCGCATGTCCTTTTGTAACCCCAGCAGAACCTCTGCTCCCCCTCTGGTCTTATCAGACATCTCTGCTCTGTCTGCAGGCGAACACGTGACCTCCTGGTTCAAGAACGAGGTGGAGAGGATGGGCTTTGACACTCAAAACGCCTGGAGGATATCTGACATCAACAGCAAGTTCAAGTAATAGTTGCTTTCATTCAGAATCCCTGCCGCTGTGGTGATTTCCGTCACTCCCAGCTAGAAGATAGAGCCATCCTTTGCTTTTGTTGGCATACAGCACAAGTCAGTGTGTGTGTGTTAGACAGTGGGTGGTTGTGTTATTGTACTCCACCGGTGCTGCTCCCTGGCCAGATAAGAGCCCAGCCTAGCCCAGGATTAGGTGTCTGTAGACAGAGACTTTTGTTGAGCCATCACAGCCTTTTGGTGCTCCCTCTCTCTGTCCCTCCTGGTTAAACCGTTGCTCTCTCTGCCCCTCTGTTCTGCCAGGCTTTGCCCCAGCTATCCTCAGCAGCTCCTGGTGCCAGCCTGGATCACTGACAAGGAGCTGGAAAATGTGGCAGCTTTCCGCTCCTGGAAGAGGTTTCCTGCTGTGGTTTATAGGTTGGTGTGTTTGTTTAAAAGCAGAAGGTTAAACTTGTTTACCGCCATACAGCAATGAAAAGCTTTCTTATGTGCTGAGTGACCTTTTTGTTTGTGAAAGGAATGAAACCGTCCGCCCTCAGATAATATCTTTATGGCTCCGTATCAGTGCCACTGTGGACACGGCTTACTTCGGCTATGAAAACCACAACATATACAGCTAATTACTAATGGATAACTCCGTCCAGGCTTCATTTCTCTATTTGCCTCTATTCAGAGTTCGTCAACATGGCGAAGACCACTGACTTAACCAATGACATCCACTGCGTCATGGCTTCAGGGAATTGTGGTTGTTGTATTTAACGAGCAGTACTTGAGAGACTTTGATCATTGTTTTTGGAAAACCACTCCAACCAAATGCCAACTTTGTACGCCATTTTTGTGCGTCACAGTATCTGAAATAAATATGAGACAAAAGTTTGCTTTGGAAGCTTTACAATTTCTGAAGCCAGTGGTTCTTAACCGTCTCAACCAAAGAGTCATATTTCATTCTCAGATTTGAATATTTGTTGGTCTATTTAACATTATATAATAGTAAAAGTAAAGTAAATACTTTTGGACTGTTGGTCAGAAAAAAAACGTACAGTTTCAATATATCAACTTGGGCTTTAGGAATCTGTGATTGGCATTTAAAAAAGATTCCTGGCATTTTATATGCTAAAGTATTCATCGATTAATCAAAAAAGTAATTGTCAGATTAATCGATTCACTGTCAACGGTCAAATAAAGGCAAAGAATTACTCATTGCTTTAGCATTACTTTTGGCTAACTATTTCATATATTCATTATTTTTTTAGCTACTTCTTAATCATTTATACATTACATTTAGCTGTTTAGGTTTGCTTTCTAACTACTTTTCATGCACTCAGGTTACAGATGATTCAATATATGGATACAGTTATATTTTCTTCAAGTTTTTTTCAAATTAGTTTAGCTACACCATATGAGATATAATATTCACATGTACCCCATGGTAACTGCAGAAGTACGGTATCACTGATCTAGGACGTAACTCACATCTCTGTATTACAGTATTGTGCTATCTGTAGCAGCTGATACTACTTTCTTCCTGTAAATAAGATTAGAGCCTAAATGAAAAACCGTAAACCATAGTCTTTTCCTAAGTCAGTGGACTGCCTATGTTGTTGTGTTCTGGCTAACTTCTCCCTGGTTGCCCCCCCAATAGGCACCAGTCCACGGGGGCTGTGATTGCCCGCTGCGGCCAGCCAGAGGTCAGCTGGTGGGGCTGGAGGAACGCAGACGATGAGCACCTGGTCCAGTCCATCGCCAAGGCCTGCGCTGTGGACGGTAGCTCCCACAAACACCTCTCCAACGGCAGCTACACCAACGGCTCTGACCTGCCTGATACCGACTTTGGTGAGAGCTAACACTCAGTCAGCCCCGCTCACCCTCTCACTCGCTGACATACTGTATTCGCCTACACACTCCCAGCTGAACACACACCTACCACCACACAGGTATTTCTACGCTGAGGACTTGGTATCTGCATGAACAGCAGACACTGACCTGTTAGGGCTTGTCTGAGATACAAACACAGATCACACTAACTTCTTACGTCAAACAGATTCGGATGGATGTGTCTAGATGAAACATATTCAGATCTAAATATTTTATTTGGACTTTTTGGTCGTGATAATGATCTCAACCATATACACCCCAGCCCTAGTTAATTTTGCTGTGTTTTGTGTCTGTATCAGAATCCTCTATGACCAACAGCTCAGAGGTGGAGACGTTGGCCATCCAGCCCCACAAGTTACTGATCCTGGACGCCAGGTCCTACGCTGCTGCTGTAGCCAACAGGGCCAAGGGGGGAGGCTGCGAATGCCCAGGTAGGTCTTTTCGATCAGTCCCCAGTTACAAGCAGAATTAGGTCAACGTGTGCTGTGGATTCAGCAGTTCAGTTAACCGCAAATGCGATTGTTCTGCATGCTATAATTAAAACCTCCATCAGTCTTTGTTTTTTGACCATTGTTTTTCTCCTGTTCCAGAGTACTACCCCAACTGTGAGGTGGTGTTTATGGGCATGGCCAACATCCACTCCATCCGCAAGAGTTTCCAGTCTCTGCGTTTCCTCTGCACTCAGATGCCTGATCCAGCCAAGTAGGTTCTTTTTATGCCTCTAGCAGTGCCTCCGATTTCCCTTAGTCATAACTCTAAAGCTCTGCAGGCTATAACTATTAAAAAAGCTCTCAATCTCTGCTGTAGTAACCGTATGTAACTAGTAATCGCAGCTGTGTGTTGGCCTTGGCTATACATCTGTGCCTGATTTAGAAAGCCTGGCCCAACCCCAAGTGGAGGATCTCTTTCCATCTGCGCTCCCAGACTCGATGTTACAAAGATGTGTAATTGAATCACATTGGCACAAGAGAACGTTGTTAAAAGTTGTTAAAAGTTGTTCATATGATCAAATCAGAAGGCAAAAACAGACTCTGAAAAATCCTCCTATGTTAGATAGGGTCATACAGTACATTTCCAAATAGCGTTGTATTTGTGGGCTTCATTATATGAATATTACTTAAAGAATCTTTTGCACAATTTATGGTGTTAATGTAAAAAAAAAAAAAAAAAGGAGGTTGCACCCATTCCTGTCCGTGCAGTCAAAAGCTAAACCTACTTAGTATCAGTTTACAAAGCATGATTGCTGATAGACTTAACTTGAAGACCTCAAAAATCTATCACAGGCTTATCTGTCTGTGTCACAGACTCCAATACAAAACACACAAAGGTTAGAATAATCCCTGACACGATAAGACAAGTGAAACATTTACTCATAATTGAAAGAGGTCAGGGTGTATGTGTGTTTCCTACTGGTCATGGGAATGTTTTCAAATGTTACATAAACATTAACCAAACAGGCAACGTCATTTGCTGAACTTTACCGAACACCTGGATTTTAAAGCTGAATTAGTCAGTCTGTGGCCACTAGGGGGCAGAAAACAACAACACAGCTGCCATCACATCACTTATGTGCAAAGTTGTTTTTGTCAATGTGTCAGCAGACAGTTGACTACTTTTACATCCAGCAGATGCGATTCATTTGGAGTCGTGCTTCTGGGCACCTGACACATGCAAGTCTAATATTTGTTTTTTTCTTAGGTCTTTTTTGATCTCCACCAACTCCTGAGAAAAATCTCTCTCCAGCTCTTTAACCGCTAAATGCTCCACTATGTTCACCTGCTAGCTGCTAACTTTGTCTGCCATGTGGTGCTGAGCAGGTCGTGTAGTGTGGGTTTATCAAACTTGTTTTCTTGAAATAGTTGCTTAAAGCCTTTATAATCTCTCTTTTTATAAAACCAATATTAAATGACAATGTGAAAACGGTGTTTAATGTGAAAGGGGTCACTCATAGTGATCAACCTGAAGAGAATTATCCAGTATCTGCAGCTCCCCTCGACTTTACAGAACTTTATAATGAGTTTCAGCTCATTTTTTATCTGCCTGGCCCGTGACTTCGCTGTTCTAGTTCACTCTCACTAAACACATAAACACAACTCGAAATGAATGCTATTGTTGCTCCATAACTGCTAGATCTGTAGATTAGCAACTGTTTACCAATAATCTACCATATCTTAAAGGTGATGTTTTCCTGCTCCCAAGTGGCCAGAAAAATCAGTTATTGCATTCAGTTGTTAATACTAGCCTCAGCTAGTTTGCTGAGACACTGCAAACTAGCAGAGGCTATAAATGTGCTGGTATTTGACACTGGTCCACGCAATGTACTTGTCCTTATAAAACGTGTGCCATCAGGTCCTCTGATGTTTCTGCTGTGTTGCTATCTGTTTCTGCAGCTGGCTTTCTGCACTGGAGAGCACCAAGTGGCTGCAGCACCTGTCCCTGCTGCTGAAGGCGGCCCTGCTGGTGGTCAACGCTGTGGACCGAGACCACAGGCCCGTCCTGGTGCACTGCTCTGACGGCTGGGACCGCACGCCTCAGATCGTTGCTTTGTCCAAGCTGCTGCTGGACCCTTACTACCGCACTATTGAGGTACAGATGAAGACTCTGCTTCTTAGTTCCACTCCTAAAACCTGGCCTTTGTTAGGATCATTTTTTGGGGGGTGACATATTCCCATGAAAACTCTCCTAATATTGATATTATGTGATGGAATACTTCCAGCACAGTTTGGATAAAATTCCATAGCAGGAAAACTTTATTTGTTCACTTTAATTTGATATTTGTTGTTTTTATCTTTTTTTAAAAAAAAGTGTGTGTGATTGGTTTTAAAAGTATCACACCATCTTCTTGCAGGGCTTCCAGGTTTTGGTAGAGACCGAGTGGCTGGACTTTGGCCACAAGTTTGCAGACCGCTGCGGCCATGGAGAAAACTCTGAGGACCTGAATGAGCGCTGCCCCGTCTTCCTGCAGTGGCTGGACTGTGTTCACCAGCTGCAGAGGCAGTTCCCATGCTCCTTTGAGTTTAATGAGGCCTTCCTGGTGCGTACAAGTTTGGTGGTTGAAGTCAAACACAGCTATTGCAGGGTCTGATTCTACTCGGATCCATAGATTAGACGCCTCAGGGTGTTTTCATGTACAGAAGTGGAAATGGCACGCCTCCGATGTTTCTGATTGTAAGCCACTGTTATGTAGTTACTGTCTGGGTGTGTTCATAAGTCATACGAGGAAACTCTCGTCATCTCTGCTCTTATTATCATACCTGATGTGTCTATACAAGCCTCTAAATGTCCGTGTGTGTGTGTGTGCGTGTGTGTGTGTGTGCGTGTGTGTGTGTGCGTGTGTGTGTGTGTGCGTGCGCGTATGCAGGTGAAGCTGGTGCAGCACACCTACTCCTGTCTGTTCGGCACCTTCTTGTGTAACAGTGGCAAGGAGAGGGAGGACCGCCATGTTCAGGAGAGGACCTGCTCAGTGTGGTCGCTGCTGAGACCTGCCAACCGCACGCTGAGGAACATGCTGTACTCCTCACACTCTGAGACCGTAGGTCCACTGTTAAGTCTTTAGTCCTTTAGGACGTGAGGCACTGATGGTCCAGCCCTGGTTTTCGTTATTTTATATTTAACCTTGTGAAACTAAAATAAACCAAATAATTGATCAAAATATTTTCTGCAGCATGTACACAACAGTCTTTATGCTAGTAAAACCGAGCAAGACAAAGAATAAAAATAAGGTTCAACAAAGTCCTCAAATGCATTATGGGAAAGATGAGTCTTAGAGCTATGTATTTCATACTGTCTCTTTAGATTCATTACTAATTGTTATGGTCTCTAACTTGATTTTACCACCCTTCCGAGAATTGTGTTTTTGTGGTTACTGTTGTTTTTGTGATTGCGTGTGTGTGTGGGCTTGTGGGTGTCATGGTCGTAAATTTTGTCTACTTACTATGAAGGGAATTTGGTATTCTCAGAACTCATTTTCATTCAGACGTTCTTGTGAAATCTTGTGAACTCTAATCTCCACATAATCAAGTGTTGTGTGTGAGTTAAGTGTGCAGCTGTTGTTGCAGGTTCTCCACCCAGTGTGTCACGTGCGCAACCTGATGCTGTGGACGGCAGTCTACCTGCCCAGCTCCTCCCCCACCACCCCCTCCGATGACTCCTGCGCCCCCTACCCTGTGCCGGGTGGAAACCCTGAGGACACACCCCTGGCCAGGTGAGCCTGGCGCGCTGGCACCTGACCCCCCCTCTCTTCCGCCCTCATGTAAGATAAACACAGGTCGAGGGAGGGGCCCGGCTTTTCAACTCCACTGCTTAGATGCTTTGCTCTGCTCGGGCCCACACAGTCGCAGATACTTTTTATGCTCTGCTTATGTTGTGTCTCATGACAGTCATGCCATCAAAGAACAGCAACAGGAAGTTGTTTCGTTATAATGTTGACATAGTTTATGACCCCTAGCTCTCAGTTAAAGAGACCAAGTCTGAATGCTTCTCTTTCATTTTGTTTTGTGCTGCATTTGTCTTGATGATGCTAACATGATTGTTTTGTTAACTAAACATTTTGTAATGATTATGTGTGCAGCTTCAGATTGAATCATAGGGTGTCAAACACACTGAGCCGTTGTTGTTGAAATGCTGTTTCCTGGGCATAATTCTTCTCTTGTTTCCTCTTCAGACGTACGAAGACTCGTTCCTTCGACAACTTGCCCAGTGCATGTGAGCTGGGGAGCTCACTGGCTCCCAACCGCCGCTCTAGTGACCCGAGCCTCAATGAGAAATGGCAGGACCACCGGCGCTCTCTGGAGCTCAACATGGCTGTGGGGCCCGAGGGAGGGGGCAACCAGGAGCAGGAGGTGCGGCCCAACGGAGTGGGGGCGTATCCAGACGAAGCGGACTCTGAGCTGGACGACAGCCCGCAGCCCCGGGGCTCACGGGCCGAGCTCGGGCAGGCGGCCTCGGAGCCCGCGACAGCGACGCGAGAGGAAGCTGAGGAGGCGGAGCTCTCTGTTGCGGTGGGCGTGGCCGAGGGCCAGATGGAGAATATCCTTCAGGAAGCCACTAAAGAGGAGGCGGGAGCAGACGTTCAGAGAGAGGGAAGTGCTGCTCTCACACACGTCATTAACACTGTTGACACAGAGGTGGAGAAAGAGGCAAACGCTGATGAGGATGATCAGGGTGCTGACGTCAGCGGGACTGAGATGCAGAGAGAAGCGTTTGCTAATGGTCACCATCCAGAAAATGGCGCAGCGGAGGCCGAGGAGGATGGTGAGTCTCCCCCTCTGCCCGCACTGAAGCCAGAGGAGCCAGAGCAGCCAGATCAACAGGCAGCCGAGGTGACCCAGACCCCAGTGGATCTGGTGAAGCAGGATGTAAATAACTCTTCAGTACAAGAGGAGCTTGCACACGGACCCAGCGAATCCGGCTCAGGTGAGCCAGAGCAGCCTGCGGCCCTTAGAACTATAACTAACGGCTTTGTGGACAGGTCACCTGAAGAGCCAGGTGTGGATGAGGAGACCTACCCTGACTCTGAATCTGACCTCGGTGTCCCGGAGCCGGTGGTGCAGGCGGATAAGAGGGCCTCCCTGATGGAAAGCTCCACAGAGACTTTAACTGAAGAGGCCTGCGGCAGGTTGGAGCTGCCAGCACAGCCGCCTGTTTGTCCGATTCGTCAGCCCTGCAGCGACGGCAGGGGCCAGCCGCCCTGCTCCAGGAGAGACAAGGGACTGGAGGCGGGCGAGCACGGCTTTATCAGAACTTTAAACGGGGGCAGCAAGCGACCCTCCGTCAGTGCCTTTCAGTCTGTGAGTGCTGACCTCAACAGGGACGGGATCTGCAATGGCGACAGCTCTGAAGGGGACCCATGCGGAGGGCCCCACTGGGCGAAAGGGAACGGGGACAGGGCCCCCCTGAGCCGACAGGTCTCCCTGGCGAGCTGCAACTCCCTGATCCTCCACCCGCGGGGCAGCTGCTCCCAGCACCGCTGGTGCCACGCCCTGCTGAGCCGGGCCGCCATCAGCCCGGAGCAGCCGTCCCGCAGCCACCTGGACGACGACGGGCTGACGCTGCACACGGACGCCATCCAGCAGCGGCTGAGGCAGATCGAGGCAGGACACCAGATGGAGGTGGAGACGCTGAAGAAGCAGGTGCAGGAGCTGTGGAGCCGCCTGGAGAATCAACAGCACCCAGGCTCCCACAGGATCAACGGAGACATGGGAGACGAAGTGGTAAGACGCTGACCGGTTTGACCATGAGAGTGACTGACCAGCTGATCTATTTACCACCCGGATGTTACTTTAAGTTGTAACTTCAGCCCTGACGACCTCCTGGTTTGCTGGTTCAAGTGATCCTGATTCTGACTGCCTGTGTCTCCCTCCATGCAGACCTCAATGACAGACTCCGAGTACAACCAGGACCCCAACTGTTTGTCGCGCTGCAGCACAGAGCTCTTCTCCGAGGCCAGCTGGGAGCAGGTGGACAAGCAGGACACTGAGGTGAGGCGCCAGGGTAACCTAAAGAGCATTTCAGGGAGGGAAGGAACAAAACTGTCAAAGCAATGGCTGTATTTGTTGGTAACTGGCATATATGGACTTGATATCTCTTCAGAAGTGGCAGTTGATGGTGGTTGATGGTTGATGGTAGGTGAGCTGCTCTGTAGATGGGAGCTGTGAACTGAGATCGGTCTGTACATTACAGGTGACTCGCTGGTACCCAGACCATTTGGCAGCCCAGTGTTACGGCTGCGAGAGCAGGTTCTGGCTCGCCACCAGGAAGCATCACTGCAGGTAAGTCCTGAGGGTTATCAAAGCTGCAGAAGCTCAAACCGTCAGTCACTCTCGCTGTCATCAACCACTCCTGTCTGTCCTGTTGAGGCTTAAAGAGATGTTTCCACATTTTGAACTTTCTCCTCCTTTAGTTCAGAGGTCTGAGTTTCTTGCATCCAGAAACATCCGGGCTGTGTCTAGATTCAATTGAGGCAGCTTTCAGTTTCCCAGAGAGCTTAAAATCAGACAGTTGACTTGGTTTCCACCAGGGAGTTGCTCATTCTTATCAATAGATTCTTATACATATGCTGGTATAAAAGATTTCAGTTTATTGTCCAGCCTGCTCTGTACTACATATGTGAAAGGATGCGTCTCTGACCACCAGAAAATGTGGTTAATATGATCTAATCTCAGTGTTTCCTTCATATGTTTTCATCGTCCACTGTGGTTAATTCATGCAAGATGTATTTTGTGTGTGACATTTTCTGTTCTCTCATTAAAGGGTCGCTCCAATGATCTTTAGTGTTGCACAAGCAAGAGACAAACTTTTTAAAAAAAGTTCCAAATTGGTGCGGCAGAGGCCAAGATATGATATGACATCCTGATGGTGAATATGAGAGACTTAAGAAAGCTTCCTCAGAGCCGCTGCAGATGTTATACAGCTGTTTTCACAAGCTGAGCAGTACTCTCCAGTGACCAGTAAACTGGTGGAGTGCTCCTTTAATTCAAAACTTGACCCGGTAATAGGTCAATAGATTAACCGATTGATTTTGTTGGATAGGGCTGCTGTCCTTCAGTTTAGAATAAAGGGGCAGATTGAATAACAATGTCCATTCAAAGTCTGCTTGGAAGCATCAAGATGTGTTTTGGTTATTTGAAGTGCGCAGGATGAGATTCACTTTTTAGTATTCTGTGTAATTCTATCAGCTGGTGGTATTTCCTCTGGTGTTATCATTTCCTCATACCACTGTTGTCTGCCGTTTACTTCCTTCTCTGTGTGGTGGGTGAGATCAAGTTAACCACTTAGTGGCAGGATTCATTTTTGATGTCCAGTTGCTCATCCAGTTCGGTCTGGACTTCAGAGTTGTTAACAGTATTCTGCAGTTGTTTCAGCCACGGACTCAAAACCCAAACATGTAGAATTAGCACTGTAGCAATCTTAGATGTTCTATCTTAGTGTGTTAAGTGTTCTCCACTGTTCAGGCAGTCCTTATCCATTGTCCTCCCCTCTCCTCTACAGTGGCAGGGAGCCTGTCCAGGAGGTCTGGTGAGATTCGGCTCCCTTGTCCCCCCCCCCCACCACCACCTTCCACCCTTTTAACCTGGCATCGCTGCACTTTCCTCCTCCTAATCCCCGCTCCTTCCCCTCCTCACCTGCTGCACCCGGTTTCCCTTCATTCTGTTGTAGTTGTCAGCAAATCATCAGGGAAATCTCTCTTCATCTCTGAGATGTATTGACCTGAACGTGCGTCCTGCTGCAGCGCCCGTGCGTTTCCATTCAGCGGTTTTTAATTGGCTGTGACCGCGAGCACGGGGCTGTCAGCGGGAGAGCTGGGATTGGTCGAGGGCTGATTGTTATCTCGCCTAACAAATTCAAATGGAAAAACACTGGGGGGCTTCCTCAACCTCGACCCTACTCCTGCCATAGCACCACATCAGCACCCTGCCCTCCCACCACCCTGAACACACACCTCTGAACACACACCCCGGCAGCATGCTGCCCCAAAACATCTCACCTGCATCTCCCTCCCAGCAGCACAGCATGGTACTGGAGACCACCCAGTCCTCCTGGTGGTGTAAAAGGCTGGAGACTCGGAGAAATTTGATGTATTTTTTTTTAATTTCTGCTCAGGCTGGGTACAGGCAGGTCGGAGGGACCACTGTGTGTGTAAAGTGTGTGAGCATGGCCTTACATCTGAATCTGAGCATGGGTATCTGAAAACTCCAGTGTGACCTGCCTTCCTGTCTAGTGATGATAATGTGTTTTAATGGGCTGAATAATCAAGTTAGCACCACTGAGTGACTAACCCAGCATGTAGTGCAACATCACAGCAGAGCTGAACTGAAAGCAGGATGAATGGGGTTTGCTCAGGACTCAGAGCTTCCATACCTTCTTTCCACCTGTTTTATCATGCGGCCCAGGTGATCGGATTGTAATCAGACAAAGCAACAAAAAAGGAGACACATTTTTACAGCAGCATCCTGTTCTTCAAATGTGGCTGAACTAATCCAGGCTAACATGATGTCAGCCAGATCAAATGATAGATAGAATCTCGTTAATTCTCATTCAGCCATACAGCTCCATTGACCAGGAACTATTACAAACACATCAGTGAGCCACGCTGTTGCACTGGGTGACATGGTCCTTCATTACCATAACACACACACACACTGTAGTTTATTTTGAGTTCATCTCACCACCATCATACTGATGTAAATACTCACTAGTGCACCAAAATATCTCTCGCCTTATCCTTTAACTTAAAGCAGAGAAAATGTATGCTGTGAATAAACTGTAAAGAAATTTCCACCAAAATGAACCCGTTATAGCCACAAATTATTAATATTGTTTAATTCAACTGTACTGTAAGAATTTGTTCTTCTGATACGACATTTCATCCATTTTAGTGTTCAAATTAGGAATTCCCATCAAATTGCCATAAATAACCACCACTTTTCCTGGTTCAATTGGTTTGATCACTGTTGAAAATGAGTTGAATAGGTTTTACTCTTTATTGTGAAAATTAAATAATGATTACTAAACCAACAGCTCTTGATGATTTCTTTTCTTCTCTCAAATCAAAACATATTTGTGGTCACCTCTAAGTTAGTGTTTGAGGTTTATCTTTAAAAGTCTTGAAAAACTTCTGCTGGTTGAAGCTGACAGCAGCTCCAGGTAAACCTTAAGCCAGCTTTGAAAAAATGATCAACAATCACGTCAAGCCAACTGAGTTTTCCGTGTATGAAGAACAGGGCCCTGGTGCAAGCGTAATGTACGTTAAGGAGTCGCATGGTAACTGTAGGTGTGAAGAGGCTCTGTCAGAGAGTCCAGCAGTGACCTGTGTGTGTCCCCCTGCAGGAACTGCGGTAACGTGTTCTGTGCCAGCTGCTGCGACCAGAAGATCCCAGTGCCAAGCCAGCAGCTGTTCGAGCCCACCCGCGTCTGCAAGACCTGCTACGGCAGCCTCCAGCTCAGCCCGGCTCCCCTGGACCTGGAGCTGGAGAAACCCATCACAGCCAGCTCCAACTGAGTTTCAGAGGACCGGGACGGGAGGGGAGTCGGGCCGGGCCGCCAGCCGCCGACACGGGCGCACCGCTGAAGAAAGAGCACAGGAGCTACACAGAATGTCCCCATGTACTTAATGTGTGTGTGCGCGTGTGTGTGTGTGCTGCAGATATGGACTTTAATGTGTATATACAGAGGGTGACGTGGCAGAGGAGTTGAATGACGTGCTGACGTGATGCAGAGCACTCTGAACGGTGGGTGGCGTGTGTGTGTGTGTGTGTGTGTGTGTGTGTGTGAGGAAATCACACGTTTTCCACACTGAGGGTTTTGCGGCAGCGTCGGGACTGCACTCCCAAGGCCAGAGGAGTGAGAATGGACTTCCTGGTGCCTCGGACCAGGCAGGCAGAGAAGGTTGTCGTACTGTGTTGCTGAAGTCTCTTGGAGGACTTTGGTCCATTGAATCATTTCCCCAATCATCTGCGCTTCTCATCGGACTTCTACCTAACCATCATCTCCCCGCATGGATGACCTCTTTTCTCTGGAGGGTGTGAGATCGGGAGCGATGTGGAAAATCTCCTGGTAATCATGGGACTGCCCCTCAGCTTTAGAAATGTCTGGAGAGCTGACGCTCACAAGTGTTGTTCAGGGAAAAGCTTAGATGGTCAGTTCACCCAAATTACCAAAGAAAGCCTGTTTCCTCACACACCTCTCGTGTATCTGACAAAACTTTTGAAATACATTTTATTATTCGCAGGTTTTGAGATCTCATCTCTGAGATTTCTGCTACCACCCCAGTACAGTGGAGGTGAAGTGAATAAGGGCTCCAACTATTATTTTCATTATCAATCTGCAAATCATTTTATCAGTTAATCAAGTCAAATGTCTCAGAGCCCAAGGTTACATATTTAAATTCCTTTTTTTGTCCAAAACCAGAAGCAGCATTTCCTTTTACATTTGAGAAGCTGGAGAGTGTGGCATTGTTATTGATTATTATATTTTTAAATATAACACTGAAAAATGACATTTAAAGCGGTACTCCAGTGATTTAACATTGCCCTTTACTTACAGTTGTGGAACTTTTAGAAGACAGATTTAAACAAGAATTATCAAAATCATTGCAGCAGAGGCGGATATATCCTGACTTTTAGTGCACAGTGTGGGTCCAAAAATGCTGGATACTACATTTCCCATTATGGAACAATACCGTTAAATAAGATCCTGTCTGGTAACAAACCACTTCTTTCAAACTCTATGCAGGCTTTTTGCGGAGTAGTACTCCTCAGGATGAGTGAATTGATCGATTTGTGCAAAATCAATGGAGTGCCCCTTTAAAAAAATAATCTGGATAATCCAAAATTCTGTAATTTAGGTGAACTGATCCTTTAACATGTGCTGGGCTGAACCTCAACTCAATTTGCTTTTGTTTGGTGAGTTTTTCTCAGCTTTTCACACAGAATGGCAAACGTGTGTGTGTGTGTGTGTGTGTGTGTGTGTGTGTGTGTGTGTGTGTGTGTGTGTGTGTGTGTACAGTATATACAGGCAGTTGATATGTAAATACAAGATAGGAATAAAAATCAACTTTGGTGAGCGGTTGTGTCAGTTGAGTTTGAGTGTTGAGATTCAGCCCAGAGTGCAGAGGACGTTGAGGATTTTGATAGTTCTTTTCCCCCCTTTTTTTCAAAGTACCATATTTCTTTTGAATACTTATCTTGACCACAGTACATTTTGTTTTTTGTTTTTAAACAGGAATAGTTAGTGATCTGTAGAAAAAGCTTTAGAACATGCGACCCTTTAACAGCCGAAGGCCGCTCAGCTCTTCCGTGCTGACAGACTGTTACATCTGGTCTGCTGGGAGTGTAAACTGATGTGTTGTGGCAGACGAGCTGCAGGTTGTGCCCGACACGGGCTGACTGACTGTGTAATCTCTCCTGTTAGCCATACCTTCACGCTCTTCACTCACAACAGCCCCCTTTTTATTATTTTTACCCAGCAGGCACTGGGAGCTGGACGTCTCGCTCACTTTTCAGTCCGTCGGTGGAAATCACAAGTGAAGTTGTGAATTTGACACGCTTAAACTTCCTCGTTCGCCTTCTGAAGACAGCATATTTTCATTTTATTTTATGTAATTTTTTCAGGCGGCAGTCGACCATGAGCTCACTTGTAATCTCCACTTTGATTGGCTGAAACATGGAGGAGAGCAGCGGCAGCAGAAAGGGCTCTTGGCGTTTTCAAAAGTCTGTAACTCCACACATGAAATGTGTCAGAGAGGCTTCACTGAGACGCCCACTCTGCCTAACACCCATTCAATGACCTCCTTGCACACACACACTGACACACACACATTTTTTGTAAAATAAAGGAATAAAATAATATATTCAGATACCTATATAGCGTTTAAGAAAAATGTATAGAATCCTTGAATAGTGGCTCACTTAGTCACCAAAAACTTTTTTTTTTAATTTCTTTGTTTTCTTATGTTATTAATTGCAGAAAAAAACTTATATTTTGCAACCTGTTGAAGATAACAGGAGTGTTTTGTTTTGTTTTTTATAGAGAAGCAGGGTGTCCTGTTTTGATGCTGCAGTGGTTTTTCCCTTTTAAATGCGATAATTTGATTTAATTTATTAAGGTTTTGTTGTTGAATTGCTGTTTAAAATCCAGACAATTCAATTGCCACAGGATAATCAGTGTTGATGAGATGGGAAGTGAGAGGTTGCTCTGATCTGTGGCTATGGCAATGCTCGTCATTTCTGTTTCGTATCGGCCAATCACAGCTGGGTTTGTGGATTTAACAATTTCCCGATTATAAAGGGGGTGAAGTCAGAGGTGTCATCTAGCATCATGTGACCTCTGACGACATATGTCAGAATGAAAAAAAAAAAAAAAGTGTGTGTCTGTATCCAATGAGACGTCTATGCACTGAGAGAACCGTGGTCCCAAACAAGCAACCTAACCCAAAATAAAAGCCCCAACTCAATTCACACACATGAACTCCATTCAAACCCATCTAAAAACACTACCTCTACTTTGTACACACACTTGTTCTTGCACACACACGCGCACACACACACATTCACACTGAGCTTCTAGTTGCTGAGTGACTTTTGCTTTCCAGATTTACATCATCGAGAATGGCCTTTGTTGTTGTTTGTCTGTGGTTTTCTCCATTAAAGGTAAAGCACACGACCGCAGACTTTGATTTTAATGACGATCATATTGTTGATACTGCCAATCTTTTTATTACTCACCATCCAGCTGCCATGTCAGCAGAGGGCCCACACGTGCTTAATTTAGGAGTCGTCCTGGGAGTCGCGTGGCTCGCCACCCAGGACGACAAAGTTTGGAGGAAATGCACAAATATGTGTGTGTGATTGACAACTTGATACTATTTAATCATACTGGAGCATACCTGTTGGATTTCAGTGTGGCCGTAGAATGGGCAGATGATTGAAGTGTGCAGTGGAGTCGGAACAACAACAGGCTTGAAGTGTTTGTTTTTCTCACTGCCCTCCTGTGGAAGTGGTGAACGTGTTTAATTCAACAGCTCGACCTTCAGTCTTTCAGATACAAAAGAAACATTTTTGTTTGCCCCTCGCAGATGACACGCTGCAATTTCTGTCTATCTGATATTTACAAAAACACTTCAACAAGCGTTGCCACAGCAACAAGTGGCATCAACTGTTAAAACTATTAACTTCATCAGTTTATTTGAGATGGTACTACTGCATTAAATGTGCAGCAAATTATAATTTTCTCTTCATCTGCAGAGATTTAGATAAACTGTAAAACTGATCTACAACCAGAACATTGACTTTACATCTTAGACTGTTTATAATAATGAAGTAAAGCTGCCCTGTGATCCTAGATCAGTGCTCCTATGAAGAGGTGATTATAGTTGCTTCACACTCCTCCCAAATGTATGTCTATGTCCTAAATGTTTGCCATCTCTTAAATCCAGACTATCAAATGTCAACAAAGGACTCAAGTTGAACAAGATGGCTTAACGAGACATGTAATGTCCCTTTATCAGCCGGGGTCTGAGGCCAAAGCTCTTTCACTTTTCCCACAGACACACTGAGAGTCGGCAGCATAAATCCTAACTGTGTTTTCACCACCATCACAGGCAGGTGGGGCACCAAGCTTGTCTTGTTCAACAATCCATGAATGTGAATTGTCTTAAAAAATGAAAAGAAAAAAAAAAAGAGGCTATTTTTTGCACATGACATAAAGTAAACACTGCCACAGAGTGCATCAAAATAAAGCTGAAAGGGTGCTGTGCTTTTCAGTATTGTAACGAGCATCATGGTTGGTGGTTGTATGGGTAACGTGTTGAACAGGTCATCAGTTAACACATGTTGCCAGGATGATCCCTTGCTGTGCTTTTTTTTCTTCTTTTTTTTTTTCCCCTCCCAAGAAGTTCTCTTGGTGTTCATATGTTGTATTTCTCTTTACTCACGCTGACGCGCTCTATCAGAGGCGTCACTGCAACGGCCCAGTAATCACTCGGCGCGAGTGTGTGTGTGTGTGCGGATGCATCGAGCATTAGTGTGACTGTGTGTGTGTGTGTCTCTCTCGGTGGAGACTGGTGCCAAGCAGTTTTATTACGGGTCTCTCACAAAGGGATCACTCGTGCTTTTGTTTGATTTTCCTCCTTTTTCCCCTTCTGTTTGATAAGCACTTTGAACCTTCTCGTGTCTGTCAGAGGAGTGTGTAGCTGTACATAGCAATTTCCTGTAACAACAAGTGCTCCTTGTTCAGTCTGAATATTTTGTTTTGTTGGATTTACTTTAAAGAGCATTACATTGTTGTAGAATTAAAGTAAAATAAACTAGATAAACCTACTGTGTTGTCTGCTAGCAGCACCTGATACCTGCTCTCACTGATTAAAGCTGACGTGTGATGGAATATCTGCAGCTGAAAACACACACACACACACACACACACACACACACACACACACACACACACACAAAGAAGAAAACAGTCAGACACTTCAATCATGTTTAATGCATGTACTGGTATACATCTCTAAAAATCAAGAAAATCTTAAGTTACTGTCTAACATCAATGTCTACTTATTGAATGCAAATTCAAGTGACTACGTGACAGAAAAGAACAACCAAGAGAGAGAATCAAGATCAAAAAGCGACGAGTGCTGCTCTACGTTAGTCATGCTCACTGATGTGACGAATGGAGGTGGTCTTACTGGCTCTAAAGAAACGATACTAGAAAGTGACGACCCCTGACGATTACTAGACTTCATACCACTGCACAGAAACACGACATCTGTACCATAATCAGCAGCGGCGGTGGCGGCGGCAGACTAAGAGCAAGCTGAGGCGGCGTCAGCCGGCCTGACCGCACGACGTCCGGCATCAGAGGCAGAGCTGCGTGTTTCTTGATCTTAGGTTTTGCTAAAAACAACACAAGGAACAAAACATAGCTTGATAATTGTTTTACAAAGTATGGCCGGACGACAACTGTCAATAAAGCAATCATACGCAATTATATAACAAAGGCTATTTAGTCGAGAGGACCATACAGTTGATCCAAAGAAAGACGACTGGTCGTGTAGCAAGAACGAGTTTTTAACTCCTGTTCAAATCCAGTCTCATGTGCAAAGTGTTGCCTCCTCAGACCTCTTTCTCATCATGATTTATGTGAGTAGTTAAATGTTGGTTTGATCCTCTGAACAGAGAAGAAAACCTAACGTGATATTTCAGATTCTAATGAAATGTTGATATTGTATTTCTTAACCAACGACATCATTAATCTCCCTGCAACATCTTTAGAAACTCATTTTTAAAAAAAATAGACATGGCTTTACCAGCCGACTATTCCCTTTATCTATAAAAACTCAGACAGCAATATTTACAAGTTTGAGTATATCTTATAAAGTAGATTCTCTTGACCTGTAGATCAGCGAAGGTTCCCTGCCACCAAATCTATTGTGGGATCTCTCCCATCAAAGCGCGAGTCAGAAAAGAGAGGATTGTCGCAGGACTGCACTATGTACAGGCAATGGGGCTGAAAGTCAGCCTGAGTGGCGTGTGTGTTGTGTTTGTATGCATGTGTGTGTGCTTGCACTCAGAGTGGATCCAGGGGGTTCCCAAAGTTTCTCTTCAACCTGGAGCAGCAGGAACTGGATTCACACCGATGACTGATCCCACACCTGCAAGACAGGAACAGGGACGACGGGTCAGATCCACCGGTTCAGCAGCTGTCACCAACTGAATTCACAATTTCTACAAATGATGACATCAACGTATTGTGCGAATTTCTTAAATGTGTCAAATACGAGTCCTCTTTTGCTAATTAATCCATAGTTACATCTTTTTATAACTGAATTATATTTTTCACATCTCAACAGTTTTTTCACTATATGACTATTCCCTCCATTAGGATTAATTTAAAAAAGAAAATGCTAGTTTAAACGATAAGGCCGGTGATATTCTTATTATTGGCAACAAATTCCACAAAGACACCTAAAACAACAATCTGTCTGTCCCTCAATACTTTCCAACTTCCATATCTTGCCTGTGGCCCTCGGCCCATTTGTTCCTACTGAAGACGTAAAGAAAAAGGGATCATGAATAAATAGTGTCACTTTTAAATAAGACTACATCATTTCCTTAAACATGTGGGCAATGTATTTTTTATTTGGGGACTGTTTTAAAATGGATGAATGGACAGCAGGGCAGTGTATGTTGGATTGAGTCAAAATAAACTACTGTGTGTGTGTGTGTGTGTGTGTGTGTCTGTGTGTGTGTGTGTGTCTCTCTGTGTGTGTGTCTGTGCGTGTGTGCGCGCAGTAATGAAGGAACATATCACCCACTACAACAGTGTAGCTTATTGATATGTTAGTGTTAATAGTCTAGTTGAGACAGTGATAACATATAGTGTATCAGACGACACAGATAAACCTCTCAGCAGGACACAATTATTGTTGGTTTTAGTCTTTTGATGGATTTGTTTGACAATAAGATGAATATAAAATATCACCTGAATGATCCTACACTTTGGAAATATATTTCTCTGTACACACTAGATACACACTTTCAGGGAGGAGTGTGGTTAACCATCCTGGACAATATGATGGGCAGTGAACTGACCAGCGAGAGCAAACCGAGAGCCCAAAGGTTTCCACATCCACAGAACAGAGCTGCTTCTAACAGCAGCAGAAGGAGCAGCTTTGTATTAACGGATGATGCAACATGAAGAATGGGTACATGGGTTATAATCAAATCCAAGATGCAAAGTGCTCATTAAACATTAGAATACCTCTGCTACCAGAGGTTTGTTTTTGCTGCTTTCAAAGTATTGTCATATTTTTTCATTTGTTTCATGCTGGAACTGTAATATTGAATATTGTTTTTATTGTATATTATGTTTCTTTTATATTGGGGTTTCTATTATGTTTTATTGCTATTTTTCGTTGCTTGCACACTGTTTTTTCTTTTATTTCCTTGCTTTGCTGTTGTTCCCAGTTACAAGATAAATCTGAGTGGTCGCAAGCTGATTAACAAGATATAAAGAAGAAGAGAAAAACATTACTGCGGGACAAATGTTTGTCTTCTTTTTTTTTAAGCTGTTTAAAAATGTTTTCTTTTTTCATGTGAAATCCTGGAGTTTCTTCAAGACTGAAACACTCTGAATTCAGAACACCTCTCTTTTCTTCTACATACAACTGTGTCACAAGGTCGGGAGCCAAATATACAGTAAGTGCACAGCAAATGTTCAGTGATGGGACCTTCCTGAGTTGTCTGTATGTGTGTTAATCTGTCCTTGATTGAACACTTGATGGTTGACAGGAAGCCAGGGAAGAAAGAGATCGATATTCAGTTATATGCTGTACATTTTAACCAGGACCCCCCCACTGTACCTTGTTAATAGGGGCGAGCTGTGTTCGGACAGACCCGGCGTGGAGTCTGGTGCTGTCCCCAAATCTCCCCGGAGACCTCTCCCTGCGACTGTCGAGCACCCTGCCGGGCGACTTCTCCCTGTCCAGCGGCCGGGCGGGGGACTTGTCCCGTCTGAACTCGGTGCGGCCCTCCCGGTAACGATGCGGGGTGCTGGGCTCCCGATGCAGGCCGTCGTGGCTGCCGGGACCCGAGGACAAACGCTTGGAGATGTGCTCTGTGTAGGTGGGTGGGCCTCGCTTACTAGGACTACTGTAGAAAACACAGCGAAGAGCAGCGCCTCACAACACTGTCTGACAGAAATTTGATATTTTTACAGCAGATGGCACTATTGGCCTATCCACTGAGAACAATACCTGATCCCAGTGTTGTTTTCTACCTGTGAATTTGAACTGAGAGTTCACAATAAATGTGTTTTGTAGGTGTTCAAGTGTTTTTAATCCACCTCCACACTCTAATATAAATTCTGTATTTTTTCTCTCTGTTGCTGTGTGTTCTTATGCTCAAACTAAAGACGGGAGCTGACCCTCTGCTGGAGCCGGTCCTCTGCAGCTCTCCAGACTCTCTGATCAGACTTCCCTTACAGCAGATAACCCGCAGTTTGTTCTGGTAGGAGGAGGCCAGGTAAATGGCCCCGGAGGAGATGGCTGGGCCCAGGTAGCGAGGGTTAGGGATGTCCAGGTGGGCCAACACTGTAGGACTGGAAGTACGGACAGTGATGTGGGAAAGTTAGCTGACAAACAAAATCAAAGTTTTTCTCATTTAGTCCGACGTAGCCGGTCAGTCTCACCCCAGAGATGCATGTCCCTGAACCTCGATGACGTCCAGGGAGTTGAAGTAGGTGACGAACAGGTAGGGCTCTCTGTAGGCTGCACCAGAGGAGAGTGGAAAATTACTCAGATGTTGACTTTTGATGCTGACTACTGTATTGAAGCAGCATAAAGCAGTACGAGGTACAAAATGTATTTACCAAAGGACAGAGGTAGACGGCTCCACTTAATGTCCTCAGTGCGGCTTCTCCGTCCGTACGTGTCCACAAACACTCCAAACTCTGCCACATAAATAAAGCTTACTATACACTCTTCTGTCTCTCTTATTGTGTCTAAACAAGACAAGAGAGGATGAATCTAAAGATAAGGGTAACCCACCTTTACAAAGTACAATTTTATGACTTGAATTTATAGTAAACATCAAGAATATGGAGAGAGTAAGAGAGCCAAAAACCTACCTGGCAACAACCACCAATATGAACACAAAAACATACTTTAGCATTCATATTGGTGGTTGTTGCCTCACAGTGACGGTTATTTTGTATCTTATTCTCTACCACACTTAGAGCACTTTACCATCTCACACTGTAAACAAAAAACAGTGTGTAGAGCAGTCGTTGATTCAAACACACCATGAAAACACAGCAGGTATTCCTCCTTCTGCATGTTGCTGGCCACCTGCATGATAGCGATGGGGAAACTGTGGGACGAGGCTGCAAACACAGCCGAGGCCAGGGACACGTCGTTCTTGTCCAGGAACTCTGCAGAGAACAAATCAGAAAACATGGGTCAAACACTATCTGGCTTTATTTACCCCTGAGCGCCAGAGCCCTGCTACAGTTAGCAAGCATAATCCCACTTGAAAACTTTGAAAAGTAACGGATCGACGTCGGTACACCACAGTCAGACCTCAATCACAGACAGGAAAGGAAAATTATAGATTCTTATGTAGGCTGAACTAGATATAACATGGATGTGTATGTGCTGCTTCTGCAAGAAATACACAGAAAAGGATGGCTGCTTTTTAACAGGTTCTCTCACTTAGATTTAACATCAAAACTGCTGTTATGTTTATGTTTTATTTATGGTTTTGTAAGTCCCAAGAAAATATTCTACGCATGTCCTCACCCTCAAGCACAAACTGCTTCATTTCAATCTCGTAGAACTTGTTGGTGCCGATGATGACGCTGTAGCTGGTCAGGTGGATGCAGCTGCACGGCTCCAGAGTTTCAATCTCCTGTGAGATGAAGAATGGAGACAACAATTTGCTCTTTATGCATAGTGCATTTGATTTGTTTGTACTTATCTCTATTTATATAAATAAAACAGGAATACATCAATGTGTTAAATATATTAGGACAACTGGAACTCACCTTACGAATGCAGTATTTGTTGAGATTGTCGTTGTAGCGCAGAATGGTTATCTTGTTAGGCATCGCAGCACATATACAGGGCCCGTTGTCTATCTGCAACGCGAACATAGACGTCAGTTTGTACAATCACATTTTAACACCAACAAGAAAGGAAGCATTTTAAAGTTAGAAAGCGGACACTGCTTATTTCAACTTTCACAGAGAAGAAGACCTACTCTCCCAGCAGCAAACAGATGGCAGCCCTTCACCGTCTCAAAGATGTAGGGGGCCAGTTCGGACTGGCTGGGCAGGTGGGACTGGGCCAGACTCTGCTTCACTCTCTTAATCTCCACCAGACACAGCGCTCTCTCGTCCCCTGCAGCACGCACACACACACACACACACAGACGTTTAAACAGCAGCTCATGTTCTGACACACACTCACTCCCTGGATTGATTGAACTAAAAGTCTAGACTCAGAATGCTCAGTTATCGTAGATTCAAGATGACAAAGCTGGACCTCTCACCAACGATCATCAGCAATTTCTCCTGCTCTTTGACGACGTGGATCTGAAAGACTGATCCCAGACCAGGGATGTGAGTCAGAGAGTTCTTGATAACATTCAGGGCGTACAGACCCTCTTCAGAGCCCACCAGAACTATCTGCAGCACAGCAAGAAAACACAGTCATTAACATAACCGTAATTATTCTGGTGAACATGGAGAAATTTCAAAGAGGAGCAACATGTGGGAAACCTTGGCAGCGAGTCCCGAGCATCTGCTCTGTGTCCCTTCATAAATAAAGATCATTCTACTTTTGAACGGCTACTGTTTTTTCTTAAGGATGAAAATGCAACATTTCTAAAATCAGCACATTCAATATTTAAGAAATAAAGTGAAAATATGTTTACTGTATGTGCATAGACAACACTGCCAGAACTCTCCAGTAAAATGTGATCAACGCCGGTACCTGATCTGTGAGGGGGAGGGTGCAGTTAATATCCAGCCTGTCATCTCCCTCCAGCTTTAGGAGAGAGTTTCCCAGCAGCTTCTGTAAGAGCAGAGAGAGGGGAGGGGTCAGCGGGGTCACGACCTCTGCGTGACCTCGGGGGGGAGGCAGCAGAGGAGCAGAGCACAGGGGGCTGGACGGCTGCAGGACTGTGTGCAGGTTAACAGTGTCAGAGGTGGGACCAAGTCACAAGGCCGTCTCCCGTTTTAAGTTCACGTTTCAAGCACGGCACCTCACAAGTCCAGTCACAAGTAGGAAGAGAGTTGTTGTATTGTTAACCCTTTAACCACCTTTAATTCTGAGCCTTTGCCAGCTGAGATGTCCATTTACAGTAAAAGTACGCTTTCAACAATCCGCATACATTTTTTTTAATACTTTTTTAAAAAAATAAACTAACTAAAATGTGGCAAAAATTGTACTATCCAATTATTATGTTTAATTTTGGCTTTGGCTCATTATTAACAGCATTATCAAAATCACCCTGGACACTGTATTCTCATTGAAAACATCTAAGAAATGAGAAATAATTAAGTCCACCAGTTCATACTGATATAATGATTTCCACAAAAATACACAATGGAATTACATTAGATGTATCATAGTGACAACTTTGTATTCCACGACAATAATATTCAGTTTTGGTAAAACAAAATAAAATCCAAAAAAGAAAGAGTTAACAATACAACCTTTACCATTAACTGAGCAAGTTAAAAAAAAATATTACAAAGTCGTCATTTTGTTCAGTAAACCCCCTGAAACGAAACTACATTAAAAAATATGGTTACCTTTAAAACGTCCACCATAAACAGGCCACATGCTAAGGGAGATATTCCTGTCGCTAACTTCATGGAAGCAATCCAACTGAAAGGTCCTGCTCAGACAACCGCAGTGCACCCTGGAGATTGTTTTGGGCCTAACATACTTCTGCTAGAGATGATCAGTCCGGTTGAGTTTCTGTAAGTAAACTCATAGTTTTAAAAAGATATCACAACTCAAAATGTGCTCTACCAAACGGCTGAGGACCATGGGACCAATAAAGGCTTAATGTTTGAATATTGGAATGAAGTTTAATGGCATGAGACACCTCACTCTTGAACCTCCAAATTGTAAATTTAAATCAAGTTCATGTCACCCAGTTTGAAACTTGTGTCTCAAAGATGAGTCAGAGTCACGTGACTTGAGTCCCAGTCTCTATAGAGTGTGCAGAGGGGCAGCAGGGTAAAAACACAGACGAGTACACGAGCGGGTAAGAACCCACTGTCTGATCCCTGGTCCTCTGGACAGGACCGCTAAAGAGGATCAACCCAAAGATGATCAAACATCTTGGTGAGAAGATGTGTACTGGGGTCATAAAACAGGACACCAAAGACAGGAAAAAACATTCAAACTGTTACATCACTATTAGTGTGAGTTTGTACAGGACATGACAGTGTAGCAGAGGAGAGTGAGAGTGAGGAGTGGTCACAGCTGGTGAGGTGAGAGCAGGGGGCAAGATGACCAACCAACACAATGACAGACACATGCACTAGTGCGTGCCTCGTGAAAGATGTGCAGGTGTGTGTCAGTAAGTCTTATATCTACATCCGTGTAACTCTTTACCTGGACCAGGGGAGACAGAACCATTTGTCTTTTGGACACAGCAGCCTATGTGTGCAATGAAACCCAATGGAATGGGCAAAATAGAGCAAATCAACAAAACATGCCCGTATACCGGACATACAATGTGGCATGATGAAAAAGCAACAAACAGCAGTAAGAAAGACAAATAGAGAGAGGAGGGAAAGAGAAGAGGAGAGAAGAAGGGGACAATTAACGACACATATAAGTGAACTGGGGGTTATCCATTAAAACTCTAAACCTAAACCCCGTCTTAAAATGAATTCTTGAAGTATACAACATCCGCTGCTCATGACAAGCCCCCGCACAGTTAAACAGCAAGTTTATGACCACAGCCATAGACAAGGCAGTTATCTGTGACTGCGGTCATAACGCTTTATGATTTGAGTCATCGGACATCGAGGACACAGAGAGCCAATGGCCCCAGTCGCCCCTCGCCTGCTCCAGAATACTCACTGCGTCGGCCTCGGCCTTCTCCCGTGAGGCTCGCCCCGCGGCCACCACAGACTCCATGACAGCCACCCAGCGCTGTTTGTCTGGGAAACTGGGAGCCATGAAGTAAATGGACTGTCCAGGCCAGCAGGGGGTGTGACAACGGGACTCCAGCTTCAGGACGTAGGGAACATCTGACACAGGGAACATAAGTAAGGTATGACTTCAGAACTGACACTCCCTCTTACGTCAATGATTTCTCGTTAATTACAGTAAAATCAAACTATGCATCATGTTGCTGGGACTGTGGGGAACCCTGTGAATGACCCCTGGGGGTCCATAAAACCACCTGTCCTCTAAAAGTCTTGTATAAACAAGACAAAAACTTTCAACAGCACTGGTGAGGTGAGTTCTGAAAGAAAGATACAGATGAAGGGGAGGAAATAGGACAAAAAGCATGTAAATCAAAGTTGGGAAGGTGATTCTAACATTGAGGACAGCACACTTGGTATATAGTACCTGACTTGCCGGTGTTTGGTAGCTCAGATGCCCCTACTGCTCCATGAACAACCACCTCTCCATCTGACAAACAGAGGTCAAACTCTTCCAGAGGCTTCACTGAATCTGAACAACACACATAGAAATAGCACGCCTGTAACTAGAGGCAGTATTTGTCAGGTGAAAAACTGATCTGCTCTCGATATGTATGTTGTTCTGTTACACAGGTAAAAGAAAGCAACCTTCTCTGGGCTCTATCTCGTAGATGGACACTTTAGTCCCATCCAGGACCACATATTTTCTCTCCCAGCCCTGGCCTCGCTTCCCATTCCTGCAAACACACAAGGCAGCTGCATTACTACAAAGCAAAGATGACGCAATGGATCCAACAGTTTTTATGGGAAACTTTACAAATGCCTTTGTTTGAACTGGTTTAAGTACCAGATGGGTGGATTTTGCCAGACAGAACAGAGAGTGCCTGAGAGGCCTTGTGCTTAGTAACATCAGCCTGCCTGATCAGTGGGAGGGGATGACACAGCCTCGCAGTGGGGGAGCACAAAAGAGAAACTATATTGCTCGAGACAAATACACTCATACTGTAGGTGTGAAGGACATGACGGACATACAGCATGAAATGTCTCAGTAAGGTGTTGGCCGCGACAAGCCTCCAGAACAGTTTCAACTCTCCGCTGGCACAGATTTCACAAGTTTTGGGAGCATGTGATCCACATCGTTTAACACTCAATAAATTGTTCAGTGACTAAATTTTTGGACGCATCAGAAAGCTCTACTTATTTTTAAAGGTTTTTTTCTTTATTATTTCACCCGTCTGCATGTGGAAATCAGACACCTCATCATGGGCCATGCTAGGATGCATGTGCTTGTGCATCTACAGTAAGCACGACTTCTGGAAGCATCTCTGGCCCATGGGATTACATAGACCAAAATGTTGTTGCACATCAACAAAATCAGCTGTCTTGGCCTGGGATGTCTGGAAACCCCCATGTACGACCTGCACCGCAATAGTAAGACTGATTGTCAAGAAAGGCTTAAACAATGACACCATTGTATCAGCTAACCTGGGCTGTTTCATCCAGCCCTCCAGGTGCATGTGTCCGCTGGCCTCTTTGAGCTGTTGGCTCGGGGAGCTGCCTTTGTCTCGACACAGGCCTTCAGTCAGATGCAGGGAGCAGTCGCTGGACATGCCACACGTGGCTGGAAGGCAGGGGGAGCATTTTGGGTGGCACAAAGCGTGACATTCTGAGGAGAAAAAACATTGTTAAACACCACACCCCTTCGTGCCACCACCGGCACATGAGGAAGGGGGGCATCTTAGCAAAGAGTACAAATATAAAATATAAACATTCAGACTAATGTTAATTTTATCAGTTTAGGGACTGTTTTCAGTACGTATTTCAATCCAGCATGGTCACATCAGAAACTATTTTAGACTTACTCTAGTGAGGAGTGACCAAAGGGGTGCACAAACAAGTCTGTGTTTAGTGCTGCTCAGTCAAACATTTCAAAGCCAACATACAAACATAACATGAAAATGTAGTATTATTTTAAATTTGAAGGGATGAATGTGAGATTTTTTTTTTGACCTGTTTCTTTTGTTATTGAAAAAAGAAAGGTTAAAATACTGGTCTCAGACACAAAAATGTAATGTTATAAAAACTAATTCAACTGTGAGTGAGCAGCAACAGCCATCACCATGGTTTCACACTTCATAATAACACTTCCATTTATACAATAGAAAACACATAACAAAATAAATAATAGGAAGGCTGAAATTTAAATTGTATTTTTATTAATAGGGCAACAAATTAAAATATAAACTACCATTTTATTGTTATTCAGTTTACATAATGCTAATATGGATGTTGGTTCTGGGCTGCCCTTACGAACACATCTGTAACTCACCCAGACAGGTAGCAGCTTGGCGACCAAAGTGTACAGTATCCAGGCACACGGTACACTTGGCAGCTCTCATGTTGAGTCCCACTGTGAAGCGGTGAGGGGTGTTGTGGTGCACCACCCTCTCTCTCTCCCTCTCTCTGTCTCTCTGACTGTCCTTCAAACGACGGCTATACTCTGAATACAGTCAGGGAACACAGTGAGGGCAGGCAGCTCCAGTATGTCTCGCTGTGTCAGGCACATCCATCACTTCAAAGTGCACCATGCCATCAGTTCAACAAAAGGCTTCCAAAAGAACTGTAGGATGTTTAGCAAAATGCATAAGCAAGTAAACTCTGAAGATAAAAATGCTTGAAAAAGAATATAGATTGAATAAATCCCTTTGCTTGTTCCCACTCACTGCTGCATTTTAAAGGCATCATCCAGTCAGTAACAAGTTTGTCATTGTGTGTCCAGTGTTCTTTGTTTGTAAGTCTACATGAGGCACATTTGGACATCATGTACATGTTTAAGTCTTTACATTTAAACATAAATATTCACTTGTAGATAATTATCTAAACATGCTTTGGATTAGAGAAAACATATTAAAGCAAAGGACTTAAAATAGTTAATGTCTATTAATGGATTTTATGTAGTTTTACTTTCCCAAAATATACACGTATTAGTTTACTACATGCGTTATATAATTATATTGTGTTGTTCTTATAGTTTTTATGTCTATTTTACATTTCATATTTCATGTACTTATTGTTTTCTACTTATATTTTCCTTTCTGTTGCTGTCACAGTCACCAAACGTTCTCACAAGGATCAATATCAGTTTACAATGATTTAGGATTAAGATAGTTGTTGTTGTTGTAACCTTGACTCTTCTGTAAGAAGAAATAAGATGACTGGATAATACCTTTCAGGGTGTGGGTTCAAACAGCGTTTTGTGCATTGCAGAGTTTATCATACGGTACATCTCTGTTAGTGTATGATGGGGAAATCAGGTGGGATTGTAGTGAGTTGAAGAACAGATAAGCTAAGCTTCAGCAACCAAGATAAAATGCTTCAGATTTCTAAAGCTGTGCACTGACAACGGGAAAATTTTCTCAAATATTTCTCAGCCTCACCTGACCGGCCTGGTGGGATCTGACGTTTTACAAAAGTGCAGAGCTTTTAAAATCTGGCCTTTCAAGGATGTGGATGAGGCAAAAAGAGAAGAGAGATAAGAGACCAAACTGCAGAAACCATGAGTTTGGACAACTTACTTTCAAAAGTGACCCTCCTTCTCTCTGAAAGGTGTGTGAAAGAGAAAGGATGGTAAGAGCTTCATAAATGATCCTTGGCGAGTGATATCATATGTGTGTGTGTCTATGTGTGTGCAGGTAAGGGCCAGTATGTGTCCAGTATGAAGCTTTAAACCTGCATGTATGTGTCTGTTAGACAGAAAAAGTTGCACTTGAGTAAACATCCTCGATTCGCTCACCCTCAGGTGTTGCAGTCTCCTTCCTGCGTCCAGAGTTGGAGGGTGCCAGGCTGGTTGGGCCCTGCTGGTGCTCAGGAGACTTCACTATGGAAGACATAATCATCTGCTGCCGTGCTGCGGCCGGGTTTGTAGAGTTACCATGATCCTTATATTGGAGCGCTGGGGTTGGAAACATCAATTGATTGAACTTATATCCATTTCATAATTTATGTGTATGATAAATAATTTATTATTAGTAGTTTAATTATTGGCGTGCAGAATTGCAAAGGTGTGTAAACTTCTATAGTGGAGCAGTCTCACCTTCCTCCCTCAGAGATCGCAGCTCCGCTCTCATTTTCTGCAAAGCATCTTCCAGCTCAGAGCAACGAGTGCGCTCTTTGTCCAGAGCTACCTTCATGTCGCTGTACTGAAGGGGCACTGGCTGGATGGGGGGCACGGGGGAAACCTGGCCTTGACCCTGACTTTGAGACTGGGCCTGAGCAGCCATGGCAGCCAACAGGTCCTCCCGACGACGCCCAAACAGACCCTGAGACACAAGAACCAACATTTTGCTGGTTTTAAACCATTTCTATGTTCCTTACTTTCCCAGTGGTAGTTTCCCATTCAGTTTTTGTGCCAAGAGGCTGGTGGAAGTTATAATGACAGGATACCCTGAATCTAACTTTTAGATCAATCTAATTTTGATAATTAATTATCAAACTTGTCTTATTAATTAAAAAGCCTTCATCATTTTGTAATTTTGCAATCTTAGATACCAAGACCTGCAATCAGTCTACTTAATTCAAGGTTTTCAGCCGAACCTTTTAAAAACGTAAAGATCGCCACTTAAAGATTGTCAAGTAAATTTTGCCAGGGATTTTCAAAAACATCCAGACCTGAGCAGGAACACAGACAGATCATAATCCAGTTGAATATATAATCCCATCTGACCTTTTTCTTCTTGGAGCCACCGTGGGCCTGGGCCTGGAGGAAGTCTATGAGCTTGGTCTGCTGGGTGATGGTCCCCTCCATTTTCACCTTCTCATGGGAGTACACAGCCTGCAGGTGGAGCTAAGTGAACATCACTACTGCCATGAATTTCTCCTCAAGTACTTCACTTCACACAGAGAGGGCGACAGAGAGACAGAGAGGAGGGGGTGTGTGTGCTGTGGGGTAAAACAAAGTGGTGGGGGAGGTGGGGGGGCATGTGTGTGTTTATGTGTCTTTCACTATTAAAACAAAGTGACAGAACAGTGGGGGAGAAACAAAACTGTAAATGACAGAAAGATTTGCTCCCAGTCCAGCAGCTGATTGTGTGTGTGTGTGTGTGTAGTAACTGGGAACTCAACCGCCTCGTAATCTCTGTGTATGTCTTTTTCTGTGGATATACAGTGGTAGGTATATATGTGTATGTGTGTGTAGCAGCACCTGGATATTCTCCAGCTGGTACTCCAGGTCAGTCCTTTCAGTCTTCAGCAGGTCAGTCTGGTCGAGAGCGTCTTGCAGCCCCTGGGTCAGACGGAAGATGTGGGTCTTCTGGGCATCCATCTGCTGCTGCAGTTTCTCTTGCTGTGGATGTAAAAACAGCTGTTACACCACCATCAGGACTCTGTGACTTTGCCACTTGCGCTTCTTACAACTGATTGCTTCCAATGATAGCACCAGCTAGACCTCTCAGCATGGTTTGACATTTGTTACCGCTATGACTTTACAAAGGAAAATCAACATCATTTTTCTATTCTGGCAATTGATTTGCAGCAGAGGTATACATATAGCATGGAAACATAAAGTAATAAAGCACAAATAAAATGGAATGGGATATTCTGTACGTGTGAAAATACAGATGTACCTCTTCCAGGAGCCTCTGCTTCAGATCCCTTTCACTCTCGAGCTTTTGCTGCAAACTGCGGGCGTTCATCTCCAGCATAGCATGCTTCTTTTCCAGATCATTCAGCTGAGAACAGACAGCAGGAAGAGTTTGCTGTAACATCTGCTAACCACAAAAAAAAGTTAAATACTTATTCAACGTTGTGGAAATGCTTACAGTGTCTGCAAGGCTCTCAGCTTTGAGTTTCTGGTCTTTAAGGGCCTGCTGCAGGGCCAGAATCTCAGCTTTGTGCTCCTTAACTGCCTGTTCCACAGCCTGGCGAGACTCAGAGCTGCGCTGCTCTGAACGAAGCCTAGAACATACAGAAAATCATTGTTTGATTAGTCTTTAAGTGCATACTCTTCCAGTTCAGCCAACTGATGCTTTTTTTTTAAATGATGTACAGTTGTTATTCAAATCAATTTAAATTAATCCAGTTTGTACCAGTAGTGTATATGCAACTCTCGCAAAATAGGGAGTCTATGGTTCTTTTAAGGGGTTAGTTTAGGGTAACGACTTGAGTTAAGGGTTAGGAAAACATACCTTAAGAAATTCTACAGTATCTGTGTTTTAATGTGCTTTCTGTGTACTGTTTCCATCATCCTCCCTGCCTACACCAACTCGGAAAATAATTTTGTATATTTCCCATAATACCTTTTGACAAACCCTAGAGAATATGCCCAAACCTGTTGCATTCAGTGAGTGTAGGCGGAGGGAGCCAGATCCAACAAAAGAAACTCATAACCCTTTTTCAAAATGTCTTGTGGTTAAATTATATAATTGAGTATTGAAGCAACTATGAGTGGAGAAACTGTTCCCTCTGAAGTCTATTAATTTCAATTTTAGGTGCACTTCAAAATATCTCAATGTCTATGTTTGTAGTAAGTAACCAGTAACCTTTAGTAACAATAAACTACAATTGCAAAGCACACTTTACAAAAATGTAGGGATGAATTTAATAATAAATGTCCACAAGTATAGTGATACAGTGTGTGTGTGTGTGTGTGTGTGTGTGTGTGTGTGTGTTTATGTGTGTTTGTGTGTGTGGTTTGAACCTGTTCTGTTTCTCTGTGTCTAGCAGTCTCTGGATCTCCCTGGTCCTCCTCTCAGCCTGGTTCTTTTCCTCATCCAGTGTTGCCCTCCAGGCGTCCCACTGTCTCTCCTTCTCCAGCAGCTCATCGTTCAGGGTCTCCAGCTCCAGAACCTGCTCCTCCAGCATGGTGCATGTGGTCTTCAGTGTCTCAAGGTTCTGGTACAAAACAGGATTTAGATCAGAAATACTTCTAATTCCCAAACTGTGCCAAGGGCACAACCTAAAGTTGTTCTTCATTCTTAGCAAAACAAGTATTTTATAAAGGAGAAGTAATTGAGCAATTTAGTTCAACAGCTTCAAAAGTACTGATCTCGAGGACTTCTGTTGTCAAAAGATTACCACATTCCTCAAAAACTACCACTATTCATTGTTTCATGTTAAGGATGCTGTGAAAAGTTAAAGTACTCAAACTGCAGGAAAATGACCCTGTCTATTATCAAATATTATATTATGCTATTTTATTATTATTAGGGATGCATTATCATGTAGGTAGTGTTTTAATGTTGTAGCTGGTTGACAGGGAGCTAATTTGAACTACATTACATTACTGTTTGGTAGTTCATCTTAAATAATTCATTGTATTTTGAGATTGATCAAATGTTTTGTATGTAAAATCTATATGTAACATTTGCAAATTAACTATTAACTATAGCTGTTAAATGCATGTAGTGGAGTAAAAAGTACAATATTTCCCTCTGAAATGTAGTGGAGTAGAAGTTTACAGTGGCATAAAATGGAAATACTCAAGTAAAGCACAAGTACCTCAAATTTGTATGTAAGTACAATACTTGATTAAATGTACTGTACTGTATATGTACTGCTTGTTTGTTTACATGTCATAGAAGAACCATAAAATACCACCATGCCTGAAATACATTATAATCCCAGACACAGGGGCGTATGAGAAGCACTTGATGGCAGTTTAAACAACACATCTAAAGTTTGATAACTAACATACCATGCAAATGACTGTGTGTGCCTTCAATTTAAATAATAACCCAAAAACTGCAATTACAAAAACTGGTACTCAGTACTCCTGTGGAGTTATTTACATGACATGTTTGGACACAATGTTTTTGTATGTTATTCACAGGGCCAAGACAAAGCGCTGTGTTTTATGTCTTACAACGCACTGCGTTAGACAAAGCATTGGGAGACAAATATAGCCTTTGCTGGTGCTGCAGCAACACCACGGCCCTCTGAAGTCCAACGCTTCCACAGCTGACACGACCTGGGAGTGATGGGGATGACACATCCCTCCCACACACCACCCCATCCCTCGTCTATGACTTCCATCACTGGTTACACAACCAGCAGGACCGAGAGCGCTACTGGACACCCACACACGTATCCTCCCACAGGGGCCACGCACACATCACACAGCTCTCTCCTTGCTTGCGCTCTCTCTTGCTGCATCCAGAATACAGCACATAACAATACTGAAATATTCCCAGGGTTTCTCTAGCCTGATTTACACTTAACACTGTCAGAGCTGGGAGAGATGTCTAGGTCACCTGTCAAAGGTAGTGTGGAGATACCACATAATGTGAGTAAGTGAAAACCTGGTGTCTGACTGGCTGTGAGTGGGAAGTGGGCAGGGGGAAGGAACCTGAACTAGAGGAAGGAGTACAACTGTCTTAGAAAACACAACTGTTTTTGTTGTTTTCCCCAAAGTTTTCAACTAATGACAGCTGATATTTTGTGGCAATTTCATGCAGGAATTTGAAACCTACTAGACTAAAGTGCAGACATGTTGGCTCAGTGCAACTGGCTTCAAAAGACAGTGTTTGATTGTGTTTACTTGGTGGTAGACTGGGAACCAGTACAAGTAGTTATTGAGATTAACTGGATAGATGACTGCAGTGTTTTTCATGTTTCATTAAACAGCCTTCAAATATAAATAAATCCAAAAGATAATAGTAATGAAAAATAAAAATAAAAGCAGTACTAATAGGAGCAATGCATGTGGAATCCAATCAAAATGTCCCATTATTATCCATTTAAAGGTGCCCTGTCGAAATAAGTTTCTAGTTTCATTGCATCTTACTGTTACTCACCAAAACACATGTGTATTGAGGTCTAATAAAAGTGTTTAAATGCACTGCTCATAAAACTTTGGCATTTTGAAACTGTACTGTTTACATCCATTTTACTAGCTAGCAGTCTTCCTTTTTCACTGTCTTTGTAAGCACATCTTGACGCGTTGGAGTAATGTGGGATCATTGGGAGGAATATGCATCATGGCACTCGCATGCATGAGAACTGTCAGAAAAGGAACTTTTTGTTCCACATAACTACTAGTGGTCAAAAATTTCACAAGGTACTTTTAACTACAGGGCCTCTAATAAGCAATCAGAGTAGTATTGATCGACTGCATTTTGCATAGCTCGGCATCACCAGTTCACCTGACATGCCTATCTCTGGACTGCTGGAGGAAACCTGCAGGAGCGGGGAAAGAACATATCCACACATATACCCATAACAAGAACATGACCACCAGCAGCCATGTACCTGTTTCTGGTTGTTAAGGTGCATTTCACGGTCGGCCACCTCCCGACGCAGCCTGTCCACATCCTGGCTGAGCTGCAGCCGGTCTTCTCTCTCGTCAGAGGCCTCATCCAGCTGCTTGGACAGGTAGAAGTTCTGGCGGTTCAGCTCGGCGTTCTCCTGAGTCAATGTGGTCAGCTGCTCCTCAAGATCTGTGATCACCTGCAGGAAGTCAACAGGACACTCAGTCCACCAGTTTAAAGAGAGGAAAATATACAGAACACCCACTCCGCATCCAAAATAGATCAACCAAGTAACAATAATAAGTACTAATAAACCATAATCAAAATATGTTTTTTTTCCTCTATTTTGTTTGTTTCTATAGACAGTACATTATAACAAAATTAAGTCTGAAACAGATGTGACTGTTTTGACACAGTTTTTTATAATTATATAAAGGCTGACTGTGTACTGTGCATTCAACAAGGTGCCTGAAAGGTGGATTCATCACTCTTGAATTAAAAGGGTGGATAACCTGAGTTTAGGTGAGCTGACCAACTTCTACATCAGGTTTCTAAGGGTCTGGAAATGGCATCCCTACTGTGTTGGAATGTACACTCAGTGTCCGCAGGAAATGGACATTTAACTTTACAATTAACCGCATGAAAACTCCCCTGTGCATATAAGCATAGCATTGTGCATATTATTGCTCATCCACACATAAACTTGGCCAAACACCCCACACAGTCTAAACTCTACTGCTGCATTATTACATGATGCAGATATCTAGGTTTAGTGATATAATGCAGTATCAGTTACAGTAATCAGTTTGGCATGATATCGAGGCTACTTGTTCAACCCAGGCAGCATTCAGAGCAAGGAGCGAGCTAATCATTTCATCAGCATCAGTCTGTTCCCTTAATCACTACTGTGCATGCTGTAGCTGTAGGGAAATGAGTGTTAGAGCTTCTTACTCTCAGCTCTCATGGGAACATGTGTACCACGCAGAACTTCCAGGTGGCGGGGGGGGGGGGGGGGGGGGGCAAAGCTTTTAAGTACATAAATTAGCTGTCTGTTCTGTACTGACTCAGTGCTTCTGGTCCCTTGAGGCAGGCGACTGACAGCAGCAACTAAATACTGAAGGCGGGGCGAGGAAGTCAACGCTGGAATGGATACAGTGGTGATCTGGCAAGCCTCTATATTTACTCTGCTCATCTGTCATCCCAATCTATAGAGCAACTTGCAAACGGAAAGTAAATCACATCCGGAACTTTGCATCCTCAACGCTGCTGAATACAAATTGCTCAAAACTATTTGTGAAGGCTGTGGGTGTACAGCAAATAAAAAGCCAAGTTAAATAGGCAGTAAATCAGTCCCACAATTTCCTTTACTAAAATGAACTGTACACTGATGGTACAGAACACAGAGAAACATCTGCTCTTTCTATGAAACAGTCAGAATAGTGGAGATGCTGGGAAGGGTGAATCCACCTAATGTTGGTTTACAATTACACAATTTGTAAACTCTTTAGTGAAATCATTGCTACCGTGATGAGTGACTGATATGGATAAAAATTATACATATATACACATATGTATATATATAGTATATTTGCTGGTAATTCACCTGAGAAAATATGTATAGATTAAATAACCAGATGAAAATGTCTTTTGGCTAATCCAGTCTAAAAGGAGTCCTAATTGATTTAAACATTAGCCACAACAACTACAGATATTAAAAGGACAGCTTCCTCAGCAGAAACAGCATAACAAATAAAGTTAGTTAACAAATGCTCAACTCTAATGTTAGCTATGTAAAGATAGGATCTTATCAGGAATGTGCTCTTATAAAAACCTAAGAGTGCAACTCTCCAAGGCCACCATTATTATACTGTCAAAATAACCTTTGACACAATTCTTTCATCCAAGTTTAAAAGATTGTTGATGCATACAAAATCATTGGACACACCATAGACCATACTCATGGTGTGAGTATTTATACAGTTTTACCAGTAGTGTGGCTAAAAATAAAGAAATAATGTGGTCAGAAAATGTCATTGCAGTCTGTTGATTATGGGATGTCTTGTGTGCAAAGCTGACATTTTGGCTTGAAGATAGCACAAGAGGAAAGTTAATGGTATGTCCAAAAAGGAAAAGTTCATCCTCTGAAGGGCAGGAACATGCTCAGTAGATCTCAGTATATATGTCTGTCTGTACAGATGGAAATAAAGGCCTGCTGTAAGTGCTGGGTTAGATGGAGCACTAAAACTTATGCTAGATGAAATGTCAGGGGGTGGTAAAAATCATTAAGAATCACCCCCTGGGCACTGTACTCAATTTAATGACAATTTGGCCCGTAGTTGTCAAGATATCTATATAAGTGTTCAACGGAAAGACCAACATTGCAAGTCTCAGCAGGGCAAAAAATAGAGTGGCATTTCAAGCGCTGCTTGTTGCAGAATTTGGCTGTGTTTGCCTGAACATTGGCCAGCTGAATCTATGGACAGTGTTTCTGAACAGTTTGCGAGTGGGAGGACCTCAGAAGTAGGGCAATGGAATAAAGGAAGAGCATGATGGTCTTGGTGTTTATTGAAGGTATATGAATTTGAAGTCACTCAAATCCCTTAAACATGACAACATTATTTACTCAAGGTTAGTGGGAAACCAGGGCTCCACAGTAATAATAAAAAAGACATAATATAATAACAACATTAAAAATGTTGAAAACTACAAGAATTCCAACGTTCTTGGACTCGTGCAACTGGCAAATAAAGTTACTTGAACTTGAAATTGGGAAACAGTATAACATGATTAAAACATGCTTTAATATTGTTTGACAAAAAAATAAACCATAACCTGTAAATGGCTGTGGGATGGCTACGTTTACTAAAAGAAGTTGAATTTTCAACTGTTAAATATCTCTGCAGACATGGTAAAGAAAATAATCAAACAATGACAAATGTAAAAATAATTCAGGCAGTATGTGTGGACTGTGAGATACTGTGTTAGCTAACTAAACCACAGTGGGTTGGCAGCATGGCAAACAAAAAGAAAAAAATCCCCAGAATGAGAAGGTGCCAAACAACAATGATGACAGGATAACAGCCATTAGCTTTGTTAGTGTTCCTCCAGGGCTTGTTTTGGTAATAGTGGCTCACTTAGTTATTAATGTGCACAATGGCATCATGGAAACAAACGATTCAATTGAGAATTAATCTACCACTAATGTAAACATTGGCACCCATTTGGAACAGCACTTCTCAATTTGACTATATAGATACAATGTTTTGGGACAACTCTGAAAATGTGTATGGGCTTAGTATTATATTTCCACAAAAAGGACATAGAAGGGAGATTATTCTGAGGAGGGGTGTTTGTGTTTAATGGAAGTAAAAGACAAATATCTTTTAAATGAGGCCAAATTTAGCCAAGAAGGACAGAAACACATACGTATGGACTGAAAGATTGAGGCCACTTAAGGTCGTCAGTTACGTGTGATGATTCAGCTGGTGTCCAATGCCAGAAGAGCTGTCTATTCCTGGAGTGTGAAAGAAACAAAAAAATAAAAACATGCAGAAAAAAAGAGTGAGCAGCTTACCGCGCAGCTGTCTCTCAAGGCATCAAACTTGCGTTGTATCTCATCTCTGTGTGCCTAATAGGTATGACAAGAGAGACAGAAGGACAGAATTCACGGCCTGAATTATATAACATGAAAGGGGACATCATCTTCAGTACTCCTCTACTTTCTCTCACCCTGAGCACAGTGATCTCCTCCTCAGCCTCTGCAGTGGTGTCCTCCAGCTCAGTCTTGGCCTGCTGTAGTTGGTTCTCCAGAGCGTGGCGAGCTGCCTGCAGGTTGCTGATCTGGGATTCGCGCTCCTGCAGCGACAGGGTCAGGTCTGTCACCTGACGCTTAATCTCCAGCTTCTGTTCCTCATGCTCCAGCCCAATCTACAGAGGGAGACAGAAAAGGGGCAAGCCAGGGTGAGGGAGGAGGAAGAAGTGATTCACTCCAAGGAGCAGACGCTGACACTCCACCTCATCTGCCGCGATTCGTTGTGGTGCTTTACTGTTAAATCTGAATTAAATATAGTAACGTTTTTTCTGCCCAGCATTAAAAAATAATACATCTCTTTGCAGCCTGTGAATTTCCCTTTCTGAAGTATTTTAGACCTTTTCAAAACAAACATGCAGATCAGAAGACACTAAAGTAGATCCCAACGCCACATAATGTGTCACATTTATGTTCTGTACATCAAATGTTCTTTACCTTTTCATGCATTCAACCTAGTGGCTAGAGCCTATATATAATCATTTAATGACCATGTTACATGCTGCACCTGCTTCCACATGGGGTCATGATGCACTATAATTATTTCTTTGACATACATTCAGGAAAACAATTACACACAGCCGTGTTTTCACTATTTGGAGCCAGATCAGTACAGATGGAAGAGGTGTCGTGCTCAGTTTAATCTATTTCTATATTTAAAAGTGTTATTTAAAGTGCTTAGACATACACAGATTCTTTGTGTAGATAGTCCATATTGGTCAATAAAAATGACTCGTTACTGAAACAAAATTAGGCATATAAGTGACAGATTGGGGCGGGGATGGCAGGACAGTGAGAAATTAATTGGGAACAGAGAAAATGAGAAGAACATTTAACCATAATATCTCCTCACCTCTCGGAGCCTTGTTTCCAGCTCCAGCACACGGCTCTTATTGCTTTGCTCCTGCTGACTCATTTTCTCTAGATGCTCCTCCAGTTTGGCATTCTGGGCCTCCAACTTCCCAGCCTGAGAGTCCAAGTAGAACTTCTGCTGTCGAAGCTCTGAGATCATCTCCTCCTGGGCTTTCCTGCCACACAAATAAGTGCAAAAAGTTAAATAGAAGGCAATGCAACCTGGTACTGTGCCATTATGTGTACATACACTCCCAAGACAAAAATCTGAGGTACCTTCCAGGTATTATTCTGCACAATCCACATGCTCTTTAACAACACTCTTGCCCTCCATCTTATATTATGCCATTATGACTAAAGCGAATATTGCCACAGGTTTCACTTGAATTCATCACAGAATACTTCATGGATGGAGGGGTAAAGGAATGTGGGAGTTTTTCTAATGCCTTTAATTTTGACTGTCAAACAGAATAACAATGTTTTATGTATCAGTACTTACATGTTTTTCTGGGTGTAGATACTGCTGTTGGCTGCCATTTTGTTAGCCTCAGACAGCTCAGCAATTCTCTGCTCCAGGCTGTTCATCTTAGAGTCCATAGCATTTATGGTCTGAACAGAAATTATGGACGGTAAAATTTGTGTTTTAAGTAAACATTTAGTGGCTTTAATTGGGATCATTATTGTGTGCTCTACAATAACCTACCCAAGATGATTCCAAACAAGAAATCTATGTCAGTGTGATAAATGTTAAAATACGCCTGAAATAGAGTCGCTGCCAAGCTGGTCAGTTCTTACCGCCTTCTGTTCGCTGATGATGCTGCACTTCTCCCGCACCTCCTCCTCATATTTGCTCTGACTGGACTCCAGCATCTCCTTATCGGCCATGTCCGCCTTCATCTGGGCCTCCAACACCTGCTCAATGCCAGGCAGCCCACAGAACCATAACCAGGATATCACTTAACAGGACAGAGAATGTGAAGGTGACATACTGTAGATCTCCCAAACACACCCACACCTCAACCAGCTAAAGTCTGACCACCAATCGTAGCACAGTACGCTTCCTATAAGACCAGTACGTCAGGATATACCTGCCCGTTGTTTTACGTAGGACCAAAGAGTCTGCAAATGTGTGAGTATTTATGTCTTCTGAAATTCAACCTTTATCTTGTCTTCATAGAGCTTCTCCTTCTGCTTCAGATGAGTCTCCAACCGCTGGGCTGTGGCTTGGGTCTCTCGCAGATTCTCCTCCAGCTCCTACACAAAAATACATATAATTTATGCACTGTGTATTAAAACATCAGGGACAATGTTAACAAAGGCTAAAGCCTGGGCTTTTTGGTGAAAGGGTAATGTACTAAGCATTTTATCACAAAAAAACAGCTCACAAATTTGTGATGGGTGAGGGTATATTGAGGTTTTATTTCGCTCAATTATAAGGGGATTTTGATTATGGTGGAGCCAGTAAGAAATATGTATGTATGTATACAGTTTCATAAAAAGCATTCAGGACTTTTAAGTATCCAAGTACTAAGACCAGTCCTGTGTCTCTGTCATTACTGATGTAGTAAGTAAGCAGGTATAAGTAAACATGAGGCATAATGTCATCCATATCAATGAGATCAACCTGACCCCCTTCTCTTAGGAACACTCTTTATTGACCTTATTCACTTGTTATAGCAAGAAAAGCACAAGTGGAACTAATATGCGATACTGAAGCCCTGGGACTGGCACACCTAAATGGAACACAGTTATTATTATTACCTATTATTATCTTCTCCCCCATACACCCACACACTTGTTTTTCACTTATTCTGGCAAAATGGACGTCTGATCTGGTTGAAGCTTTTAATTAATTAATTAATTAAGTGACGTGAAAAAACTCAATGGACTAATAAGAATCATAATTAGTATAATTATATATAAAATTAATCATATAACTTAATCTTAAAAGGATGGACACACTAATCAGGTAAACTAATTGAAAGCACTAGTGTGGGTGTACCATGGGTGTATAGGGGTTTTAAAATGAGACAATATTATGTTAAAAAATAATTATATGGGGTAACTTTGTGCCCTGTATATATAGAACAGTTTACATCCAGTTCATCCATTAAGATAGTAAATGATAAGTATGAGGTTTTTTTGAAATATTATGTAAAATAGCACTTCCTCTGCAATGATGAGCTATGTTTATTGCACACCTCCTCTGATTATTTTAGCTCCACACAAGTAGTGAAAGGTGGGTTACCAGAATCTTATCTGCCATCTGCTGAATCTGCTGGGCCTTGCTCTGGACCTCATCCTTCAGTTTAGACTCCCGGCGTTCGACAATCTCCAGCCTTTTCACCTGGTTCTCCAGAGTCTTCCTACCATCCTGCACACACGAACACAAGTGATGCACAAATACACTAAGGGGTTAACTGACTAATAGAATATTTATTTTAGTTTTAAAAAGAAACCTCAGGTCAAAAGATACATAGTCTGATATATTGCTTTTTGTTATGTGCTATGTGTCATAGCCCATTTCATAGAAATGCTAATAAGACTAAAGATTACCACTTCAAGGAAGAATTGATGATATACTGTAGCAGCCGCATCCATTTGGCTTGTTAGTGATGCTCCTCTGCAATGTTTATATCTCATTATTCCAAGTTCCTCGCAATGGTTCCAAAGAACTTATTTGCATTCTTGTGTGATTGTGTGAGAGGTCTTCGGAGCTGTTTACATTTGACCACATGCATATATTCTTTCCTATGACTCTCCTGTCCAAATCAACCTATGCTAATTTCCAAATCAACATGTGTAGTGCTTGATGTGAAATGCTTTTTTGATGATCTCATAACAACCCCCTCTATTTAATATTGTATATTAAATAAATTAATACATAATGTATACATATGCATATATTTATAGCAGAATTGTATTAAAACTGATGGATTATGTGACTTGGCCACCGCCACACCGTAGTTGTGCATTTCACATACATAAATAAAGAGTTCTGAGACAGATACACAATGTTGAAGATGATGAAAGGTTTGCCTGCTGCTGTCTGCACTCTTGCACACTGTGTTGCAAGAGTCCCTGCTAACTGAAAGCTACACATGCACAAGCACAAGCAAAACAGTTCTGTCAAAAGTTCATGTTTAGCAAACACTTAGTTCAATAGCAAAACAAAACATTGGAGCCTAATTAATTTGCTTTTTGTTAAATTTAGATGTTATGGCTATTTATTATTACCATGGTACAAATTTACCCAGTGTGTACAGAAACAGTTTCTCAACATCATAGCAGAAGCAGGAGCACTGAGCCACTGGAGAATCAATTAGTAAAATGTCACATGCAGAATGATAAGCTTCATAATGTCAGAAACAATAACTTTTTGTTCAAGACCACAGATTGTCTCCAAACAATGAATGCAACAGGACAAAAAATAGCTTAATGCACTAAAGGCCTCATACTCTGGTGTGATATGGGTGAAAGTCTTGAGACTATGATTGTTGCAGAAGCACATCAAGGTAATTTTTTCTTTATCAGCCTAAAGAACCTTTGGTTTAGTTTTACCTTGTATGTCTTACAAAAACGGGACAGCTAGGTAATTTCACAAACCAGGAAATACAAAAATCACGACTCTGTCAAACATTCAGGCTATCTGACATGCTATCATGCCATCACAGCACAAATGTTCCTAAGAAGGTGCAAAAACATGTTTACAAGGGAACATATGGGCACTTTGTGCTTAGCAGATACCCCAGCCAGATTTATTTATGCAACACTTGACAATGAGATTTGAGATGCTGCAAAGCAAGTGACATGATAGACAGAATAACGAGAACAGACAGGTGGCCAGAACACATATGTGCTAGGCTGTGTGTATGTGTACTGTGTTCGTGTGTGAGATAACAGAGGCGTGTATGTACCTCGGTCTCACGGAGGCGTCTACGCAGGCTGTCGCTGGAGTCTTCCTTGTTCTGTAGCCTTTCGAGATCTCGCTCCATGCGATCCTTGACCACTCTCATACTCTGAAGGAGGTCTGTAGCCTCAGCACTGGCCTTTAATGACTAAAAGAAAAATATCAATTAAAAAAGTGTGTTTGTACATGTTATTTACACATGCTTGATGTAATAGAAAGTCTGTATTAATCTTGTTTAACTGCCCTAGTGAACAAACTACTGTAAATTGCTAAAATGAAATCCTTAAACAAACTACACAAGTCATTTCAAGAAAGAAAGTCCTACCCTACTGATTATTTCATAAACTAGTTTGCACTTTGTCAGAAGTAGACCAATCCCAAATGTGGGCTCAGTCAACCTTGAATATCAGCACCACAACCTCATGTGCTCTTGGCAGAACGGATGGTACTTTTAAATATTAATTTCTAGGAAAAGACAATTAGGATGAAATTATCTTTACTAATGAGGCAAAACTGGTTGATTGCTGATAATTAAGCAGTAACTCTAGTTTTAAAAGACAGCTTAATTGTTCTCGGGCTGTAGACCAAATCTGACTGTAGACCGCAGTTTAAGAGACTGAGAGAGAAAGAAAGAGGTCAGGGAGGGTAAAGAAGGGAGTTTATACACTCATCTGAAAGTGTAAAATGCTGTTACAGCTCTTGCATTTGGAAGCGCAAGCTCATATAAATTATTCATTAATCTTCCCAGCAAAAATACTCTACCTTGGCAAGCTTCTCTTGAAGATCCTGGATCTTTGTCTGCTGCTCAGCATTGGTCTGAAAAAGAAAAATACAGTCACTATGAGATGTAAAGTGAGATATTTAAGCTTATCATGCTTGTTTAAAGTCACTTGAACTTGTCAGTGTCCTTATCTAGACATGTTTTTGGTGTCCTCACTACTTGCAGAATCTTGTTATAACTAAGAGAACTTTATAAACTACCTTCTCCAACTTGGTGATCAGGTCCTCTGCCTCTGCTTTGCCTTGCTCTTTGGCCTGTGAAGATATATGAAACCCTGAGATCCCTCCCGGTAATGATCATGGCAGTAAAGACTTTATAATGACTACAAGTGAATTAAATATGATTGTATCACATTGTTACATTGAGTTACACTGTGATTCTCAGCCCTACTCCGACATACATAATATGCACAGTATATGTCAAATAAACCATAATGTAACTTTCAGGATAATTAACAGCTTTAGTTACAGTGTAGACCTTCTGCATCCTATGCTGGTAGTCGCCAGCCTTCCTCTTCAGTTCCTCGCTGTTCTGCCGAGACTCTTTCAGCTCAGCCTCGTACAGGTCGCTGCGGCGACGGGCAGCAGACAGGTCCTCCTCCAGCTGTCTGATGGAAACCCGCATCTCCTCAAGCTGGGCATGGTATTCCTGCATAAAGACCACGGAAACCCCCAGATAAGAGAGGAGATGAGAGGAGGGGAGTGGAGAGGATAGGAGGAATAGTCCTACACACACAAGAGGAGCAATAACATTAAGAAAGGAAATTTCCAGTATGACAAAAATAAGAAGACATTCCAATTAGCGGAGCACGTACCTCTGCCAAAAAGTGCCTGGAATGGGAGACAGTCTTTTCAAATGCTAGCTATGTGTACGCACTTTATCCAGTTAACATGACCATATTTGTTTAGCAGCCATTAAGGGTGCCCTTTTACCAGTGCAGCAAATTTTGGCAAAATTGGCACAGCAATTACTGAATGTCTTAAAAGAAAAAGAGCTCTCAATCAACCCCAGTGTTGTCTGATCTGTCCCCTGTTTGAAGAAAATGTTCTTGTTAAAAGCCACTGCATCTTTTATAAGAACAAACTCATTCATAAGTGATGTATTTTAGAGCTCGTACAGTAGCACATTCAAACTTAACAGGATGAAAACAGATTTACATAGTGGAGGCAATTAAAAGGCTTGTATAAAAGCCAATAAATGTCACACTGGTAGTAATTGGAGTACAGAAAAACTTAAAATATGGTAGCAAGTATAACCACATTAATGGTATAAAAACTCAATTAAGAGAGAAAAGAATGTGGAGATAAAAATCTGATCAGCCAGAGTCACTTAATGCACATGTCTGTTTAATAGAAATTAGTCACAGCCAAACAAATCTAATTTCATCCTCCTCCTCAGCTTACAGGGCACATCGGCCTGTCTGTCATGCTAATAGAAAGTAGCATCCATGAAGACCGATGCTCAACCGAAACAGATAACAAGCAAAGTAGACAACATCAGACATGGTGAAAACAACGTTAATAGTTTAGTTAAAGTGGAACATGTGTAACCAAGGATCTCTGAGTAAACCAGGTAGTTGTTATGTATAGGAGCTGACCAGTGTGGGTCAGGTAAACCACCGGTGAGGTGGCTGTGCACAGTATAAAAGTACCTGTGTGTCTAGCCCTCACTGACGGTTTTGGCTCCACAATTCTCCACAATGATAATTCACTGGAACTCCTGGAAAGTACCCTTTATCTAGTCGTGACTTCTCAAGTCAAGTCAAGCTTTAAGTGATTTTCAAATTTCAGTTATTCTTCAGCAAAACAATGACTCAGTATAAGGAAATTAAAGACCAGGGAATTCAGCTTTCAATATGACGTTGAACAACTAAGGGCTTGTGGAGCGCTGAATCACAGTACTCTTTTATCACAGAGAACCAGTTGTATAAATTTCTGTTCATGGCACATTTAGGTTATCTGTTTCATGAAGAAGAAATTGTAAAGCAAAACATATTTGCGTCACCTATGTTGGAATTAATCCTTTGTGGATCATTTACTCATAATGAAAACACTCCCAAGAGACCAAAAATGACATTCAAAACTCATATTCATACTTCAGCTTTACTTTACTTAGATGTTATACCTCCTAGAGAATTCACTGCCGTTACTGCAAATCAATTATCTGTCTATTGGATGTCTTGGAGCTGCTTACAATCTTTATGCACAGTATCATCAGCCCTAACCATAACTAGGCACGACAGGCCTGTCAAGCGCTGGATACTCCACATGCCGTAGTGGTGTGCATGGGACTGTAGTAAAATCAATACTCAGCACCTAAAGAGATTATCCTTTCCAAAAACAAAAACAAAAGAGCACAGTCTGTAAGCTAAGCAGCCAAACAGGGTTAAATAGGAATGAAATCAGCAAAAATGTAACATCACATAATACTGGGACTAACTACCTCTACACTGCAATATAAGAACAACTATGTTTATTTATTTCCAAGTCTTCTACATTGATCTTCAACTAGTGAGGGTGCTGACATTTTGCCTGGGACATGCAGCTTTGCTTCAGTATTTTAGCCCGATATCACGTATGTAGCCATCAAATGCATATTTATGACAATATTTGACTATATTTTCAATTTGCACTTGATTGCAGTATGCACACATACATATACAAAACACACATACATTGATTGCCCACAAAGCGTCATGCCCTTATAACCTTTTTAGTAAACACAACAAAAAAAAAAACAGAAACAGATTGGTTTTCCACAGTTTCTTTGCATATGTTTGCAGGTCTTAATAGATTTGGCACAGATTGCATTTCTCTGAAAATGTATCTATCCCCAATCTCTACTGTTTGTTGCATGCCTTCTGCATGGAAATGATAAACACTGCAGTCATATGACAGAGCGTGGGAGACAGATGCTTTTCAAGATGAAATGCTGGATTTAGCTGGCGTAAATACCCCGCTGAGAGCACCAAGGGGAACAAAGAGAAAAATAATATGCATGAGCAGCAAACTGTCCTCATAAATTTGAGGACTCCTTTTGTTTTAATCATAATTTATCCATAGGAGGTTTGCTTTGAGAAGGTTTGTTATTTATATTTTATACTTTTGTTATTGACTTATATCAGAATTATAATCAGCTTTATTGGCCATGTATGTGTTGCAATAAAAGTAATTTGACTGAAATAGGCACACAGCTAAAAACAAGAATAACAGCAGAACAAAGAAAGGTAAACATAAACATTTAACTATAATGTACATACAAGTAGGCTTTTCTTGCAACTCTTTCGGTCACTTTTCATGTGTACAACTGAACGCAACACCATCAAAGCCTCCAATGAGAGCCTGTCCAAAAGTGAGCGCTAGATTTGTGCTCAAATCAAGAGGATATCTTGCAAAGTTATAAGGCTTTTAGTTTAAAATTCCCTCTTTGTGTTTTCCAAGACAGTGTTTCCATGCTGACAGACATCCCTTACATTGGAACCACATTAGGAAGGAATCTTTTAATGGTCAGTACCAACAGGAAGAATGATTACAGCAAACAAAAACCTGTTTCTGTATCGATATGAGCACCTGATTACACCTCTAAAGGGAGGCAGCAAGGGGGCTTTGGCCTGGACTACTTCAACTGGCTTCTCTTGCAAAGGTAACACAACTCAGAAGTTATTCTGAGTTAGGATTAAATGATGAAGGTAAATGGCATTTTGTACCTTTAAAACATAAATGCTTGCACAGTATAGGATATTAAATACAGATTTTCACAACTGTCTCACCAGAGTGTATTAAGATAAAAGATAATAAAAAGTTCAAATTCAATAGAGGGTGTATTCCTTTAACACGCAATCCCTAATTTTAAGGCGGTGTATAAAATGATGGTCAAAAATTCTGTTTCTCAAACAGTATGAGCTAAGGCCCCACACCTCATCACGACAGCCTGCCCACTGCATCAGTGCTCTCTTCACTCGTAGGTATATGGCTCTCATCACCATAGCAACCATTGCACAATGTATTCAGTGCTTGGTAACCAGCACTAGTGTAGGCTGAGAAAACAGGTTGCTTTTCTATTACCTTTTTAGAAAAAATGGTGCATAATGCCAGGAGATGATTTTTCATGCTGTCTATCTATTGTGCTAAACTGTCAATCTTCTAACAGCTTAATTCGCACAGTTGGCAACACTGTGCTGACACACATGCAGACATACCAGTTTATGCATAAATACTCATACATGCCACACACTCATCACATTTGATTTCAGTAATGAAGGGCTGTGTGTACAGTAAAGCTCCCCAGTCTCTTTCTCCATTAATTGTATTCCTGATTCCAGAGAGATTCACACCTGCTGACCCATCAGACACTTGATACAGCCTTTATGCTTCATACAGAAGAATACAGATTGAATAACCAACTTGAGACTGAAAAATGTAATGTAATGCTTTTTTCTTGTAGATAAACAAAAATGAATTTAAAGTTTATTTGCTAATTTATGGGGAAATTAATTTCTCCCCCTCCAACACTGAAAAGCTTCACAGCCACACGGTAAACAAACCCTTTTCAATAAAACACTGTAGATAAACTGCAATCTTGTTTTGTATATTCTTGTAAAAAAAAAAACTGAACAATAATTCATATAAAAAGGGCAACATGAGGTATTTTTGAACATGCTGTAGGTGTTTAATGTTATATTGACTGCACCCCGACAGATATTGGTGGGGTTCCAACACCAGGCGCCTGTCTGTTTAACACTCACAACCCACACACTCAGCCTTTGTGGTTTGACCTGCTCCATCTGACCATTAAACCATCATGAAATACTCTTGACATGCTTCTTGTCTAAAAGATAATTATTTAGAAATTTCTGCTTTATGCCTTACATACAGTACAGTATCGCCATCACTGCAGATATCCATCAAAGAAGTGAATGAGTTAAAACTAAAACAAGAAAAGTTCTGCCACTAAATAGGGATCATTTCATTTGTTTCAACGTACAAAGGTTGAATGAAATCTAAAATGATTGTAATGTTAGATAGCTGATCTGTGAGTTGCCTTACTGAGCCTCGTACACAACATTAGGAGTAAATGGTACATATCTCAACCCACTGATCTATCAAGATGACACCCACGATGCCGTCCTACCTGCTCTTTGATCTCTTGCAGCTTGTTGCTCTGCTCCCGGATGTCATGTAGGAGCTGCAGTGCTTTATCGTCCTCCTGTGACACCTCCATACGAGCCTGTTCCAAGCTGCGCTTTAGACTCTGAAATAAAGACAAACATATGTTCAGTCGGTTGATAGTTTGTTGGATACACCCAAATAAAAGTAATACAGTGTAATACAACAGCTCTGAAAAAAATGGTTAATAAAGTTGAAACTGATTTAAATAGGTGTTGATTCCACTTTATGGTCATTTTGGAGGGTGTGCATAATATGTATGTACACAGAAATGTAAACACACTCTCACACACACGCATATTTGGAATAAGTGAAACAGTCCATGTGGTGTTCCCCTGTAGTAACTACGGGGCTACTCACACTGCATTCTGTGATGTAGGTTGCAAGGTCCTGTTCCAGGATGGTCCTCTGCGTCTCTGAGGCCTTCAACTCTATATCCTTCTGCTGCAACACTGACTCAAGGTCAGACATCTTCCTCTGGACGAGTGAGATTTCCTGCTCAACCTAGACACAAGAACATAGCATGGACATAACTTTTCTCTGACAGCTTAGTTTCATTCAATGAATCTCTGGGGCCCCTTGAATGTGAGTATATGCATTTTTAGATACATTCCTTGGGAGTGTAGCTGTGTTAAGGATATTAACAAAAACAATAATACACATTTAATGTCTGCGTGTGTGCAAGTGCGCAAGACTTGACTTGTTTAGTGGCACATGTCATTGGTAGCGATTGATGATACTATTAGTTGTGCCATTACAGCATTACAGGGCCTGAGGAGCACTGGAAACAGAAACAGCAGGGCTTGCAGAACAGTCACAGATACACAGTCATAGCACATAGTGTATGGTAGCACTAACACACAGTCAGAAGGCAGACACATGCTCACAACAACACGGCGCCGCAGCATGGGGCTGGGACCAGTAACAGCAGGTCAACATTGTACTGGAATTGAACCTTACTACAAAGAATCACTACATATTTTTCAAAAGGATTTCCCATTTCCAACACATTTAAGGGACAAAAAAAATTTGATCTGATTACAACATACTTTAGGTTAATGATGGATTATAAGAACATTACCCAGGATTCTTACAACAATAACTCAGCGAAGTTAGCGCTTTTTAATATCTAAATTTATACTTTATGGTGGGATGGAGGTGGTGAAGTAGTTCAACTATTGTTGTCAAGTCTACATTTCCCTAAATGGAGAATTCCATGTTTTCACACAACATCAGCTGCTGGGTGGAATATTCTGAGCCACATACTACATTTTACTTCCAGTATTTTGTTGCAATTACAAGACAAAATAAATAGTCCCTGTGTAATGTTTGAATCTCACTACCAGCCAATAAAGCAAATCCACCAAAAGATTGACACATCTAACTGTAAAATCAAATGGTACAATTTGTTGATGGAGGTCGTTCAGCAAAACAGACATATGATATTTGTATTTATAGTTTGTTTTCTTTTTTAATCACTGATATAATAACATACAGTTTTTGTAAAAAGGTAAACATAGTTTAGAAAACTTCAAAAGGTTGTTTATGGGGGAAAATAATGCCATTTGATAATGGAGTCGTGGGAGGAAAGATGCATGCTCTCCATAACAGTGCAAACCCATGTCTAATGTGTTGAGTCACATATTATGTTTATTACCTTTTTTTTATCATGTTTCATCATTTAGATTAACCTAGTTTGACCTCTCCTTTCAGTTTTTCCATTGCATGGAAATGCATTTTAAGCACCTCAGTATCTTATACTTTTTGTTTTATGGCAGCTATTGTATTTTTAAGGTTCTTTGACTTGTTAAAAAGAACCATAACTTCTACTCTTCTTTTATACAGTCTATGGTTGTACTATGTTTTTAACAAGAGTAGCCTGTACAACTGTAACAGATTCATGCCAGAAGGACGGCCCCAATAGTCTGAGAGTGATGTGGAATACTAAGATACATAAACACACACAAACACACACACACACACACACACCAACTCAGCTACAGTGTAAAGGAAAACTGACAAACAGATGGCTGATTTAGCTTGTTCTGGAAACAAAATCTTACCATGTGAAGAGTAATACCTGTGACATGTGTCCGGCAATTATGGCTGTGTGTGTTTTTAATGCGTTTTTTCCAAAGGAGGCGGTGTTATCTAGAGAGTTGATGGATGTAGTCAATAATCTGTAGGAGAGGAGAGTGTGGAGAGAGGATGGGAGATAGGGAATAGGGAGACAAACATGACAGTCTTTATGCACAACCTCTCTTGAAAACTGAAGGGTTGATTCAATGCGCTTATGTAAAACACTTACTGTACAGTCTGTCAGTTGGAATAATTTACGTGTTCTGACACTCATCATTAGTTACAGCAAACTAAAGAATTCATGTATCTTAATGTTTACATATTAAACAATTAAACAAGGGATATCAAGCCCCCGGCCACAGTTGTGGTGCAATCAAAACTGATATATTCAGGTTTCTTACAAATAGCTAATCAAGCAAATGTGCCCTTATTAAATAAATTTTAAAACCTAATTGAATATTAGCTCTAATAGCAAGAACAGCCATTAGAAATCAAGCACTGAAGACTTTTCACATAGCACATACACTAAGCCTTTCAACACTAGTGATGCTTTAGACATTACAGATATTACATTGTTACACTTACATGTAACAATAACTTGATCACACAGATAATTAACATATAAAGTATATTGTTCACAGTTTAGGTATTTAGAAAATATAATACAGGAGATCCATACTGTGCTGACCAAATATTCACTCATATTCTAGCTTAGCAGAGACTATAAATAGCCCGCTCGTGTTCACACAACAGCCTCTTTTACCACCACTGGATATATTTGGCAGCTTTTGTGATCAGGAGGCAGCCAGAAGAATGAACGACAGAGGGAGAATGTCTATTAAAAGCAGAGGCTCACCTCCCACTCCTCCCTACAGTAACATGCTCAGCTCAGCTAACATGTGGACTCCAGTGATTTGCTGCGTTTTTACTGTTGCATAATTGTATTCATGTGATTTATTCATTTATATTTTCTGTTGCTATATTGTCTGTTTAATTGTTTTGACTATGTTATATAGTGTATACTGTCTGTGACCAGCAGGACATAACCATCACATTGCTACCCAGTAAAAAATAAAAATAAAAACTACACAGACATTGCAGATGAACAGATATTATGAGTCTCCAGAGATGACTCTGGTGCTTACTAATATTTGCCCATAAATGTGACTGATGTAATCCTTATGCTTCAAGGGTCATCTGGGGGGGGTTGTTCAGTTAACACAGCAGGCCACACAGCATGTGCCCAAGCTGCATCAGAATACTGCCTGGTCTTCCAGTTTCACTGGCATGATGTGATGCAGGAGCAGGTGGCTTATAATGAGTGGTGATGGCATGAGCAAAGCATTAACTGAGGTGGGCTTTCTCTGGCACCTGCCGATCTTCACCCTGTAAGCTTGTTACATCACCGTTACATTTTCCTGCTGTCTGCTTTAGATGAGATGTCAAAACGTCCTGGTTGTATTTGCTACTCTGAAACCATGTGGCAAAGTAGTTGGAGAAACCATTTTTTACCTGTCATGTCAGAGTGTGGTGACCGAGAGACACCGAAGCCTCATCTGGCCCTTGTTGCCCTGGTGGCTCTCAGAGCTCCAAACCCGCTAATGAACCTCATACATCTATACGTGCTGAGACACTAACAACACTGCAGGATTTAGTGTTGTATACTCCTTAACAATGTGGAGAACTTCCTCAGCAGCCAGGCAGTGGTAAAGTTGGTGGTTACAGGATGCCATCCTAGCATGAGGCACCAGATGGGATTCAGATCTGGCTGTCTTCCTCCTAGACTCAAGTGCTAGCTGACTGCCCATAATGAGCTGAGCTAACAGACTGTGCAGCTGGGCTCCTCCTCTGCAATAATGAGCTCCCTGAAAGCAATTACTAATAACTATGCTTTTAAAAGCTCATTACAACTATAACAAAGACAGTTTGACCACTGAGCTGGCCTATCTCTGTTTGCTGAACATTTCCAAATTTAAATGTAACATAGACATGTTCCAGTCCTGAAAACAATCCTACATTTTTGCTTGGTTTTACAGTCTGTGCAAACAATATAAATACAGTACCTGCATTCAGAAATGTTCTTGATTACGAGAGCCCATCAACAACAGGACAGTAACATTCACTGAGGAACATTGGCGTCCAACACAGTCGAGGAGCTCTTTTTTGTGGGTTGAATAATGTGTGCTGGACTGTGAGTCAGAGTTGTTGAAGAGGAGGAGAGTGGAGAGAGGTTGCATCCCAGTCATGGTGTTGCTCTACATTCAGTCTGCAGGGTGACCAGGGGCCAGTGCTACTGTATGGGCTGTAGGCAGCGGTGAATCACAGACCTGTTGAAACACTATAGTGGCACACATTCTTCTCTAAAAACAAGCCCACAGTCCCTCTCCCATCTACTCCCCTCTAGTTTGATCTTTCTGCCCATCCTCTCCACATATACTAAGAGATATTTTATGCCTATTGTCATGACAACAACAAATTAGTAATACCACAGTCATGCAAGGAAGATTGAGTGCTTCAGGCTTCTCCTATTGCAGCAGTTCTCTGATTCAAACATGGTTTTCCAGCACCGTGGTTTCCTGCTGAACACCACCGACTTTGAAGATTAGGGACGGCTAACCAGGGCCAATCGGTAAATGCAGTCTCATCCATAGAACATGTGTTTGACATTACAATGCCATACATTTTGGGAGGTGCATTATAGATTAGTGCATATTCATTGATTAGCACAGTTCATGCATGTGAGTGCTTAAAAGAATCATTCTGGCAATTGCACTAGTAGACAGTTTTCACTGGGGCCGACAAAGCCACAGACCCGCACCTGAATGCTCTGGCACCCATTTGTGGGTAGAGTTGACAGTGAGAGAGTATAACAATCTATAAAAGTATGCTGAGCACTTGGGAAAGCACTTCAAAAATCCAGTCCATCATTATATCACAAATCCAAATGACAAAGAGGATCAGTGTGGGCTTCTAAAAGAGGCTTTTGGGAAAATGACACTTGAGGATGTGGAGCAGTAGAGCTCTCTCTCTCTCTCTCTCTCTCTCTCTCTCTCTCATCACAACTCACATTAGCATTGACAGATGTGTTCTGCAAAGAGTTTGTTTCTTTTTGACTACACACAGGTGTCTCTCACTCCGTTCCATCAACCACCAATTTGGTCTGCCTCCACAAAAAGGTAAACACAGATTAAAATAAACACCAGCAGCAGATGTGAGCGCACAGTCCTCCTGTCAAACGTTTAACCATTTGTATTATTATAAATACAGTCTACATATTATAGAGTTTCAGTTTTAAAGCATGAATCACATTATCCGGTTGCTGTACATAATACTACTGTATATACTTTAAATATACATATATGATCACCTATGTGCCCATCGGTCTACCTATCATTTTCTCTGTCTCTCCCACAGTCTCTTCATTAATATTCTGTTTTGTTCTGCATGAAAAGCCCTGTCAGTACTGTAATTTGTGATCCAACTGAATAGACGCCAGAAAGAAGCAGCAAGCTTCCTTCACCTCTCCTCTACCCTTGGCAAAACCTGCTGTTACCATAGAGATACTTTCCTCCAACCACAGTCTTCATCTTGTCATAGTTTTTCCAACTGACTTTTGAATTTCAGCTTTCTTTTTGACTGAATCTCAACCCCAACTACTACAGCACCAACTAGGATCTTAAAGTGAGCTGAGATCATTTAGGGAATCCCTGCATTCAGATAAACTTTGTCTCAAAACTTCCTCAGTCAGGTAAAGATCAATCCTATTTCTGAAAAAAAAAAATTCTCATGGTCTCATTATGACCATACAGTGCGGCATTTGAACGCCACCCCAGGGAGTGATAGCCATCTGTATGAGTGTATGCTACTGTAAGCACAGTGATGAAGAAAGATGGGCAAACAAAGACACAGCATTTCAGTGTCGTGACCAAGAATAGCGCTCACTCCTGATAGACAAGATACAGCTGCTGCATAAGCTCAGTGCTACAGAGCTATCTCATCACTCCATAAATCCTCAGCTGTAATGTCAGTCAATCAATCAGTCAGGTAATATATCCAACATGCTGAGATGGGGGAAATGCACTGTAGCAGTTGAGAGCTGCAAAGCAAATATACTTTCATTCTTTCTCCGACCAAGTCATCCCTCTCCTTATCTTTGCTAGTGCAGTACTGTAAAATAGTATAGCACTTACTCAGAGACTGCTACAGCTGATGAGGTTTTCTACGAAGCTCCTTAGACGCGGCAACACCTCGTCCAGTAAGCCCGTTCATGTGGGGTCTCCCTCGGAAGCCACCAGCCAGAGTGAGAGCTTCGCTGGTTCATCAAATTCAGGGATGTCATCCTCACTGGGGAGAGAGTGCAGCCGAGGGGAGAGAGGGACGTGCTGTGGCAGGGCAGAAAGCTGTGAGGCAGCGAGAGCGACTGGAGATTACTGCTTACAGAGAGATATAGCGGAGGAGAGAGGGAGAGAGTGGAGGACTACAGAGAAATGGCATTGTAGAGTAATGCAGCAGACCGGTGATCGCATACTGTAGAGAGTGAGAGGATGCTCTCGCCCTCTCTCTCTCTTTTCCCTGTCAACCGCTCACCCTTACCACCCCCCAACTCTTTCTTCCTCTCCCCGTACTGCAGCAGCCGTCACTAATCACACTAATGTATGCAGCTTGACACACTGCGTTAACAATTAGCTCCCAATAGTTGCAAACTAATGGACGTTCATGCCAGTTACTAAAGACTCTTTAAATTGTGCAGCTCATTAGTGACTAAACAAGATGACCCTAATAAAACCTCCCTTAAATTAGCTGAGGCCATGTAACCTAGTAACTGGCCGGACAAGGATGTTATTAGTGTGAGAGTCCGCTTTCATCTGCAAGTTAACAAGAACGGGAACCACAAAAACAAGATGCATATTGCATGTTTGATTTATAACAGTAACAGTAACAATCCTGTAAGATTCATAAATTCATCAATCAGTCTGTCACAGTTTTGAATTTTCCCTTCAATTTTATTGTTTGTTTACAAATGTGTTCTTTTTGCTTTTAGATACACCTCCCAAAGACTTAACAGGAGCTTTCTCATAATCCTGTACAGCCAAAAATGTCACACCCCTCCACCCTTGACTCTGCGCTTCTCTAATTGCTTGCAATAAAAGCACTAAATAGTACATTGCTGCTGAACTACACGCATAATGCACTGTATCAGAATAATACAGTACAGTACACTGAAACTACTGTAACAGAACAGACACAACAATGTAACAAAGCATACTGAAGTATTATTGTACAAGAGTAAACAGTAATACAGTACATGTCATGTTACAGCCTAACAAGGTCCCCAGTGTCTGACACACTAGTTCAGGCTCATCTTAATTTTCTTGTTTTTATGCTAATGTCAGCCAAGTGACACGTCACTGTGATACTGACTTGCAAACTACACGCACACTAACAGATTACACACATGGTAACAGATGGCAGAACCTAACCTGGCAAGCAGCACTACATCAGCGCAACAGAAGGGACAAAATGCTCACAAGGTGAAAGCACAGTACTGTACAATCAATGAGTGTGACAGTAATCAGTGGCAGACCAACTGCAGCACTCACTTATATTCTTAGTGTTTGTTAATTAGACTTGTGACTGCTTCAGGTTTCTTTGATTCGGACAAGCAAATCTGTTGCTGTAATCTGAAGAAAAATGTGTGTCTGGACAAACACGTACCCAGGAAGAGCCCTCAATTAGAGACTTCCCCACACAGACCTGGGATGAGGTCATCACCTGCCACAGAAACAGTGTATCTGCCGAAGGTCTTTCACCTGTGCAACCTAATATCTGTGCAGGAGAAGCACAGATTTCAGAGAGGTTTTCTTATTGATCCTACAGATTCTTCCCTCATCCTCCACACTCCACTGTAAATAATAATTCTTTTCCTGAAGTAAAAAAAAATGGGACTAAAACTGCATCTCATTGTACAACTCTGTGTTGTAGAATGAGAATAATTTAACCTTGTATCCTTGTATCCTTGTATTCTTCGAAAAAAAATGAGTTATGATAAATAAATAGAACCTATGTGTTGTTAGTGGTATGTGACTTCTTTCAGCCTGAACTTCAGCTACTGTACATCCTGTTGTAGTAAACAATGTAACTGTGCATCTATAGTAAATGCAAATGTAAAACTAGACCTGCTATGACAGGCTACTGCTCCTGAGATACATCTTTTTAAAGTCTGTATGTATTTTCCTATGCCACATTAAGAATACTTAACATTTATAAATCACATGTGAAAAAACTTCAAATCAGCTTATATTTAACGTAATATCTTAGTGATTATGATTTACTGACAGTAGTATGAAAAATGGTTGCATTTTCATAGTGTGAGTGAGTATTTGGTTGAAGCAGAGGCATCACACTGATGTTACCTAGCAACAAGGTATTGTATGTCTCTAAGGCCAATCTCAGCTTAATTCTGAAGTGAAAATGGAAAATTCCCATCCTTTTCACTGGATGTTTTCACTAGGAATTCACTGTAATGTAACGTACGGTAATTAATTACTTCCAAATCACAAATCTTTCTGCAAGTACACTATAGGAAGTTTTATTTTTTCTTACAAAATAATAGTAAATGTTTTTTTAATTAAAAATAATAGTACATACCAAATGGTATAGCAATGCTAGAAACTATCAACACAAGGGAACTTAAATGATTAGACAGAGAAGTATCTCTTCAGCAGGTACCACATGTTTTTCAAGTCATCTAGAAGTAGTGGTGTGAAAACACTGCCATCCATTGGCAAAACACTGAAATATCTACATTTCTGTATCTTTTTTGTCCTGTTGTTTTGGTATGAGGTTAGGGCTTACAGAGAGAAATACTGCAATCTAGAGGTTTGAAGAGCCTGGTTTGGTTACATAACAGGCTGCCAAACCTTAAATTAGTTAAAAAAAGGCAGAGTCTGGCCTACATGACTAAGGGTTGATGTTACATAAGCACAGAACACCAAGTACGAAGAAGACGCTGCTCTGGGTATTCACAGTAAACTGCCACTATTAAAGGAGATAAATCCACTGTTTGAGGGAATTTAAGGTTGCTTACTCATTTGGTAACTCGCACGATGACCACGAGCCAATGTGGAAAGGGGATTGGATGTTGCCACTTGCTAATTGACAGATAAAGCTTTTGATGTTGATGACAATCCATCACAGACAGAAAGCTATTTATGTTCTCTGAGGGAAGAAATGTCTTTATAATTGGTTGTAAATAATGGAGTTCTGTAAACTGAGTTGCAGCTGTATGACTGCAGATATTCAAAAAGACTGCATTTTTATTTACAAAACCTTACCATAATCTCTACTTATCAAAACAAATAGTTTGTTAGTAGCAGTTTAATAGCTTTGATCACTATAACCCAGCAACCCCAAAATACTTTTCAGATCTGATCAGTGCTGTAAAGCTGTGCAGTTTAGTAGGCTGTTGCGTGTTTACCCATCATCTTGGGGAATGTGAATGTAATATAATTTTTTTTCCACAGAGGGAGCTATAGTCTACAATAAAGAGTAATGAGGCAGAGTTTGTAATGTTTATCTCCAAAGACTGATGTCTATTTATCAACCCTTCCTTCAATAAGCTACATGTTTCACTTCAGTTTAATTTCCTACGCTGACAAAAAAATTGTATTGTCTAAAAAAAGTTTTGTAATGTTACATACAATGTATTAACATTAAACTCTATTCACTTTATGATGGGATTTATATTGTATTTAAATGTTATCAACATTGTTTATTTCTGCTGTGTTGTAACAGTAATTGTTATCATAAATATTGTCGGTAATAGACATTTTCATAATAACTGTAAAAGCAATTCACAGCGCTGACAGATCAGGCTGTAATTACAGTGCGTCATTTTTTTTATAGCACAAAGGTTGTTTTTGTTTTTGTACATGTATTTGCCATCAACTCAACACCAGCAGCATTACACTAATAAGGATAATGTGGGCTGCTAAATTAATTCAGCTTAGCGGTCATCAAAGCAGCGAGGTTTTGATGTGCTCTGAGGAAATCACCCACTATCTACAGTGTGGCCCCCTTGGCCCCTGAAGCTTGGGACAGTGGACCAGCAGGCCTTGACCTACTTCTTTTGTGCCTTCATTTTATCAGCTCAAGGGGCTTTGTTTATAATCATTCATCACCAATGCCCCACCCCCAACATCCTAACCTCATCTCTACCCCTTCATCCCCGACTCATACACGCAGATACACACATGAGCACACTGAGCATGGTAAATCCTTAACCTTTAAACTCAGCTCACACAGACCTGAACCTAATCCTAACTGCAATCTTAATGTATGGCCTGACCCTAAATTAGCCTCTTTAAGTAGTTAGAAAGCAGTTCTCAGTTTGGGATGTATCTGCTCACTTTTCTCCCTCTGTGAAAAATATGACACACACCAATAAGCAACATTCTGACTCCCCATCCAGAAAAAAATAGGACAGAGTTATGCATTCATACATTTGATTCATATAACGTCTATTTTATTGTCTTGATCCAATAATTGAAAACATTTCATAAGTGAGGCCCAGTTTGCTGATGGGCAATTTTGATCACATTTCTTAATTTAATAGCTTAGCTCCTTGGGACTCCAACAACCACCTTCATCTTTGGGAAAACACAACATGAGGAAAGTAAATTCAAAATAAACATAAGCCGATGTGCTTTATAAAATCATCTCGGCGTAGTAAAGCTTCAGTCTGATAGCCGGTGAAGATGAGGCATAACTAACAGTTGAGGCCAGTGTGACATTTCTCTTCATATGACAGCTGCCGTTGATGCAAAACAGCTACAGTTAAATTCCCAGTACGCTTGTTTAGCAATCTTACATACCTGAATTAATCAAATTTGATTTTGTCATAAACTATATACATAATATACTTGCAAAAACATACACAATACACAAACTAAAACATCCAGACAGCCAAAATAAAGAATACAGAATACAGTATGGGATACACCAAGTAAAAGTACTAATACCATGATGTAAAAAGTAGATATCCTGCATTCACATTTGACTTAAGCACAAGTATTATCATTGTACTTAAGAATCAAAAGTAAATGTCAGCTACTTATTATTCGGAAAGGCCCCTTTCAGAGTGTTATACTGTTATATATAACGTTACTATATTATTATTTCTAGCCTCTAACCGATAAGCAACCTTTTAATGTTAAAGCTGGTGATGGTGGAATTGGTTTTAATTACTTTACATACTACCAGGCAGTTTAATCAATAACAATGCATCATATTTTATGAAACCTTAATCTGGAGAGTAACTGGTAACTTCAGCTGTCATACAGTAAATGTAGCGGTGTAAAACCTCTGAAATGTAATGAAGCCACCATAAAATGGATACACCTCGAAATTATACTTACAGTAGCCTTACTTCTGTAGAAAAGTTACTTTCCACAACTGGAGATATGTAATGTATTTGGGAGACAAAAAAACTGCAAACTATTAATAGCATGAAACACACACAGTATTTTTCTCCTATTAGTGTAAAATGAATGTATGTCGCAGTAGCTGCTTCACTCCTCACTTCCTCACGTCTCATGCGGGGAAAAGGACAACAAACAGCAGTCAGCAGCAGGTCAGCTGCTCGGCCTGACAATCACACAACATCCCGCCTCAAGTCTCTCACCTCCGCCGCTGTCCAGCCTAACGGTGTGCTAGCTGTAGTAACAGCTAAACCGACACATTTCTCCGGTAACATTACCCACTCCTAAAAAAATAACATTTTTCGGTTTAAGTATTATTTACTAGAAATTACACTGAATAATCTAACTGGCTGTGATATTTACATTTCACAGTTTGGACACACAAAGGCGCCGTTCAAACTAACTAACTTTGCGCTCGGTTGTAGTTTGTCGTTTGTCTTGAGAAAAGGAGGAAAATGGATCGTGACAGTTGCAGAGTGAAAGACAAAGTGTGTGAGAGAAACCAGAGCCGTGGAAAGAAAGCTATTCTGAGGGTAATAACAGCTGTAGTAGTTTCTTTAGTTTTCTTTATGTGATATCATAATTTATAAAATTAGGCAAATTCTATTTATCATATTTTTTTTTAAGATTTATTTTAACATATGTATTTAAGGGGTACTATACACATCACCGTTGATCTTGTTTCAGCACCTCTGACTGAGGCCGGTCGACGGTCTGTCCCTCCGTTGTCTCTTCACGTGCTCACCTACCGGATGTCACAGCTGAGCGCGAGAAGCACCGAAATATGGCGCTATGGCCCTCAGCCAATGAGCTGCCAGAGCGTCACGGCCCGCTGCTGGCGTCACCGCCGTGGCGGGAACGCGCCTTCGAGACGGGAATGAGGCTGAGAGGGCGTCGGGATCGCGCTCATCTGTTTGGCTGGCAAATGCCTCCGGTGTAACGGGCCGATCATTATGGGGGACCCGGGACCCCGAGACGGGATGGACCCTGACCGACCGACCGCTGCGCAGAGCTCATCCAGGCGGTTTATTCCGGGATAAGACAAAACCCTTTGCGTGGCCAGTAATACACAGCCTGCCTGTGAGCTGCTGAGGAGGCGGTGTTTGCTGGGATTCAATCAGAGCCAGAGTGAGGTTCGCGAGGAGAGAGGGACGTGAGCAAACTGGGAAGAGAGCAATCTAACTGGATCCAGCTCGGAATTGCGTGGACGATGGATGAATTGTCGATTACAAGCAGGTCCGGTCAGCCCAACCCTGTCAGAGCAGGGTGGGTTCACCCGGAGTGAAAACAGTCAGCTCTCATCCGTCGGCTTCGCCTCCGCCGGGCGGCGATGTCCGCTTTCTGCCTCGACCTGCAGACGTCCGCCGTGGTTTCAGCACCGCTGGAGCTGGACAGCGACTGCATGGAGCCCCGGGCCGGCGCCGCCGCCCAGGAGCCCGGCGGCCGCCAGGGTCCCCCGCTGCGGCACGCCGGCTCCGGAGGCCTCGGCATGGCCTTGGAGGAGGAACTGGCCATGCTGGCCGGGGAGCGGGACGGCGACGAGGGGCTGTCGGGCCCGGAGGCGCCCGCGGTGGGGCACGGCTCGGACTTGCTGTCGCTCTTCCGTCAGAAGGAAAAAGACTTGGTTTTAGCTGCTAAACTCGGCAAAGCGCTGCTGGAGAGAAACCAAGACTTGACCAAGCAATATGAGAAAATGCACAAAGATCTCAACGAGAAATTAGAGGTAAAACTACGATAAGGAAATATCATTTGCTCAAGTTGCGAATCCGGCCCGAGCCTCTTTCTAGTTTGTTTCTAAAATGCATAATCCTTCAGTCAAGTCTGGGCCTTCACAATGTAAACAAACTCAAAAGGATCATAACAAATGCTGCCTGTAGAGCTCCTCATTCAAGCTGCCAGAGAAAAAGGCTTTCACCCAGCATGAGTCGCTTTTTGTATGGTATGCTGTATTCCACCTAATGTGCTACAAGCTGGGGAAGTAGTTACCACAGGGTGAATTGAAACTTGCTGGTCATTCTGATCTAAAGATAAAGTCAACTGCGCTGTCTGCACAGCCAAGTAAAAATGAAATGTACGTTCACAATGAATGCTGTCCAGCTGAGCTTTTTGTTCTTTTTGTTTTCAAAATCCTTCACAGGAGCCAACACGTGGCTGGAGAAAAAACCACAAAGGCTAATCCCAGGGCTGCCCAGGGCCTACTGTATCTACTGTACATCTGTTCAGCCCTTTGATCCATATTCATCCCCGTGCTGCGGCTCAGAGAAATAAGCTAGCTCTTAATATCAAACCCTTCTTATCACTGATGTTGTCACAGTTCCTGGTACCCTGTTCTGACAGCGCTTGATGTTGTTTCGGGATATTGTTTTGATTCTCTTTGATCCCTCCTTTTGTTTGGGACATTTGCGCTGAGATGAAAATAGTGGCCACACAGATGCCAGCTGCTTCAGCCTCGGATTTAACCATAACAACAACACCCCTCCAGACTCTGGCAGCCGCTGGTGGTGCAGTGCATCTGTCCACTGTTCACTGCCATCTAGAGAATAAAGAAGCATCCTGTTATCTAAACTGTCACTTCAGGAGCTAGAGAACCAAGAGACTGGCTCAGTTCAAAATCACTGTATTATAAGCCTGCTTTCACTTTAGGCAGTCATAATCGCAGTTATTGTCACTGTTTTGCGCGTTTTTACGTCTTGTTTTGTACCAAAACTTCAGTTTCTGGTGTATGACGTTTAGTGAGGGGATCAAGTTGCCATCCAGAACTTTTTTACCTTTAATACAGTAAAATATTTCCAAGGATTGAGCACAACTTTCTGAGTTTTAGAGAACTCATGTTCTCTAAAATTAGGGCACTGCTGTTCTGTACATCAAAACAAGCAAATGAGGGTCTAACCGTGTCACCCTCTCTCCCCTTGTTCACGTGCAGCACTTGGAGCAGGAGAAGCACGAGCTGCGCCGGCGTCTGGAGAGTCGAGAAGGGGAGTGGGAGGGTCGCGTGGCCGAGCTGGAGACGGACGTCCAGCAGCTGCAGGGCGAGCTGGAGCGCCACCAGGTCCAGCTGAGAGAGGCCGACAGAGACAAGACCAAGGCCATCAGCGAGCTCTCTGAACAGAACCATAGACTGCTGGAGCAACTCAGTAGGGTGAGGAGCAGTGTCCGTGTGTGTGTGTGTGTGTGTGTGTGTGTGTGTGTGTGCTGATGCAGATGCACCGCTTCGGGCGGGCTGGGCCGATCTGCACAGAAGATTTAATTAGTCTGGGATTTGAGTCACTGTGTCACATGGTCTTAATGCTGCTTTAAATGCCCTTCCACTCAGTGTGCGCGTGTGTGTGTGTGTGTCTGTGTGTGTGTATACAGTATGTGTTTCTCCATGGCCCGGCCTCGGGGCCACTCAGTCCAGTTCGAGTCTGCCCGGCTGACGTGACATAAAATGCTCAGCCAAGTGAGGATTCATCATCCCTCAGGGGGGATTTACCTCTATTCAGCCTGTCTCTCTCTAACTTCACCTGAATTATGCTAACTCATCAATATAAAAGTGACGCTTCCAGGTCTTATGTTGAATAATTTAGAATGATTGGACCGCACACTTATGCAATAGCACTCTGCATATTGACAGGTAATTTGAGTGCAGTTATTATTACAGGCAGAGCAGAAAAGGTCCCATATGAAACATTCAGATTGATTGGCGGTCGGACATACAGGTAGATACATACATACATGCGTATAGCAGCGCTCAGGGTGGGTATGAGGACTTGAGGCTACATCCTTGCTGATGTGATGTACTGTGCACACACCAGGAGAAACTGAGATTGGCAGTAGATGCAGAATGATGGAGCCGAGAGCACTAGCTTTTGTAGCCACTGCTGATTAATCCCTGCTAAGGAGCTCAGTAGAACACCTCAGCCTGCTCCGTCGACACCAAAACAAGGACACTTTGTCCATACAGAGCGAGGATTTCGGTGCAACTCTCCAACAGCTCTGCAAATAAACTTTTATCTATATTTAATGTGATGTTGACTCAACTCTTTTGTACTCTTTGAGACTATCATTTGTGTTATTGTGGGATTGGCCTGGATTATACCCTTAGTGTTTTTGTTACTTTCTCAACATCCTGTCCCTTCGGTGGTGGCTTCATTTCCACACTCAGAAAAATGACTTGCTTTGTCACTATATTTTATGTTATATTTTCCAAACTGCGTGGTTGAACACACTGTGGAACTGTAATGTCCCAGTGATGAGCTAACTTTAGGGCAGGGCTACGTCATGCTGCCTGGCCTGGCCTGTCAGTGGGATATACAGTATAAACACCTCTAAGACCATTATAGCAACTCAAGGGGTGAAAACAAAGGCATGTGTCAGCTGCCATGTAGGCTGGCAGTGGGTGCCGAGGCTACATTTCAGGATGCCCCAGAGCTGTGTACACAAAGGTTGACAAGCCTGTACAGGTGCTTTGATAACCCCGTCAGCAGTGCTGTCCATGGCAACACTCACACTTGTGTGTGTTGTTTCCCTTCCTGGGAGCAGATATGATCTGCTGCCAGGCACACTCTGCTCAGGGAGGAGAAGGCTCTGTGAGGTTTATTTTAACCCCAAGCTTGCTGCCGTGCAGAGCAGCTCACCCTCTCGTCTCGGTCGGATTAAACCAGCCTCCTGCCCCGTCTTGCCCCAACACCATCATCACATTGCAATCAAGGGACTGTTCTGGACCAGTCAGTCGCCTTATGGATCTGAGCAAGAGCAAGCACTCAGCATAATTAAACTGCATTTAATTTGATTGAAACCTGGGTGTGGGAATGTCTAAAGATATTCCCTGAAAGTGGTCTGTGTTGTGTTTTTGGGGGGAGCATATCTTGTGGTTTTAGTGACTCAGTGAAATTTATGAGACCTAATTGACTGCATCGATCCAGATCTCATGATTCTGTGAATTAGGCAGAGAGGAAGACCTGCTGGGTAATAGAATAAATTAGGTCAGCCACGGTGCTCGCTTTCCCTTTCATTTTATCCTACTTTCTCTCTGTTTGTCTTGCTCTCTACTCTTTCCCCCTCTCTCTCGCTGTCTTTGCTCATTACTAAGCAATGGGCTGTGATTAAGTAATGTTAACTGTTTACAGCTCTGAGTGAATGGAGAAACTCTGCAGTAGTGAGGCCACCAGAGGCCCACCATTTCCATCTGCCCTCCCTGTTTCTCATGATAGTTAACTATTTAACCGGAACTTCTTCTTTAAGATCTGAATCAGTCCGTACATGGCCTCCTGTACAGTAAGCCCTGTCCAACATTATGGAATAGCACATGTTCCTATGCACTGGCCAAGTGATTAAGAGCCTGTTATTGTAGTCCTTTGTCGTGCCTGCTGGAAATCACATTTCAGAGAGTGGTGACTGGACAATAGACACATCTATTGAGGACCAGGCTTCTAATTGACAGAACAACCACATCCACAGCCGCTGGGCTTTGAATACAACACAAACGGGAGGGGCAGATAAACCAGCTTGTGGCTGCCAATAATGATTTATTCATCACAAAAAAAGTGCTTCAAATATTAATAAATCATTAGAAATTAATAGTAAATTAATAGTAATAGCATAAATGTCTACAAATAAATGTAGATTTATGTGTAGAAATAAATTCAATACATGTCATTCTTTATTTCCAACATATTTTCAGTTTTTGGCATTCGATTATTTATGTGTTCATTTTGATTGATTTATTATTTCTATTTTTTTTTAATTAACTTTTCAGAGGGTGTCTAAAGCAAACCTTATAGCCAGAGATGAGATTTATAAAAACAGTGTATCGCCTCCCTAACAAGTCAGGAACCAGTTCTTAACAGGGCCTTCAGTTGGCTGCAGTGGGATGACCTTGAGAAGGCAGGGCACTCCATAGGAAGTGATGTAAATCATGGGGTAAAATACAGCGCTGAGGAGATTAGGCTATAATCCGTGCTAATAGCCTTGCCATATGCATTTAGTCAGGAACCAAAACAACTCCAGTCCATACTCTACTTAATTAATAACAGCAGGAAACTTAGATATTTGGGCAAAGAAGATCTAAAAATGAGGTCTCTGTTGTCACATCTTATCCTGGGCTGACACAAATACCCCCTGTGGCTATTCCTCTTTGGGCATGGGTGTTTGCACGTGTGAGTGAGTTTTCCAATACTGGGTGATAAAACTATACATTATAGTCAATACACCCAGAGAAAATAGGTTCACATTGATCCAGGAGCAGAGCAGAGGAGGTGTGTGCTGGTCTGTATGGGTCTTGAGTGTGAGAACAGCCAATCTCCTCAGACCTAATCTGATCAGAGTGAACCAGCAGGAAGGGGACCTTTTCTCTAATTACATTAGCACACATGCTCAGAGAAGGCTGGGGATTCACTGACTCCAGCATAAGTGTCTGCATGTTTTATGGCCATAGTCAATTCTACTTCCCTCAACCTCTAGAATTTACTTAATTAAACGTTGACAGCAGCCTCCGGTGACTCATCTAAGTTATTTATTCCAGGCTGTAGAGAAGGAGAAATCCATTTTTTTTACTTGTCCTTTGCAACAGTTGAACATGCAAGGTTTAATGTAGATGCTTTCGAATGACAAAAGCAGAACTCTGGCATCCTATTTGGTGTCTCTGCCTTTTGTTGTGTCTGTATCCACATGGCACTGTGCACAGGATTCAGTTTCACTCCTTTTACAACCTCTAGCCAGTGTTGAACACGGTCCCTGGGCATCTGTCCAGACATCAGCCCTGATCACATCCAGTTGCTGGAGCACATAACGTATGCCTCCCCTCAGCCCAAGGTAGCTGTTCCTCTCAGGATCAGCTCTCTGACTGGCACGTATTGTCACTCTGAGTATTTGTTATGCAACCGTTTGATCGAGGGGTTGCCCATCCTCCATAAGTCTAGACAAGGCAGCGCTCTGTGAAAGTGACTAAGGAAAATACCAGAAGCATTGAGACCACAAGTCGTAGCTCCGCCAATTCCACTTCTCCCTGGTTGCTATGACAACCAGAGTGACATGCAAATTGAAACTCACATGTGTTGTTACCATGGGAATGTGCTCTACAGAATGGCACAAGGATACAAATAGTTTGATGCTAGGTTGCGCCGCCAAAGACCCGTGATGCACCTGCAGTCATATCTGCTGGATCGTGTTCCACAGCCACAGGTGGCCTGCAACGGAATCAACAGGAGTGGTATCTACTTTTCCAGTTTCGGGCCCTCCTCTGGAAAGTGAATGTGTGGTATTTGCTCACATAAATGTCAGAGTAAAGAGGCTGTAAAGGAACGTGTCTCTCTTCTGAGCCCTACTTTCCTGCCCTGGATTCCGCCGCAGCAGTCCAATTTGCCCCTGTCTGTCCTGTCGTGCTGATAATGCTTGATCTGGGATCTGAGGAATTTATGCGCAGATTAAGTGGGTATCTGCAAATCAGGCAGTCTACGGTCAACTCTGTGGTTTTTTCGACATGATCTCAATCTGTCAGTGTGTTGGGCCAGTGGGCTAGTGGGTCAGATGTCACGTTACCACTGTGACCTGCCGCTGCACTGGTCTCCTCTGACGGCACATCTGTTTCTCACACAGAGAAGACAGGATCATGCAGCCGTCACTCACATCTGGCCACTATGACTGAATACCCACGGGCTCAGAGACATTAGCTCATAGTAATACAACAAGGAGACTGGAAACCTGAGACAAATTGTAGTTGCAGATCATTCTTAGAATTTTCTGTTGTAGGTCATCCTTTTTCATCAAATACATTTCCTGAACTATATCAAGCCTTTGCTCTCTTCAGCTTTTTACTGATTTCTCGTTCTCGTTTAGTTTTTCTGCTGGCTGCAACCAACATTTTTGCCAACAAGTATTTGTCTCGTCCTTGTGAAAACCTTCTCTCTGTTCCTTTGGTTACATTGTGTTGGACACAACTTGTACCATTCTTCATCTAAAATTTAACTCAGATTCTCATTACTTTGATAGTGTTGAGCTCTCCCCCCCCCCCCCCCCCAGGCTCAGTAAAAGGCTGAGATGAGGGGACGTCTCCTCTGGTTATGTGCGTCCACAATCATTTTAGTTATACCGTTCATATATCCTTGCAGGTCGGTCCACAAGTCTTTCATAAAATAGTTTGATTGTAACAAAATCTTGATTTCCCAGACCATGTGTCATCTTTAAGTCCTTGAGTTCTTTAAGGAAGCTCATACATTTCCCACCTTTGACTATGTGTGTCTGATTGAGCAGTGATCTAATTTCTCTAACCTACTTTGAGTACCAGGTGCTGCTACACCATAATAAAACCTACAAAACCTGTTCTTTATTATTCTATAAACACGATCTGTTGTTATAGTATAATAATTACACTAACTATTAGATGTTATTTGCAGCCATTATTTGATCCAGGTCTAAATGGTAAAAATAATGGATGGTGGAAATAATCCAACCACCATCATTATGGTAATTTTCAAATGCATAACGTGCCTTGGATAGTCTTTGGATGGGGGATTCATTCATTTATTTTAATAAAATAAAATAAAAAAACATTGCAGATATATGATTACTACACTTGTATTAGAAACATTTTATGTGAGGAGAACATCGTGAACTTTTGGCATGCATAAGTCCATTGACATTCCTTAATTCCAGTTTTTACCACAAATCTATTGTAAAAATCACACAGGGTCACAGTGCTTCCTGAGTGCTGCATTATTAGTTACTGTTGAGAGTGGAGCCCCAGAACGAGAGAGCTGAAGCAGAGGCATCCTGGCAGCTTGTCCTTTCCAGAGACTCCCAGCAGAACTTAGACACAGACTACAACCAGTGTAACCTGAGGACAGACGTGAACTGAAGTGAGCTAATGTATCGACCAGCTGTTGAGCCTCCTTGCATCTTCCTGTGAGCTTCCTGAGAAGCTGCAGCGGTGTGTAGTGCCACCTAGAGGCTGTACTAGAAGCATGTAAATCATCTTCATTTTCACTCAGCACCAGGTGACTGAAAGACGAACCAGAAACAAATAATGAAGATTTGAACTCAAACATGTGTGGTGATTCCCTTAGAGCTGAGGACTGCTTGTCAAAGTAATACAAATGGAATTTGTATCCAGTGTGCAGATCAATTGCTCCCTTTCTTACAGTATTTTTGACATATTTACCATGTGTTTAATCTCCTCAGTGAGCTGTAAAAAGTGAGTGATTTTTAGGATCTTGCTGTTGCCATGGCAGCGATGATAATGACAAACGGTAGCTTCCTGTCTGCAGCTCTATGCTAATGAAGCTCAGCCAGGCTCTGTGTGGCCTGATCCCACCTGTCCAATAAGCTCAGCTGATGCACTGAGTCTGCTGCTGGGCTGGATTGCACAAATACTGAGCAGTGGACTATTTGAGGCTTTTTAAAAGGGCCATGACATTTGGATAAAAATTGAGCTTTCAGAGGAATACAGCTATCAAATGCACCATTTACAGGAACAGACTGGGGAGGGCTGATTTAGTAACACTGAGTACATACGTCAGTGTGTCTATGGATGTGTGTGTGTGTGTGTGTGTGTGTGTGTGTGTGTGTGTGTGTGTGTGTGTGTGTGGTGGTGTGTGCTTACACTTTCTGTCAGACTCCAATGAGTCACCTCAGTATCTTAGTATGGGAACAAGGACTAAGTAGCTGCTGTGCAATCTTTCTAATTTAAATAAAGCAGTTAATGTAACACTTCAACAACGTGTTGTTATGCCAACATTACCATGAACAATAATTGAGGGAGGACTCCACCATTCTTTCTCTCTCTCCTGTCTGTCTGTCTGTCTCTCTCGATCCAGGCTGCAGAGGTGGAGAGGCAGCTGTCCACTCAGGTCCATTCATTACGGGACGACTTCAGGGAGAAGAGTATGTCTACAAGCCAGCACATGACACGACTAGAGACTCTACAGGCTGAGGTGAGCCGCCACCAGTACCATTTCTTCATTAGACATCACTTTATACTAAGCACAGTTGGTTGACTTGTACTTTGTGATGTGCACACAGCTCGAGCAGTCACCCACCAAAAGCTAAACAAGAAAAACCCAACAGCAAAAATAATGTTTCCCGTTTGTAGTTATAGTTATCCAGCGAGTGCCTAGTAAGTTGACAGCAGATTCCAAGGGAAGCAGGCCTATGTAACTTTTAAAAGAAGAAATAACACATTCTTCCCTATACAAATAAAGAGTTGAATTTAATAAAACACACCTTTATTCAATTCAACACACTCAGGAGTTTTGTTGCTACAGTCTTACTTGGTCTGGTATGACCAGTATCTGATGGTAGCCAACTGTAGGTACATATTGCTGTATAACTGACTTTGCCAAGGCAGTTACCTTATTTTATGACTCTTCTCTACTTGTGTTGCTGTTGTATTATGTTTCAGCATGTTACAGATAATCATTGCAATGTAAAACAAGATGTAAACACACCGTGCCTCACCAGCAGACATGTTGGCTGTTCTGGCCTGCTTTCAGGCACCTAATGATGATGTTGTTAAAACAGATGACTCAAGGGGATTTAGGAAATTCAATGGCAATTGAAGTTACATAGTCTTGCTTTAATGTTGGCGTTTCAAATGTCCTATTTTTCAGCTAATAGCATTTCCAGGAAATGTTTAATCTGTCAGGGCAAGGGGGGATTTCTCTCAAACTTTATCTTTTCTTCTCTTTCTGTTATCTTTATCTGTCTCCTCACCCATTCCTCCTTCCCTCACCCTTCTTCCCTCTTGCTTGGAGCAGCAAGGGCTAGAAGTGAGTGGCTACTGAACGCCAGACTGCATGCTGCATGTAATGCCTTGTACAATAACAGAAACAAGGATTGCACCATTGTTTTTCAGTTGCTTCTCCTCTGTCCAATTATAGGAGTTGATGGCAGGGAAAAGTGCTATTATTAGGTAGATAGATTATTGAATCTCATGCTTAGTGAAAAACAGACTCTCTAGAGCTTATATAACCACAATACCTAGTAGCATTTTACAGTTATGTCTTGAAGCAACTTAGCTCTTATGTTGTCACGTAAAGTTAAAGGGAATAGAGGCCAAACATTTATTAATTTATTATTTATATGAAAAAGTCTCTATTTGACATTTCCACATCCTTATGGCAATCCCTGTTTCCTGAGATCGAGCATTAAAAACATGTTGGTTGTCGGCGCATGAGATGTGTTGTGATGTCAGTTGTGTCATGTGTGATATCAGCCAGATATGAACAAAGTTACTGTTAGAGCATAACAACAATTCAGATTTCCCCGTAGCCTCTCTTCAAAGCCAGGCAGAAAACACCAAGACTGCAGAGCCTGCGCTAAAATTGGGAGAAAAAAGGCTACCGCTCTATATTTAGCTGAGATACTGCAATGTCTGGGTGCTCCCACTTTTCTAACGCTTTGCCTCTATATAACGTGCTGATGACTAATGGCTTTTTGCCCTATTTGTGTAAAGAAAGAGTCTACAGCAGCCCAAAAATATCCAGAACCTGGCAGTGTGGATGCTCATATGGTAAACAACTGATCTACATGTAAGCTCCTGCACTGTGAAGTAGGTTACCAGATGTAGGTCAAAAGCAGGAGGGATAAAAATGAACAAGAACTGGTGTGTGTTTAATGGGGAAACCTGCTCAGGCAGCTATAAGGGGAAACAATTCATGAGGAATGTGTTGTGTGGCTGCCATGTTAGCCTTCAGTCGAAGGCTGTTACACGTGCATGGTAAGGAGTGAGCTGATATCAAGCTTTGTGGAGACGCTAACATATCACCAAGACATTCCTGAAGACAAGGGTGGCAACTAACGCCTACGTCCGTGCTAGGCAACACACATTCTTAAGGGCAGTGGGAGTACTTTTTAATCTTGTGTAAGAGCCCAGCTTGCCTCAGAGTAAGAAAAACAAAATTTAGCCCTTAATCAGGTCCATAGCTGCCCATCTGTCCGCTGTCGAACAATCCTCAGCTTCTCCAGTGAATGCCCATTTCTAATGCAGAAACTAACTGGTGCTCTCTAACATGTTAGATTAAGATGCTGTCGGAGAGGAAGATGGAGCTGGAACGCCGGGTGCACGCCATGCTGGAGGAGAACGAGCTGCTGCAGAATACAGTGGACGACCTCAGAGAGAGGACGCTGGTGTTGGAGATGCAGTTTCACGAGAAGGACCTACAGGTACTGACACATGAATGAAGGGCTGTTAAAACTCAAATATAAAGTATATAAATATATATATAAAGTGTATAAAGTATGTCTGAGGTAGTCAGCTGACCCGTCAGACCTCTACAGATCCTTATTGTATACTTTGCACCGTTAAGACCCAGTTTTGCCTCCTCCTGTTGTGTCCAGTTACGGCAGAGCCAGCTGGAGCTCCAGGAGGTTCAGGTGTCCCACAGGCAGCTGACTTCTCGGCTGGAGGAGCTGACGGAGGAGCACAGCCTCCAAAGCCTCACCCCGCACCCGTCCAGCCTGCTGTGCGAGATAGAACAGAGCATGGAGCAGGAGGAGCAGGAGCAGGAGAGAGAGCAGGTAGTAACAGCGGGATTGGGGTTGATTGTAAAGACCACTAAAATCCCTGTCAAAATACTTTGCTGTGCTTTTCTCACCACTCTTCCCCCTGCTGGTCTGTTTAGCTGCGTCATCAGCTATGGGAGGCCTACTGCGAGGTTCGATCGCTCTGCTCCCATCTCCGGGGAAACGACGTCACGGACTCGGCGCTGTCCACTGACTCTTCCATGGACGAGTCCTCGGAGACGTCCTCAGCCAAGGATGTGCCTACTGGGAGCCTCCACACCGGCCTGCTAGAGCTACGGAGGCTAACACAGAATCTGCTGGATGGCAATGAGTCCACGGTAATGAATGCCACACTGGGAGCTAGTCAGCACTGTCAAAATAGCCTTTATTTAAAAAGGTGAGGTAACGGCTAATTTTAGGGATCTAGTTTAGGGATCATTTCCTAATAATTTTCCTGGAAGAACTATTGACATTAGGTATTATTATTGGGAATACAGAGATAATGGTGCTTGACACTATAGTAAGCACCTACTCATTTATTTTAGTTTTTAGAAGGAAATGACATAGTAGTACCAGCGGCATATATTCTGTGTGAATGAAGCTTGTTTTGTGTATTAAATAGACAGGTACACAGGCAAACCAAACAAGTTTTGCTTGTCTCTGTTCACCTGCTTGTTTTCAGTGTTTCCCGCAGCTACTAAAATGATCCATAATGGAGACACAGTGAGCCCCAAACACAACTGAAGTCGATCAAGACCATACACTGTTGTATTAAGCACATCACTGAAGTAGCTTCAGACCTGAGTCCTGTGGCTCCACCTGCTCCTCCTGCTGCCTCCCCTCTGCTGTTGATATTCATATTAATGTTTACACCAAGACAACTTGTTGTGAGTGATCAGGAGTGCTTACCAAAAATTGAAAAACAGAAAAGGGATTTTGTTTCCAAGTTCCAAGTGCACCTGCTGTGCACTGACTGAAAGGCTCTATAGGTGACAGAGCAATTATCTGCAAGCGATTCATTTTCCATGTAATTAATATTAAATCACATAATGCTTTCCAGGAACCTTACTGTGAATTTATGGTTATCAATTCCTTTCTAGAAAGTTATTAGGAATTAAAGTGTTGCTAAAGTTGAAACACATTTTTAAAGAAGTTTTAAAGGCCGCTAACTTAATAATACTTCCTCTGCGGGCCTATTTTATAATAATAATCTATGGGTGGTAACAGCAAATGTACGTACTGTGAGTGTGTGTTGTGAAGGGGCGTGTGTTGTGTGTTGAAAGGGCTCGCGGCGCAGCGACGAGGAGGCTCTGGAGGAGCAGGCGAGGAAGCTGGGAGAGGAGCTGAGGGAGGTCAGAGAGCTGTACGAAGCTGAGCAGGACAAAACACGCAGCAATGAAGAAGAGACGCTACAGCTACACAACCAGGTACTGGCCTCAGTTACATAGCTGTACATGCACTCACACATACACATGCCATGTATGTGCACATCAGAATGAATCGTGAATCAGAAGACATCAGGTGATACATGAAGGTAGTAATAGTTAGAGCGTGAGCAGAAATCTTCACACCGAGGCTCTCCTGCTAGTCATGTGAAAAGAAAAGTGTCAGACAGCCCTCATTAATTCAGGATCACATCCAGTCTGTCTTGTTGGAATAACATTGCATTAAAGAGTGCTCATGTCTAAGAATAACATTTAGAGGGCCCAGTGCTGCAGATGTAGTTCTCACCAGTTTGTGTGCCAATGTGAACTTGATGTATGTTGTTTGTAATGTAGGGCATCGCTTCAACCTTGTCTCGTCTCACTCTCTCCTGTGGGTTTGATATGCCATTTTACATGATTTACATAAAATAAGCTCCGCAAACACGCGCGTCTCAGGTATTTTTTTGAACTGGGACACCTCAACATCAGTCTCACTCACGAGCACCCCTCGGTGCAAGGTTGACTTTTAAAGTAGTTAAATATATGAGCCCTGCATCTCACATATCTGTGTCATTCTCCCCCGTGACCTGCAGATGGCGCTGCTCTCTGTAGAGATGTGCTCCCTCCGGGAGGAGAATGAGCGGATCAAGACGATGGCTGAAATCCGAGAACCCAGCGAGCAGCTCCAGAGCGCTATCAAAGACAGAGATGACGCCATAGCCAAGTAGGATCACATCACATACGCAAATATGCAATATCTCGCAAGCAACTAAAGCTTCTTCATCAATACAATGTCAAATTTAAAAGATAATTCCATTTTATCACAAATTGGGTCTTTTTTATAGTTTTGGCAGTTATTCATGTTAGTAATCAACATTGTACTGAACAAATGAATTGCTGGTTTTAATTTAAACAAACCTCCAGGTTAATAAAACTTATTTGGAAAAGAAAAGAAAGGCAAACGCTGAAATTATTACCCAAGCTGTCCAAATTGTTGTAAACATCCATCACAGTTTACAGACTGATTTCCCAGTTCAACTTTGACCTGTTGTGCTTGTTGTACTTCTGTGCACACACAGTTTTCCTGTGCAAGGAGTGATTATTTTTGGTTTTACCTTCAAATAAAATGGTTTAGATAATCTGACTTAACTTTTGGCTTCTTTACAAACTGCCTTAAGGTCTGACCGCTTGTGTTTCCTGTCCCGTCTGACTTCACTGTAGCGCTGTTGCTAACACAATCCGCCTACAAACACCTCTAAAGCTCGCTCTTTAACATGTTATATCTTGTTTGTTTAATTTGTGCAAAAAAGTGTAAAAACAAAAAGTTGTGGGTTTGTAGAAGGTTACGTGCCGGACTATTTTTTGGCTGGGAGCAGTGGCTCCCTGCAGTCTTGTTGTCAACGTGAGGTTGTAAACATAACGTGTTGATAAGTGAGCTCTAGAGTTGCAGGCTGGCCAGTTTCCTGCCTCCAGTCTTTATGCTAAGCTATGCTAACTGGCTGTTGACTTGAGCCTGATATTTACCAAACAGACATGAGTGTGGTATCAATCTTCTCATCCACCTCTCTGCAAGAAACTGAACAAGCGTGTTTACCAAAGTGTCGAACTATTCCTCCAGAGTTACTCTACATTCACCACCATGTAAGGGAGCTGAAGCATAGTTTCCTTAAGTCCCTTCATGCTCGTAGGATGCAACTAGTTGCTCTGTCTGTGTGTCTTGCAGGAAGAAAGCGGTGGAGATGGAGCTGGCCAAGTGTAAAATAGACATCATGTCTCTGAATAGCCAGCTCCTGGACGCTATCCAGCAGAAGCTCAACCTGTCGCAGCAGCTGGAGGCTTGGCAGGTGGGTCAAAGGTCAAAAGCGATATATATGTAAAGGTTAATAGTCCTTTTGTAGTATTTTGGAACAGCTATGCTTGTTACGTAAAGTAAGCTGCTCTTTAAATGTAGTGACTGGAGGAGTTTTATTCATCCAATGAAGTTAGTACGCAGACTATTATATAATGTATATTAAAAATGAAATTCTACACTAACTTCTAGAACAGTTTGTCCTTTCCCCCCCCTTTCCTGTAGCTTGTGTTTAGTGTCAGTCTATTTTAATCTGTGCATACATTAAACCACTCATATTAACTTCTGAGGGTGTATGGCAGTTGCTTGTCTGTGCTGGGTGTCAGTATGGAAACATATTATGTATGTAGCCAGAGGATACTCTATGTGTGTGTGTGTGTTCCCTCCCTCCCCTCCCTCATCTGTAACTAGCAGCTCTTTCCTCTCTCTTCTCCCTGCCCACAGTTTGCCTCCTCAGGGCTCTTTACTGTTTGGCTCTTGTGGTTTCTGATCTAGTGGCCTTTCTCAGCTTCCGTACCACCCTTTCTCCCCTGTGGTACCCCCCCTCCTGCCTTAGAGGTGAGCCCCGGGCTGCGCCATCTCGCCGTTTCACCCCCGCATTAACCTGACTACGCCATGCTGAGACATTCCATGCCACGGTTAGCTGACTGAGGAGAAACGCCCATCCCAACTCCCTTTCTCTCTGAAACCATTAACCACACGCAGAGAACCATCAAAAGCCACCACCCTCTGTCTCCACCTGCCTTTGTGTCCTCTGTCCATTCACCTGTGTCCCTTAAAGGAATGTTTTTAGGAGACTGGCCCACTGGTCAGGGTACCTGTTCAGTGATGAAAACACTGACCCCAGAAACATGTTGAATGATATCAGGTGACATCCAAAGTAAAAAGACTAGCCTTTTACTTATAAAAAGTGTATATTCATATACTAAGTAGTACTTTTTTTAAATATCCCCTCACAATTGTTGCCAACTTGATTCAGCAGCCTGCAGAGCCCCCTGGTGGCTGTATCACTCAAGAGCTACCAACAACAAACCTGGCAACTTTTTCCACCAACTGAGTAAATCAAAGTGTTTGGTGCGATTTAGAACAGATGTTTCCCTTCCGCAGGCTCAAACGGTAAATGTCAAATTGTAAAGAGCTTTGGAAAAACAGCGCTGTATAATAGCAGTCTTACCTCTAAAGCACAGTGTGAGGTGACCTCATAAGGACCTGTCCAAATCCAGTTTATAGATCTCCGTTGTTTCATTTTTGGCTTCTTTTGCATTTCATGCAACTCATTTTATATTCATATTCTGTGTTAATCACATGCTAAACTGCAAGACTGGGCTGCAAGCCATTTATGATTACTTTGTATTTTTACAAGAGAAATAGTATAAAAAAAAAAACAAATGATCTGCCAGGGATGAAAGGTCATTGTGGTGTCTCTGTGGTCAATACCTAACAGGTAACTTGATCAATGAGTCCGACCTCCTCGGAACTTCCTGTAACCCCACCACCACCACCACATGCCCTCTGTGTGCGACGTTTCGCTCCTGTCTTTCGCTCATTCGCTTCTTTGTCCTTGGCTTTAGGATGACATGCACAGAGTGATTGACCAGCAGCTGATGGACAAGTACCAGGACGAGTGGCGCTCGGCCCCTTCCTCCCTGTCGGGGTCGTCGAGGACCCACGGCGGTCAGTCCTCCAGGCGAGCTCACCGCGTCTCCGACCGGGACAAGAGACTTTTCTCTTTTTTCAAAAAGAGCTGAGCCCCATTAGACTGGCCCCGAGCACAGCAGGCAGACAGAGACAGATGAGGCGAGGCAGAAGGAGGAAGTGGCATCACAGTACAGGGGTAACAACACAGCCAAAGACGGGGCAGTGGCACACACTGAGGTTTGGGGGGGGTCCATTTTGCACTTTATCTGTCCCATTACTCTTCTCCTCGCTGATTAATTGGTGACTGCTGACAATGAGAGATAGAAATATAAGAATAGGACTTCTCAAGAGGCTTTGAGGCACTCTCATAGAAGGTTATCGGTCTTACAGAACATAAACAGGGTCACAAAGTTTACCTCCAGAGAGGAAGGTTTCCTTGTAGTGCCTACGACCATCTCTACTAGCCCACTGCCAACTCTGTAGAGAGGGAACACTATGTACAAACTGTTACTGTATGCATCCCACTTATCAGGCCAAGGAGTCTGGGGAAAGACAGGTGGATGTATGGGACATTTCAGGATTGTGGGAAATTGTGTAATGAGGGTAGCGGGATGAAGACCCTCCTCCGGGTGCAGAGCAATGATGCTGCAGCCAGCCCACATGTGATCTCTCAGGTTTATTCATTTGTTCAGGGGACGTTCAAAACATGAGGCGACTGCTTGATGTATCAGGACCATATTGTGCTGTACATCGAACAAAGCAAATGACAAAGAGTGCTTATTTTCTTATTGACAGCCGTGCAGGATTATAATTTTTCTGCAAGGATTTCCACGGTTTAACGCCCAGGCCCAAACTTCCAATCAAAGTGAGAAAAATACCTTTAAAGGGGTATTTCGCATTGCACTTTCATAAAGAGTTTACATGCTGAAAAGTACTCCCGCAAATAGTAAACTAACGTCTATGAGTAAAATCCATGGAATTACCCTTTAAAACTGCACTCCTGTTTGTCCCCAAAAGTAATGACACATATCACTGTGGTTTAGTTTCATGTATCATACTGAAGTTAAACAGAATGAAGTCTGAGCCGGGCAAGAGGATCCTTAAATGGAGTGAATGTATAAAAAACGGCACTTTGTCTGTGGCAAGGCCTTCATGTTGGTCTCCAACATCTGAATAAACCTTTGGGCGGCTGACGTTAGTGATGTTGTTTGTCCAGGTGGTACCGTGTTTTTTCAACAGTTCACATTATGTTTAATATTTAAAACACGAATCGAAAAGGCACTGTCCAACATTGTCGTCACAATGTCAATCACCTTCCTAGTTGACCAAATTTTTCAAAATGTTTACATCAGCTTGAGAAGGAGGAAGAACTTCGTAGAATGCCCATTAACTCTCCAAATCAATCAGTCCAGCTCAACAATAACCTGTTGAAATTTCCTATCATTAAAAGGCATGTCGGTGAAGAGCCTCTGCTAAACTTCCTCTGCAGTGGTCAACAGCTGAGCTGCTCTGGTTCAACACTAGTAGAAAAAGGTCTACCTCCATTCTCATTGCTTCAATACTTTGTGGGCACTTTGATTTCTTAGCTGCCGGGCTTCCGTTTTAGGTGACACATGGGACTCCACTGGTAATAACGGTGTGCTGACCTGAAATCTCAGAGCGTGAGTGACAGTGTGGCACAGTGATGTCTCATGTCTGTCTGTGTCTGTGCTCATGTCTAATGCAGCTGTGCAAACCTATGCAGGTGTCTTCTTGTCATCTCAGCTGGTTGTTGGGAAGGATCAACCCAAAGAATGATTTTTTTATAAAAAAGTCGAATAGGTTTGGATGAAATTGATATATTTATAAGAAAAAAATGCTTACCTTTTGAATGAAAATCTTTTTTTAGAGAGAAATATACCTGTACATTGTTATTTCTAGGCTCTTTTTTCATGTGTGTCCTAACAGTGAGTGAGTTGGACATTATCACTCATGCGTCTGTTTGTTTGACTGTTGGGCGTGGCAGGCAGTGGAGCCGGCCAGAGATTCACGAGTACTTCTAAAGTTCACCCAAATTATTCATCAATACGATGCGTACCTTACGGGAGAGACCCCGAGAAGCCTTGTGAATCTCAATGATTAATCCAAGAGTGCCACATAACTCGCAAATTCAGTTCACAGTTCTTGGTACCACTTCCTGATAAGTCACCCTTTATGAAGAGTTTATAAACTGTAATTAATTAGTTTTAATTGTTAATACATTATTGTACTAATGCTTTATAGATCAGTTATACGTCATTCATTAAAAAAAGCTGATTAATTAGTGAAAAATATTTCTTGCCCTTCATTAATAGCGTCAAGTCATTTGGGGGATAGTTAGATTCCCAAAAATGAGAACTATTCCTTTAGTAGTCATTAATAAGGGCCATTAAGCATTAAGTCTGTAGTTACAAATATTCAAAAATCATTGATAAAGAGTCAAGAGTTTCTCACTTTCTAATAAACCAACAGCAAAGGTTAGTAAGTAATCTGTAAATATAAATGAATAACTCATTACTTAAGGGTTCTTGCAACAAGAACAATTTGTAAATAGATTGTTAATGAATACATTTTGTTCCAGATGTTCAGCGGCCCTTTTCCAAGGGGTCAAACAATTCACTGGATGAGTCTTCCTAGCAAGCTGATCAAGTGGCCTTCTAAGGGAGGATAAACACCGGCCTTAGAGATTTTTCACAACTTGGGAACCCCAAATGTGTTTTTTTTATTTTTATTTAACCTTTATTTAACCAGTAAAGCCTCGTTGAGATTAAAAATCTCCTTTTCATGAGTGTCCTGGCCCAGATAGGCAGCACTGACAGTGAGGACCAGAGAAACAAGGTAAAATAGGTAACAAAATCAGAATTAAACAGAAATACGATGTGATTTCTTCCTAAAAAAATAAACCTAAATGGCACCTTAAAACAACCCAAAACGCATCTAAAACCATAAAATAACTAAGACCAGTCAAAAAACAATAACATAACAAGACCTCAAAAAATCAGCAGCCAGGAGAGAGAGCGTCCAGCGTCTGCAGCAATGATCTGAATTCACAAAGAGTTAATTCATGCAGCTATTAAAAGCTTTGTATAAAGGGTGCCTTATTAGAAAGGGAAGTGATGAGGGACTGTAAAGTAAAACAGAAACACGTTCCTCCTCCAGAAAGAAAGAAATGGAAAAGTGTGAAAATGGGAGCATTCAAAAACTGAACATTCCTATGAATGGATTTCTTCCATTGAGCTGATTGACAAGTGAGGAAAAGAACCCTGCGGCAGGCTCGGATTAAACACCAGTCACTCCTGCCACCAACACACTGTAATTTGTCTCCCTTCATGTCACATTTTAGTTAGAAAAACAATCCACTGTAACGTATTTGTTTCTGTCCACATTGTGTCCTAATTGCTGTTTCTGTTTCTTCTTTGACTGTTTGTATTGTTCGACACTGTGCTGATTCACTTTCAGTTTGAAAGCGTTTTTTTGAACGTCATCTTCTGCGTGTCTCCGTGGTAAACATCCCGACGCTGCGGCTGTGCGTCCGGTGCACGTCGCAGCGACAGACAGACGGACAGACAGGCCTGCCTCTGAGCCCGTCTTCTCTTGCTCGTCTCCACGTGGTCGGATGTTGTTTTGGAATTTAGTGCTTTCGGTGGGCTCATTGTGCTCCGTGTGAGTGCTTCCATTCACCACTGACTAACTGCACTGTTTCAGTTACAGAATGCTTCAAAACTATTCAAAATATTTATCATGCAATTTTCTTAGCATTTTGGGGATTATTTTGTACAAATAAATACTTTACAATCTGCTCGTCTCCCCGACTCGGCCTTGAAATGCAGGCGCTCTCCTGTGGTTCTCGCAGTCAGACGTTGTAAATAAGCTGTTTCTGTTGAAATATGAGAACACCATCATCTACAAAGTCTTCAGCAGGGAGAAGGGACCCAACTTAAGTCTTATCAAATAAACTGGATCATACGTCACTGCCTGCATGATGAGGGCAAACAAGCAAACTGAACGAGCAGCAGTAAGAAAGTCAGACCAGTAATATCACCACATCAGCAAACCTATCATCATGTCTTTGAAATTTAGTAGATGTTCATGGTTCCCAGGGGATTAACCCTGCTGACCTGTAGCACCTCCATCAGGTTCACATTTGTAGCTTTGAGTTAAATGTTTCAACAACTATTGGAGGAATTAGCATGACATTTGGTTCAAACATTCATGGTCCCTTCAGGATGAATTGTTCAAACTTTCGTGATCCTCTGACTTTCATCTAGCGCCACCACCAGATTACAATTTGAACATGTCTAATACCTTGGTTTATGAGCAAATACCTGCAAAACTAATGACAATCCCCATCAGCCGCAGCTGTACTTTGTTTTAGTAAATATTACCTGCTACATTATCATTGTCTTGGTAGTCTCTCAGCACTGCCAGCATGGCTGTCGACACTTACATTTATATTATATATACTGTATGTGTAAATATATATATTTATTCACTTATTTATTCAAGGAAATAGCTGCAGGTAGTGGCAATAAAGGTAGTGGTTTCCAGACTTAGAGCTGTGTATCCCACCTCAGTACTTTGTGAGTAACTACCAAAATGTGTTTGATGTAATGAGAATATACAAGTTTGCATCATTCCTCTTATATTTTGATCAGACTTAATCATGTCAGCCAGAAATGTTACCAAAAATAGAAACCAAAACCAAAGACAGACGGTATCAAGAGGCTTCCCAAAGACCAGTGCACAGTTCCTCCCATACACGTTTATTCACAGAAAGCAGAAAGTAAAAAGACACAGGTTTAAACTGAAGTTAAGCCTCAAAGCACTGACAAATGAGATCAGTCATTATGTGTCAAATATTTATTCCTTTAAAATGTTTATTACTGATTAAATTCATGTAGGGAAAAAAAATGAATAGTACATCTCTTTTTCTCCAGTGTACAGCAAACCACAGCTGACGAGTGTGTTTCAACTATCGCACACGGGGCATGTTTGACACATGCACAGATTGGTGTGCTAATTATGTGTGTATGTTTTATTTTGAATATAAACACACAAATATATTTATATATACACACACATACACGTAATGAATAGAAATCATAAAGTGTGAGATTTTGATACCATTCCTAGGCCCTGGAGGTCATAGTGGCCTCTCAACGAGTATCACAATCCCAAACCGGCTGCCAGGGTCCGCCCAGGGGGTGAAAACTGAACGTTTCCAACAGAAGCTTAGCCGACACCTACAGCTCTCTTCCATTTCTTACTCTCCCAAATTCAGAATAAAGAAGAAAAAAAAAACAAAAAAAAAAAACACATCAGTACTAGATGTTGTACAATGCTTCGGCCTCTGTGACAAACCCTGCACAGGGAGAGGGAGAGGAGTTCAGGTCCGGACGCACTGGGATCCAGTGCTGCAGTTCTCCCCCATTTAGTCTTACATTATCGCGGATGCCAAAAACACTGTGCGGTAACACTTCAGTTGAACAGGTAGCGGCGGGTTGTGACAGAGAAAAGTGAAGGAAAACATGACATCAGACTTTCACGTTAGTCAACTGTTAAGAATATTTCTGCAAGCTGAGAAAATACAGTAAATCCTCGACAGTCTAAATGCATGTCCGGCGTTACCTCTTACACACCCCTTCAAACAAAGTGTTACATGATCGAAAGCCACAGTCTGCTATGGATTGGAGGTCACTGCGACGACTAAGAGAAGCCGGTTTCCAGACTGGGAGGTACCTCGTGATCTTCGATGGGCAGAATGCAGGAGGTGAGTCGCTGTGAGAGGTGCTGATGTGTGGGCGTCGGGGACAAGGGGTGGGGGAGGGGTGGGTTTGGAGACAGTGGCTGCAGAAACACGGAAGGGAAATCGGCAGAGGGAAGGAGGGCAGCCCTGAGCGCTTCCTGAGGACTCAGCAGGGTCCCATCAGACCCTGATTCGCCCTGCCCCTAGGCCAACCAGGGGCCACTATGGCAACAGTGCAATGAGAGGCGCCACTGAGCTCTTGATCATTTTTTTTTCTATAATATTGGCAGTATCATTGTTTAAAAAAAAAAAAAAGATGGAGGAAAAGGTTTAAAAGCAAACCCTGAAAGCGTATTAAGACTGCAGTGAACAGTGCTTTCAGAGCTCCAGGAGTGGTTCCACTGCTCTGCCGCACTTAAAAAAAAAAAAAAAAAATACATAAAATCAAATATCGTTGGCTCAGGCTACTGTATGTTAGGGGGGAGAGGGCGGGAAGCTTGGCAAAATATAGACAAAGAAAAACAAAACATGAGAAGTCACCAGTTCTGTCCATCGGATTAGTTGCTAATGGTTGTCTACCAATCATCATCATCATCATCCGTGTGATATTTTTCCCCCGCATCAAGTCAAATAAAACAAAATCTATCAGTTCATGATCTCTTGGCGTGAGCCGCAGTAACCACGGTGTTTGAAACGTTGAAGCTGTAGAGAGGTGGTGGGACCTCCACTCTTACTCAGATGCCCGTCCCCCCCCCCAAAAAAAACTCCCAACCAACCAAACACCCCCCCACCCCCTCCCCGCCCCTCAAAAAATAAAAATAAACAAATAAATCCAGAAAAAGGTGAGCCCTCCTTCTCAGGCGCAGAGTCTGCCTCGACTCTGAATGTCCCGTGTGCAGTGGAATGAGAAGGAGAGATGAGATACTGATGGAAGAATACGGGGGATTATGTGGGTATAAATCTGAGCATTATGGCCGTCAGTTGTCAGCTCGCAGATCCTTTAACAAAGGAGGACCTCAGGTCAATAGTGCCCATCTGCTCAATTCCAAATAAAACTTGATCTGACGTTTAATAAAATCTGTACAATTTTTTTTGAAGTCTTCATGATTAGTTTGTCCAAAGGGGACATTTTTTCCATTTATTTATTTATTTTTAAATCTTTACCGTATATTTATTAAATCTTTTCTCTTTAATTTAGATGCTCTGAGTCCCATCTTGTGTGTATGCGTGTGTGAAGAATAGACTCCGTTGGCCTTTTGTGGATGGCGTTCGAGTTTGCTAGCAGCACTTTTTCTTTCGTTTACTGTTCCGGGTGAGTTTGACCACGTCGTTCTGTTGCTGCTGCTGCTGCTTGGCGAGCACCTCCTTCTTGGCTCTTAGCACTAGCTCTGTGATGCAGTTGAACATCTGCAGGAGAAGCACAAAGCCGACGGTGGTGAGTACAGCGGTCAGCCAGACAGATCGGCACATCTAACACAGCAGTTTATGAAAAGTGTACAGATTCTTTTTTTTTTTAGACTGTAAGAAGAGACAGTCTCATGTTTGACATGTCAGAGTTTGGATTTTTCCAATCACAACCAACACCCTGGTATTTTCACAGCATTAAACCAACAGCTCGACATTTTGGGAAATGTTTATTCTTGCAGCTTACAGCTGGTTAGCTTTGCTTACCATAAGCAGTGGGAAAGGGGGAGGCAGCTAGTCTGGCTCTGTCTAAAAGATAAAACAAAATCTAATCTAATTCTCTAAATTTGCTAATTTATAGGTTTGGTTTTACTGAGGGTAATGTGCTGGACTATTTCTTGGCCTAGAGCAGCTCTGGTTGCCTGGCAACCTCAGCGTGATGTCATAAAACGTGTTAGTGATCTTTGGAGATGCTGGTAGGTGGATTTTGTTACCTTTGCACACAGCCAGGCTCGCTGTGTCTGCTTATTTCCAGTCTTTATGCTAAGCTAAGTTAGCTATATGAAGATGTTGAGCTGGGCTTTTGGAAATTGTCCTCAATTAATCCTTTAAATCGAGGAAATGTTCACCAGAGTAACTGATAATGAAAGAAATTGTTGGTCGCAGCCCTAAACACTATTCCTTTCAGGAACGGTCTGCACAATAAGCCGCAGAGACAGCCTGCTGATCAGCAGGTAGTGCAGAGCATTCCGACATGCTGCCTAATGCAAGCCTTGAGCTGAGCTGCTCTGCATACCAGGCATGTCCCTGAAACGTCTCCTAACAAACACAGCAGAAACAGTGAGTTACCTCTTCAACATTGATGTTCTCTTTTGCACTCGTCTCAAACAGATTGATTCCCATCTGCTCTGCAAACTTCTGCGCGTCAGTCGTCTCAACCACCTTGGAGTTGGGGTCATCGTTTTTGTTTCCCACTGAAAATCAGAAACATCGCAGAGGTGAATCAACAGGGGCGGTTCGAGAAAATGGGTGTGCACTAGATTGAACGGTAGAGTCTATTTTTAGGTAAAGGGTGCCATGGGTGACTCACCTAATATTCGGCACACATCATCACAGTTCTGGTTGATTTCATGTAGCCATCGTTTGACGTTGACAAAGGACTCGGCACTCGTGACGTCGTATACCACTATGACCCCATGTGTTCCCCTGTAATATCTGGACATGCAGAGGGAGAGAGACACGGTCAGCCTTTGACGGTCATTCGGTGACTCAGTGAGTCCTGGAAATTACAATCTGAATAAAAAAATATATCCTCATATTGAGTAACTAGAACACACCACCTTATGTTTGCAAATGCATTAAAAATCTAGTTAGCAAGAAGCAGGTAGCTAAAAGTAATGGATACATGAATTAAATAAAGTAAAGTAAAGTAAAGTAAAGGATAAATGGTTCAACTGTCCAGCTTTTGTCACTCTCAAGTGGTAGCAATATGGATGCAAACTGGCATAATCACTGATTGTACAAAAATAAATTATCATATTTATGTTCAATACTTTTATATCATCAATTGTTAAATGATATTCACTTTAAAATCAATTTAAATTAAACCATTTGGAACGTGACAGATGGTGTTGATGAAGGGGTACTTGAGTTCATCTGATTAAAAGGTTGGGAGGCACTGAGGTAACCTTTGCTGATGTCCAACAGGTAGAGACAAACTTAATTGAATCATCTTAAAATTGTAAATAAATGAATTTATTCCGAATGAGCGATAGCTTCTTAGATTCCAGTCTGACATGAGTTCTGCAAAAGCAAAGATCTGGCCCTCTAAAAATGACAAAAACATCTAACTGTCTAGAGGGACTCAATGAACCCGATCTTAAGGAAACGCCATAGTCAATTTAAATGAATGCTACAATAATGCAACACTGAAACACATCAGACAGAGTGTGTGACTGCTTGAGTAAACTGCAGAACTGAGACCAGCATCTGTCCACACACAGACGACTGAACCAGAAGGTGACAGACGGACGGTTCAACTGTAAACCTGCAGCCAAGCTTCAAACTGTGCACCAGGCCTCAAAAAGGGAGCATCCCCAGTGTGGCTGCACCCGCCAAACAAAAACAAAGAACCTTTTGTCAGCTTACTGTGTGTGTGTGAGTGTGTGTGTGTGTGAGTGAGTGTCAGTGTTACTGCCTGCCGTGACAGTGTGGGGATACGGCTGAGTATGTCCCAATGTCCAGCAGTAATGGGCCACCAGTCAGCAGGGGTGTCTGTGTGTGTGTGCGCTCTCTTGTATAACTTTCTTTGTGAGAGCCAGTTTGAGTTTTAGACCATGGGAGTGAGGACTTTTTTGGAAAGTTAGGACATTTTGGCCAGTCTTCACTTTCTGAGACCCCTTGATGGATAAGACTTGGTTTTAAGGCTCATAGAGAATTAAGTTTAGGTTAAGGTTAGGCTAAGGGTCGGGGTCAGGCATTTAGTTTTGATGGTTGAGGTTAGGATAAGGGGGAAAGGGAATGCATTAGGTCAATGAATGTCCTCACAAGTATAGCTGTAGAAACGTGTGTGTGTGTGTGTGTCTGCTCAGTGCACATGAATAGAGAACCATAAACTACCAAAACACACACAGCAGGCATGTGGGGCCCAACCTGCAGTCACCTTTTTCTGCAGTAAAACTCTGCACAAACAGGATAATAAAATGTTAATGAAGTGGACTTCCCCCTCAGAATTCGGCAATCAAGGGGCGGCCTTGTGGCCTAGGGGTTTAAGGCGCTGGTCTCTGGTTCAAGTCCAACTGGGGATTTTTGTTGCATGTCATTGTCCACATGTCTCTCTTAATTATAATTCTCCCACATTTATGGGACCAAAAAAAAAAGACATCCCTATGTGTTCTTTTCTATACTATCAAGTTGGAAAAGCTATCCTGGCATCTCAGTTAATTTTTGATTTCCAGGGGCGTTATCGACGGGCGGAAACAACCAATCAAAGTCATGAAACGATGTCCTATCGGATGTACGGCAACACATATTTTGATTTAGTTTTAGTGTTCAGCCGCATAGCCTGAGGCTCTGACATCTGGCTCCCTCCCCCAGGCCAGCCAGCCCGAGTGGACCGATCAGACCTCTGCCCATGATCCATCTCCACGGTGAAATTCGTTTAGGACCTAATGAGGCACCACGCCACTAAATAAGCCGTCTGCTCGGTGGAGGGATTCCTGCGGGACGACCGTCAGCTGTGCTTCCAAACTAGGACGGTCATAGTCCTCGGAGGCTGAAGTGTCAGCACTGCAGAGGATTTCAAGTGTTCTGGGTGAATTTGACGTTGTGATCGTCCTTACTGCAGCGGTGCTGTTACATAATAACACCTGTCAAACATGCCCTCCTGGAGGAGAAAACTCACTCACATGGCCTGGACAGTGACAGTTTAATATCTTGTAAGAGTAGCCTCTGTCTGCTTCAGTCAAAGTCACAGAGGGGTGAGCAGGCAAGATGACTGCAGTTTGAGCTGTAGGTCACATCAATGCTGTTTCTCTCAGAGCTGCTCAGACGCTGTCTCATCAAACAGGGAGAGCGGCCGCATATTTATGCACAAATCTTATTTATCACGCACTGGGTGTCAATTCAGTACGACAATGTCAAGCCAGTCCCCGTACGCTGCATGGTAACTGAACGCCAAGTCCGTATTTCAGCAGGGCACTTACAAGAAAAAAGAAATCACGAGTATGACAGCTGGCATTAGTGCGAGACACTGGACACATGAGTAACTGGTTGTCAGACACAGTGAAGGAACGCTCAGGTAAAGAGTACCGCCGACAGCAGCAGGAGTAATCCTACTGCTGTTTAGCCATGGGGTGCAGTGTGTAGAGAGGCTGCTTTGAAGCTGCTAATAATAAACATTTTCATATCTACAATGGATCTAAACAACCATGTTTAATGTGAAAAGGGTCGCACAGACTCAGAGAATCATCACCCAACTCTGCAGTTCCCCTTAGCTCTATGGTTGACTTGGCAGTATCAAGGTATTATGGTATACCAGAGTATTTAGAAATCCTGTCATTTTCAACACCGTCAAAAATAGAGCCACTCCTCTTTCTATTAAACTGATAGGTAGATGCTGGTAGTGGACGGCACGCGCCACCAGAGGTTAGTTTCTGCTGGTGAAACAGGCAGCTAAGCTGAGAGAGGCGGCGACTGCGAGAGGTGGGAATAACGTCAGAGGCCTTGGAGCTGCTCACTCTCACGCCTCTGACAGACAGACACTTTTCACGCGCCACATATCCATTTTTCTCACGCAGCGACAAACAAATTTAGAACAGAGTTGGTGACACCCAAGCCTACGCTACGGAGCGTTTTAATGTCGTTCAGCTCATTGTTTTGCAACTTTACTGTTTTAAAGCACTCTCAGTTCTCTCATCATTGTTGTTTTCATAAGCTGTTTTTGGTGAAAAAGCTCTAAAAGACCACAGTACACCCCCCACTCAGCACCAAGCAGCAAACACACACTGGTAAACATGGTGGAGCGTTTAGCAGCTAAAGAGCCAGATATTTCCCTCAGGAGTTGGTAGAGACCAAAAACAGAGCTAAAAGAGAGTGAATGCTGGGCTTGCTTTTTTTTTTTTTGAGTGGGCAGGAACATGACTCCATATGAATGCTAATGGTGCTCCCTATCTGCTGGCTCTGTAAATAGGCAACTGTTTGCTGTTAAGTTAGCAATTTCAGCTTAATGGGTGATGATGTGTAAATGTTGCGTTTGCAGCTTGTTTCTGCTGCCCCCACATGGTCAGAGATAGTCTATCCAGACACAATGTAACTGGATAATCTTCAGAGTTCACTGTTAACATTAGAACTACTTTGAGGCAAAGAAAAAGTCCCTATGTAAACTTCCTATCTAGAGTAATAGGGACACTGACAATGTTGAATCATTATAATCATTATTATTACTACTCCTATTATTATTGTTAGTAGTGGTAATAGGGGTCATAACAACATGGTGAAAAAACATCTATTATAGATACAAGGTAATGATCAATACATTTCACAAAAAAATAACAATACCTTTTTAATATTTGAAGATCACATTAAATTGGCATTAACTGCGTTTTCTTGGCCATAGATCTAAAACAGTCACCTGGAGGTTAACCGCTGCTGTGTCTTCCAAGGACCCATTAAAACCTAACACGAGCGTGATGTAATCCAGTTTTATCCATTAGCACTGTGCTGTGAGCCGCAGGAGTCAAGGCAAATGATGCTGTGCGTTCTGAACGCTTGCCCGACAGGGAAAGTGTTTCGATTCAAGATTAGTGAGCAGCTGTTTGATGTGTGTTGATCAGCTGAGGCCAAACTGAACTGAAAAAAACGCCTTGTGTCAACATAATGAAATAATAATAATTAAACAATTCACCTGTGCAGACCAAAACAACTCTGAGACACCCAGAGCCGCGTGGAGGCTGTACAACACTGTGTGACACACACCACAAGCATAAGAGGGGGAAGACGCCCAGCTCTTGTCGTCATGTAGCACTACAGTAAGAGACCAGGAGCCTCCCTCTCACATCTGTAATTAGGATCTGTGGGGAATTCCACCCAGTTTCACAGATCAGCACCGACTCATTCTAGTTGTCTACAAACTGCTTCCTCAAATAATACCTAATCTGAGGGCCGCAAAGAGCCTTTCTTGGTTTCAGATTCAACTGCTGAAATGAAAATGACGAGCTTCACCCGAAAAGCCCAAACAATTGTGTGTGTGTGGATCTACTTACGTGGAGGTGATGGTGCGGAAGCGCTCCTGCCCTGCTGTATCCCAGATCTGTAGCTTCACCTTCTCCCCGTTGATCTCCACTGTCCGGATCTTGAAGTCCACGCCGATCGTGGTGATGTAGCTACCTGCACACACGCGTAACAGAAACGAAATCAAGTTGTTGACCTGCGACAGCAAAGTAAAAAAAAAAAGTCTTGAAATGACGCTACAGTGGCTGAGGTGGAGCCACGCACCTGAAAATGTGTTGTCTGCAAATCGCAGGAGGAGACTGCTCTTCCCCACTCCTGAGGAGGAAACACAAACACAGGATGAGGTTTAGAGTACAAAAAAAAAAAAAAAAAAGGGTGTATTCTTTATAATGTTAGACTCTCAGCTTTCAAACTAAATATTACAATTCTCTGAGGACGAACATGCTGAATTTCTGAGAGGTTTTGTGCACCACAAAACATCGAGTTTCCGTGGACTATCAGTGACGGCTGCAAACCAAACACAAGACGCCCCCCCGAACAGTCGCTGTAATCCTTGTGTACGTAAAGGTTTAGTGCTTCAAGTCATACAGACAAAGTTGAACCTGTTGCACAGTGACGGATTTAAGGTAAGCAAGGCTGCACCCTAGGTGTTCGTTTAAAGCATTTTGGTGACGCTTGCACCTACAGAAGCTTAATCAATGCAACAGCAGAGCAGACAAGGCTTGCATCAAAGCCATAGAGGCAGGACATCAAATGGAGCAAATATATCTATCTGGGATCCTAAAATTATCGTGCATAATAAATATATTTTTGGGAAGAAATAACAGTCACAGATGACAGGAGAGGAGAAAGCAGAGGAAGAAGGGGAATGGGATTTTTCAAAGGAAGATAGATGAAAGGGATCAGGACTGTGTCTTCAACAGATCGGTTGTCAGGTTACAGCTGGAAGTTGGGAAGCTGCTCTGCTGCTAAGCCTGGGGTGGGACTCAACCTAGAGCCCTGTTACTCTGCCTACCTATTGTGTTATTGTCATCTCATGTGCGATTGGTCCCAACATAAAGAGCTCTCAGGTTCCTGTGGGCTCCATGCTACAGAGTTTTGTTCAAACAAACACTAACCACTACTCTGCTTCAAAGCAGAGGAGAGGTCACCCCCTTTTTTTGTATTTTCGAAGCTTTCATGCCCTCCAGCGGTCCTGCTGTCTGTCTCACAAAACTGTGACATTTCCACCTTCAACTTTTGCAGCCTGGGACTCGCAAACAGAATTTCACGTCACACAACTGAGCTCGTGTCAAACCACTCTCGGCGAGCAGATATGTTACGTGCATGTGGTACTGTGGACAGGCCAGAGGCTGGACAAGCCCGAGCTAAGTGATGAAAGTTGGCGGCCCAGTGTGCAGCAGATCTGTCTAACACGCAGCTGAGGAGGAGCAGAGGTCAGGGCATCTCTCAACAGAGAATCTCCGCGCAGCACTAAAGACAGTTGTACTTCCATGCTGCAGCTGAGGGCAGGGACACTGGACTCTGTGTGCCAGGGGCAGTGAAGGGCTTGCTGTGCTGCCTTACCCTCTACTGTGAGCAGACAGCTGAGGGGGTAGTGCCAGGATCGGGGCTGTCAATGAACGCAAAGATCATCGCCCACGAGGCAGCCCTGCAGGGGCTGAGGCTGTTCCACTGCTGAAGGTGGAGCTGCATTAAAAAAAAGAGGGCATGTTTTCACTTTAATGGAGAGATACAAGAAGGCCAGCAGCACCTACCTGTGACTGTGACACTGTCTTAACACAAGAAAGACGCTCTCTGAACCTCTGCAGCCTGGCTGAGAGATGCACGTCAGTGATACCCACAGTGGGTACTACCCACCTCGCCGGACCCTGCCCGGCTGCAGGCTGCAGGCTGCAGGCAGCGGGCTGACACCAGCTGCAGTGCAGCGCTCCTCCACTGTTCAGCGGCTAGCACCATCATGCTAACCAGCTACATAACAAAACGCAGTTGAGTAGGTGAGCCCGGCCTCGCCGACCGTGCAGCCGACACAAAAAAGCCATTTTCATGTGGTGCAGAGACCCGCAGCTCCTCAGCTGACGTCGGCGGACCGTGAGCCCGGAGGTGTAACGTTAGCCCCACGGCAGGAGGAGGCGAGAGGCCACGGCGGAGGAGCGGGGAGCCCCGCGCCGTCCTGTGGCTCTCACAGCGCGTGTTTGGTCGTGGGGCTAAAACAAACGTCCGAGCCGACACGAGAGCAGCGGCGAGAAAATGTCCGGGAGACGAAGCCTGAAGATGTGGAGGCGATATCCGCCCCGGTCGGCTGACATGCCCAGCCCGGACGCACAACCTCCGCCCTGTCACCGCCACAGAAATATGGCGGATGTGTACATTTCACCAATCATTTCCATACAGAAATTACAAAATAACAAGTTGTAAACGCATCGTGGAAGCACACCGCCGGCCTACGGCTGCATTTCTTCCTCTCCCCTTGTAAAAAAACACGACAAGGCCCACTTCCCGTCCCGCATCCCCGGTGTCGGCTTACCACTGTCACCGATGATGAGCAGCTTGAAGAGGTAATCGTAGTCCCTGGCCATGCCGGTAGCTGGTGGCTCACCCCCGCCTTGTGCCGCTTCTTTGCTCGCTTTGCTGCCCGACCACCTCGGCTCGTAAAAAAAAAAATCACCTGCCCCCAGATATATGAGAGAAAACGACTACTACCGACGCTAGACACTGTTAGCCCCCCCGAGCCGGCGGCGTTTTTCTCGGGGTTTCGCGGCGTCAGCAATCCTCTCCCTCCGCTGCAAACAGCCGGAAACTCCGCTTCCTTCTCTGGTGGAGCTGCACCCAACTCTGACCCGGCCTCACTGCGCAGGCTCCGGCTACTGCACAGCCGTCCCATCCCATTGATGAACACAGGGCTCACGCTGCGAGGAGGGCAGCACACTTACACCATCCCGTCCATTCACAACAGCCACAATAAATCTGGATCCTTCACATTTCTTTAAAAATCATCACACACTGATAACCACCAACCATGGAATATAGTAAATCCACACAATCCCTCCATTAACACGAATCCGATTAATCGTATCCCATAGAAAAAGGTTAATATGTCCAAGTAACATAAAATATATTTTAAGTATTTCCCTTCCTTCAGGGTCACTACAACTGATAATTGTGCTTTTAGGGCCCAAAACAAGATGGGATGCTTCAGACAGCCAAGGAAGGAGGGCTGCATACATGTGGTTTGTCTGCATAATCCTCAAATGTACTGACAATTTAAAAAATGTCAAGTGCCGGTGGATAGAGCACACAGAACATCTGTGGAGCACCAGTGAGGTGTGATGAATGTCCCCACCATGAAGAAGACAGGTTTCCAATATTTCACACACTACATTATGAAAGCAAGATCTTTTTATTTTGTGTTGCCTTTTTACAACAGTATCACTGACATAAGAAGGATTTTTATTCTTATAAGGGGTTGCTTCCCCGGCCCCAAACAACTCCCAAACACAAAGTCCAAATAAAAGTTAAACACAGGGGTGTTGTTTCATTGCAGCCGCATCTTAAATGCTTGAAATCATTTTGGTAAAATAAGTAGCAAAACACTGAAATGTCAAAACAGAATTTGCCTCATGTAGTTCAGCACAGGAGAATAACCTGCATATTGTGAGATAAAATTTAAAAGAAAAAAGTTATTAATTGGGCATAAAGGCCGCTAAAACAATGACGCAAAGTGAGAAAGGAAAAAAAAAAATTAGTTGGGGAATATGTGGGAAAACACAACCCATCTCAGCCTTGGTCCATCAGAGGCAACATGGGCATGTGTGGTGAGTGTGTTGGGGGTTGTACAGTGGGGATCTGCAGAGATCATTTCATAGCTCAGTCCTGCTCCATCACGTTAGGATGGTGTCGTCTATCTCTTCATTGGAGTCTGGCAGGCTGGAGATTTTCTTCAATGACCGGCGGTGACACTCTGACAGCAGGTCGTTACTCGCAGAGTCCAGAATGGCAGTAATAGTCTGATTTGTAGAAAGAGCAAAGGTTAGAATAAAAAGTGTTTTCCTATATATGTTACAGAGATCTGTAAATGATGTAAATGAGTGTGTAGTCTGACCTGCATGGTTTCCTCTCCCTGGCGGAGTCGCAGCAGGTTGACGATGGTGTGTTCGCTCTGAGCTCTGACGCTGGTGTTCTTGTCCTTGGTGTTGTCCAGCAGACTCTTCAACAGGGGCTTGACGAGATTGGCCTCCATGGAGGGGGTTTCCGGGTCTTTGAACACCCACCACAGCACCCGCTCTGACACCAGTCTGATGTCACTTGACTGATTCTGAAGACTCTGTGAGGTCACACATACAACAGACGTCACAACACAAAACCTCCACCTATGACACTCTGTTGAAGCAGTTACTCATCACAGTATTCATCTTCTATACACACTATGTCTTCATTTACAGCTACTTGGTATCTGATCTGATATTTATCAGTCAGATATCAGCTTTCTTTATGAGGTTTTAGTGAATGACTGAACGCTTTGTGAAATTAATAATTTACAGCTGATATTTGACTCAAGTTCCTGGGGTTTCAGAGAATAAAAAAAAAAACTGGACAAAATATGCTGAACAATAATTTATACCTTAATACCATTAGGCCTAACTGAAGAGCATTGTAGTGACTTATTGCCCCTCACTTCCTCACTTAAAAAGAGAACTAATGGCCCGTGATTATCGGTTGAATATAATTGTTCCTGCTTTACCTTGACTAACTGAGTGATGATGCGCTGGGAAACACCACTGCTTCCCTCTGTTCTGAGATGATGCCTCATCAGGAATCCCATCGCTCTGATACCACTGGTAGCAATGGGGATCTGGAAGAAGAGCAGAGGCACAATGTGTAATGGCATGCGTGAGGGCAACCTGAATGCACAATGTAGGGGAACAGTTGAGGACATGGGACTGTAACCTATACTCATTGTTATATACCATACCTCTCATACGCCATATACGTTTGGAGTCTTTGTAGTTTAGAAAGACAAAAATGGGCAAATACTGATTACTTTCACTTTTGAACAGAACACATTGAATAGTGTAATAAAGGAAAAATCTGCAGAGCTTATCTTCTGAATGTCAGTGTGACAAAATTCAAAGAAGGCCAGTGTTGAGACATACAGGCTGGTATGTGATTAGACTACAGTTAGTTTCTTTGTTCAATCATGGATGCAATTTTTATTTATCTCCCTCTTAAATCCGTAGTTTGACAGTTTGGGAAAAAGTTTGGGAAGAAGATTGATACCACTCTCATGTCTGTAGGGAAAATACAAAGCTACAGCAGCGGAAACAGCTAGCCTTTCTCTGTCCAAAGGTAACAAAGTCCACCTACCAGCACCTCTCAAGCTCATTAATTAACACATTATATCTCATTGGTTTAATCAGTTTTGTTATGGGCTGGACTATTCCTTGGCCGGGAGCAGTGACTTCCTGGAGTCTCCACTGGTTGCCTGGCAATCTTACAATAACAAGACTCCAGCAAAGAAATAGTTTCAGCACGCAACTCCAGATAAAACCACAACTTCAATCATCAAATGATATCTTTAAAGGGGACTTGTACGGGATAGTCAGCAGCCACGTGGATCAGTTCATGAAGGAGCTGAGATATACATTGTCAAAAAACAGGGTGCCACACAAACTTTCTCCTCACCCTGTCAGCAGTGGCGTTGGCCAAAATTGTCTCTGTCACAGTATCGCAGTATTCCTTCCCACACAGCCTCTCAGGGGCAGATTTGACAGCTATGGCCATGGCCAAGCTACGGCCATGACGCACCATCCAGTCAACACCAGACACGTCCGCTTAAGGGAGGAAAAAACATTGTTAGCTAGTCTGAAGCTGCACAGGTAGCAGCAGAAAATGAGTCAAACTTTTTGGATACGGTTATGATGACAAATATCATGATAACGGTAACTACAAACATAGTTATAAAAAGGAAATGAAAAATACTTTGTGCTACCACTAAGCAAAAATACACATTTACTAGGTCATGATTACCATTTCAGTCTGTAGTTATTAATTGTTGTAATAAACAGCAGTTGATGACATTAAAATAGACAACCCATCATTAGTCAGTATGAATACATATAATATGTGATGCGTACTGTGACGATAACATATATAAATACCAACCCAAGACGTGTTGAAGTAACACACTCTTCAGCTCCTCCTCTGACAGGAAGGCACACAGCTCACCAACACAGCCGGCTGAGGCCATACGTGTTGCATCCTACGTGCACGCACACAGACAACCAGACAGACAGAGACAGGTTGTCATTTATTCTCAAACTGACATGGAGGCTCAAAACCACCTTTTTAGAAAACCACATCCTCTCTGCTTGACTTCCGTTTTCTACTGTGATCACAGAAGAAACTACACCACTGAACATGTCTCTGTGAAATCCCATTTAAGTGTTTATACATTGATACTTTATTTCACTGGTAATTTCTTAATGTATTCAGCAGCAATTACAGGCCCTGGGGTGAAAAAAACAGGCATGTCACCACAGATTTAAAAAAAAAAATTCTCTTGCTGCTGCAAGGCATCTGCTCCTCCTGTCATACCTCATCATGTCCCAGCATGCCTAGTAATGTGGTGGTGATGTTCTTGCGGATGGCTGGGTCCACCTTTGATCCAGCCCCCTGGATAACAAACCTTAAGGCTTGGAGCATAGTCTCCCTGTGAGATGGGGAAAGGGCACAAACCAAGCATGAGAACGAGAGCTGTACACCTTAAAAACATGCTTTTATACAATATGCAAAAAAAACATAAAACATACCATACTACCAAACCAGACGAAGCAGATACCAGTATTGATATTTTAAAATGTAAAAAATCCCATAATATATCTATGTATACATATACACACACACATACGTAGACATACACATACATATGTATATACATATACATACATACATACACACACACACACACACACACACACACACACACACACACACACATAAACAAGTAACAAAAACACAGATTTGGAACCCTTTAATTTGGTTATTAAAGAACTATAACCAAGATATGTACTGAGTGAGACTATTCCCAGTTGAAAAATTACCTGCAGTCAGTGCCCTCTGGTGGACAAACTATGTCATGGTGACACTATTTTTAAATAACTGCAAATATATATTTGGCCTTTCTGTACTGACATGTCTTGCTGTTGTCAGTTAGACATTGATCTATACTGACATATCTGTGATAAGTTAAAATCACTATAGTGATAACATAGGCCTCTAGTAAAGAAAATTTTGGGACAAATGTCACATCACAAGTTATTTATAGGTGGTGTTGACATGTTGTTTTTGTGGTGTGTTTCTTTCTGAGTTCCCAGCCCCGAGGTAGGGGCTGCTGCTTCAGACCACTTGTGGGTCCAATTGGTTCCAGGATTCCCAGCTAAATTAAGACAATCATTTTCTGTATTCCAGTGGAAATGATCTCAAATCAGTGTGTTCTGATCACTCAAACTACAATCATGTACTTAAGTATAGTAATATCATCCCAAACCCAAATTCAAAATGTCATCAAATATGATCGAACATGTGTTGTCTATCTGGGGGTCTGTGATATTAAAATCTTAATCATTCTGTTTTCTAAAAATAGTCTAAGAGCAGTATCTGACAGAGGAGACTTTAATCAGTTCGCCCTAACTAAAGATTTCAGTGTTGCTCTGCCGTATGAGAGCTCACCTGACTCCTGAGTCCTCAGCGTTGCGGATGGCGGCGAGCTGCTCAGTGAAGAGCGGGTCCACCTTGGTGTGGATGGAAACAAGCTGGCCCAGAGCCTCGGCGGCCCTCAGCCTTACCGCGCGGCTCGAGTCCTGCAGGGCCTTCAGGAAGGTGGTCTGCAGCTGAGGCAGGAAGGGCTTCAGGGCAATTCCCACCTGGAGGAGGAAAACAGGAGTACATCATTTTTTTTTTTTTTAAACAGTTTTGTGCCATTTACATGTCCCATGGGGAGGAGCAGGTACAGACCTTTGCCAGCAGCAGGGTGAGAGTCTCCAGCAGAGCAGTCTTCACTGTCCAGGCAAAGCGGTCTCCCAAGATACGAATGAGCGGTCCAGTGATGTTGACCACGGAGGGCCGCAGTGCCTCGGGGGAGGTCAGTTTGATGACCCCTCCCAATGCTTTAGCTGCCTCTTCTTTCTGCTCAGGGCTACCAGTGAGGACACCTTCTCTCAGGACAGGTAGGATACAGGTCACACCCTGTGGAAAATAACATAAAAGGATTAATAGGCCTGCAACAATCAATTATTTTCATTACCGATTAATCTGTCAATGAATGTTTTGGTTGCAGGAGGAGACTTCTTACCTTCTTGGGCAGACAGAATCCAGGCAGGTGCTGACCCTTAACATCTGAAGCTGCTGATTTAATGTCTCGATGCAGGTCATCAATCAGAGCCAGCTGGCTGCTTGCATCCAGTTTCTGTACGAGAACAACAATCAAACCACATTTACATTGATTAAGAAATAATCAAAAGGATCTGTACTGTTAATGTGTGCAGAAATCTATGCTGTTGAATTGTCTTTACACCAGCGCCAAGACAAAAGTCGGTACAAATACTGCCCACTTTTACTTGCACGTCAACACACCTTGGTAATGGAGTTGATGGTGTCCCAGCTCTGAGACAGGACCTCTGGGTTGGTGTCATTGAGAAGACGGATGAGGCCTGACAGCAGGTTGCGAGTATGGGTGCTGTAGTCCAGGCGGGTACGGGCAAAGTAGGCGTTGAGGATGGTGACGGCAGCCTGTCTGAGGCCGGGGTCAGGGCCTCGTGAGGCCTCCAGCAGGTCATCTATAATGATCCGCTGGCCCACTTCATCCTCCACTGAGAGGATCACTGTTTGACAGCTGCACAGCTCCTGAAGCAAACGGTAACACACAGGAGTTATGGTTAGTTCTTCACGAGGAAGAATCAAAAGACAACAGCAGCATTAGATACTAAAACTGGTGAATGCTGGAGTTACCTGTGCTTCGTCCTCTGTTCCCAGCTTTCCTTTGAGGGAGGAGAGCAAGGCGGGGAGGATGACCCCGAGGTGGCGTGTCAGAGCGTCTCCAGCCACAGCGGAAAGGAAGGCCAACACACGGGTGTTCACGGGAGGAGCGGTCAGCTGGTACGACAAGAGCGTGCATTAGACACAGCCAGACGCAGTAATAAGGCCACAAAAAGGAAAACTTAATTGTGACACTTTACCTTTGGAACCAAGTAAGGCAGCACAGAGCGACTCTTCACGGCCATGACTTGCTTCAGGCCGTCCAAAGCAAACTCAGCTGTCTCCTCGTCGTCCTGAGAACAGACACTCACCGTATTAAAACCCAGGTTTAAAACTTTTGAATGCTGTCTGTATTACGTTTGAGTCCTCGTTCCCTCACCAGCTGTTTGAGCAGAGTAGGCAGGATGTCGTCCAGTGCCTGGTAACCAATGGTTGCATGGAGCTGCTCGAAGGTTTTGGCTGCAGCCTCTCGGACCTCCTCCAGAGGGTCACAGAGAGCCTTCCTCACGGTGGGGACAAGTGACTCAGAGAATACGAGCACCTGCAGTACAAAAACCATCAGGTTAATAATGTACGATGTAAATTCCTTGCATTTTGTCTTTTTTGGATAGAGACTGACTCAGAGAACCTGAGGAGAGAGGAGGTTATGACATGCAGCTAAGATCCCTGGCCAGAATCACACCTGTACCATGTGGCATCTGTCCTAACCACCATGACTCTCAGATTGGCCCTTGCTGAATCTATCTAAAATTTAAAATCAGTCAGAAATGGACAAAGACATTGTTACTTAAATTTACATCATAATATCCAATAGTTCGACTGTAAATCCAGCAAAGACTTGTGCTTTCGAATGCACAAGACTGATGTAAAAGTTTGATATGTCTATAGACAGATCAACAAGCTAGCCTTATGCTTGGCATCACTGCAGAGACCTTGTAATATACAGAACATGGAATTCTTTATAAAAAATAAAAAATGTTATTGGGTTCTGTTTTGAATATTAAACAGCTGGTAACTGGTATCTAATAAATAAAAATCAATAATAATAAAATCTCAGTTAAAATTTGCATTTTGAAAACACCTTTTCCAGTGCAAACACAGTTAATTACGTACGTTACCTACGTAATGGCTAAACTAAATATTATAATTATTGAGTATTTTAGTTATTAAGAGGCTCCATTGCATTCCTCTTCATGGAATGGGAGACAAGAATGTTTGAAAGAGACATTATATCCTGGTTTAAAACTAATCTGCTTCTTTAAAAGACATCTGTAAAACACAAAACATGAACCTTAATTATGTTTTGACTGTAGCTTTGAATCCTGGGAAAAGCTCAGTGCTCCTGTTTTTCCATAAATAAAATAACTCTTAGAGTGTTTGTTGTGTCTCTCCTGCTGTAGGCAACTATAATCTTAATCTCATTCAGCCCCACTAGCTATGAAACTAGGTGCTTGTAGAGTAACAGAAATGTGTGTGTTAAAGTGCCTGCGTGACTCACAGCGTCTTTGCTGGTGGACTTCATGATCTCACTGAGGCCGATGCAGACTCCCTGCCTCTCGTCGCTCTTGTCTGAGCGCAGTCCCTCCTCCAGGATGGGAATGATCTCAGGGAGGATCTTCTCTCCCAGCTTCCTCACCAGATCGCCCAGCGTGCGAGCAGCGATCTAAAACCGCACAACACACAGGCATCAGTAAAAGGCGCTTCGGAGGCACTTTCACAGCAACAGGAAAAAACAAACACTGCTGACAGTCGCCAACCAGGGAACATAAAAACAGAGTGAGTCTACAAAGTTCAAAGCAGTACTACCGTTCTCTTGTCAGGGCAGGTGGAAGCCAAGAAGCCCAGCAAAAGAGTGAAGAGGGTGGGGAGGATCTCTCGCAGAGTTCTGGGGGTGTTGGACACCACGATCTTCCACACGTGGAGGGAAGCCTGTCGAACCACCAGCTGAGTGTCTGAACGGCCCATGTAGAGGCCAGAGAGGACGCGATTACGCCGCTCAGCGCCAAGAGCTCCAATGATAGCCTGGGAGAGATAAAGTCAAAGGTCATTGATCCTCTACACCTTTGTCTATAGACACTTTTCAAAAACAGGCCAACACCATTTTTTTGGTACATGTGTAAATGTACACGTACTTTATTGGATGCAGCTGTTCCAAAGTTGTCATCCTCGGACGCAGTCTCTGTGGTCATCTTTCCTGTCACTCCAGAGATATGGAACAACAGATCTCCAAGCAGCTGCACAGAGCTGAACCTGCAAGCCAACAACAACAACGGGACGCTCACCTAGTCAATATGAGAGTGACATTTATTCAATCACTGATGTGTTACCGTGTGTTTAAGTCTGACCTGATTCTCCACAGGTCATCAAACAGGCCCTGTTCCAGCTCAGGAAGCAGCAGAGCGATGGCGGTCTCGGCATACATGCTGATGATTCTCTGGCCGGCTCGCAGTGCCGTGTCTCTCACATACTCGTTCTCATCAGCCAGAGCCTGGGGGACAACACAGAGAGGGTAAGAGCAAGGGTTGAAGACCCTGGATTGAGATTGTACTTTTTCTGGCCAAAATCTGTTCCTGTATCCAGCAAAAAAATACCTGCTGGAACATGGTATTTTTAGCATGTGTATGTATGAGTGTGCGTGCACTGAAGACTATGTACTGAAACAAGGATGCTTTCTCCAAACCTCGTTGTTTGAAATATGCTTAACAGCAACAAAACGCAAAACATTACCTTGAGAATGCAGGGGATGATGGGCCCGACGTAGGGAGTAAACTTGTCTCCAAAGGTGAGGGGCAGGTAGATGAACATCATGATGTAGCCATCTCTGACGTGGGAAGCGATGTCTGTCTTGCTGGCTGTTTGCACCACATCTGGCATCAGCTTGTCCAACTTCTCCACTCCCAGTCCAGCCATCACCTCAGCCAGACCTGAAGACCAATGCGCAAATCATCCAGGGAGTCACGTGTATGTTATGAAGAGCGAATCAGAAACGACACAGGCTCAGAGTGTAGAACAACCCACCTTGCGCAGCTCCAGAGCGATCTACAGAACTCTGTTCAGAGGCCAGTGTCTCCATGAGCCACGGCAGCAGGTCATCAAAGCAGGATTCACCCATCCCCTTCACCATGGCACCCAGGGCTTTGGCTGAAACTGTACGTACCTGAAGAGGAGAAGAAGAAGAGCAGTTACAGCTTTAAGTTTACACCCACAGAGAACATATTACTGTAGTACTGTACTGTTTGTATCACTAAACACACCTCAGGCACTGGGTCCAACAGAGAGGCTTTCAGTCCAGGAATAACACTAGGCAGGTAGGGTGACAGATCCTATAAACAAAAACACATATTACACATAAACATAAACAAAATGTCCTCACAATACACTGGTTTGAAGGAGTAGTAAAAGCTTAATTTTGTTTTTAGTTCATTGTAATATTTAGTCACTGCTATGTACCTTCTGGTCAGTGAGGGAGTACATGTTGCCAATGATCTGAGCGGCCATCTTGCGAGTGTCCGTGGAGCGATCCTGGAAGGCTCTCTGAACGATGGGCATGATGAGGGCCAGTGAGGGGGCATCAATGAAATGTACAAACTTGGTGTCCAGCAGCGTCTGCAGGCACGTCTGGGTCCTCCTGGACGGGTCCGTGAGAGCGTCCAGTAGGATTGGGGTAATAGCTGAGAGAGGAACAATGACATTGGTATCAAAATACTAGTTTACTAAACATCAGTGGTACTTCTCAAAGATGTACTTATTCTTTGATTGCAAGCCTTGTTTCTATATGTTGTATTTTTCATAACTGTAATTTTGATTAATGCCTGGCATCATTCAAACTAATACATTTCTGGCAGCATTTCTTAACTGCTAATTATTTATACTGAATTTCTCTGATTGGCAATGTCAAAATATAAATTAATGTATATTTAATGCACATGGCAGTTGAAATAATTGTGATTATAAACTTGCTTTATACAACTTTTTTCCCAACACCTCTAAACAGACTGATGTGTAAAATCGGTAGAGCTCCACTTTAACGGAGCTCTGTTCAGTAGGCACAATAAAAAGCTGTTTTGAATATTGTAGAACCCTGTAATAATTAGAAATGGACATACAGCCCCCCCCCGAAAGCTTGACCCCATGACTCTGAGTCACTTACCCAGGATTTCGGGGTTGCGGATGACAGAGCCGATCTGTCGGAGGGCCTGTTGGCCGGCTTTCTGCACCTTCACGTGGGAGTCAGTCAGCACCTCAGTCAACTTGGGCACGATGCTGGGCAGGCAGGAGGACAACTGCTTGGGTGCACAGAAAGCCATGGCACCTAGCAACTCTACCGAGCCTGGAGGAAAGAGGGGGGGTCATTCACAACAAGCGTCTGTTTGAGAGCATTCAACAACTCATTTGATTGTGACAATAAGGATGTACCTGAAAACTTTTCTTCATGACATTAAAATCTCCATATGTGACAAGACTGTGCATATGTATATAATACACGTATACAGTAGTATGTATGCTGGGACATAACTTTCCAGTTAGGGGCTCCTCACCTGCTTTAGTTCTCCAGGACTCCTCCTCCAGGGCCACCAGCAGGGAGGGCAGGACCAGCTTCACTCCGTGGGCACTCAGGTTCCTCATCACAGCCTTGGCACAGTCATCTGCAGCCTGGTGGAGGAGAAGGCAGGGGTTTAAACTTCAGACTCCTTAACTTCTTAGAATTTAAAGCAAGACACTCTGAGGATAAATCTATGAAAAGTAAAATGCATTTCAATGCCTTGTGAGACTTATTTGAGTGGAGAGTGAGATATTAATGCAGAGGAGACAGTGGACTCTGGGATATGATCTGACTGCTCACCTCTCTGACATACTGGTTTCCGTCTCCAAAGCAGAGCAAGAGGTGAGGCAGCACATGGACCACATACGGCTCAAACAGCTTTCCCAACATGTTACACAGCATCTCAAAGGCAAACAGTGCTCCTGGACAGAGACAAACAGTTGGTCAGTGGTTTCTAAAGTCTTGCCAGTGGATGGTGGCTTTTAGTACTCGTGTAATACAATGAAGACAACGTAGTTTGACATAAAAAATATCTGCATCAACAGGTGTAAATTAATACAAAAACAAACAGTTCAGTGGTAAACTTCACAGACCTTCTCTCCGTCTAAAGTTTTTCTTGTCCTGGATGGCATCGGTCAGCGTGGTCATGATGTCCTGTTGTTTGAGCGCCAGGATTCCGAGACCTTTGACCAGGCCGGCCAGTCCGTACGCTGCTCCCTTCCTCTCTGCGTACTTGTCGCTCTCTAGCAGTAGCTGCAGCAGGTTCTTTACAATCCCTGCAGCGTCCTCCTTGATGGCAGGGACTAGAGGAGGTAAACAGCTGGCCACAGACTCCTGGACCTGATGAGGGATGACAGACCACATGAGAGTGGATGAATGTGGAGTGAAGAAATGTGAATGAAGAGTATGGGAGTGCCAGCAAGATAGGATCTGTATAAAAAAAGAGAAACTCTTGGATGATTACCTGCTGTGAAGGTGTAGAGAGTGCAGTGATGAGCTTGGCTACAATGGGTTTGACCTTGGGGTCGTTCTTGTCCAGATGTTTGGCCAAGGAGCCCATGAGAATAACCACACTCTGACGGACAGAGTCGTAGCTGGCATCCTGGGGGGCGTTCTTCAGAAACTCCTCAAACACCGGCAGCAGGGAGCTCACGTTGTCCTGTTACATAAAGCAGGTACATACAAGACAGCGTAACATAAATGGTCATATAATATGTAGTACATACTCAAAACCATCTGTGTGTTTATGCACTGAAATGTACAGAAGTTCGCTGAAAAAAGGATTGAGAAGTACCTTTCCGTGTGTGTTGAGTGCAGAGAGGGCAGCGTCCAGCATGCAGCGCCGCACCTCAGTGTGGCGGTCGTTCAGAGCATCGGGAACAAAGAAGAGGAAGAGAGGGGTGACCTGAGCTTCGTCCAGGTACTGGGACAGCTTGTTCAGAGCCAGAGCAATTCCACACCTGACAAAGAAGTGTGTGCGACAAAAGAGCTCAGTGCACAAGATTATAATACTATGTGATATATAACAGCGTAAACAAGACATTAGACTGTCAAGGTAAAATTCTCAAAATGCACCTTCTACCTTTCTGTCAACATTATTATTTTTTGCCATCTTATCGCTCCCTGTTGGAACTAATCCAAATGTTCCTGCCTTGACTGATAGTAGGCTAATGTGGATATTACGGTGGTTAATTGTGCATTTATGAGCTTGGGTCCCTGGCACATACTGATTTTCAATTTTGGCTCCCAAGACAAGAAATGTTAAAAAACACTGGTATCTCTCTATTTTTGCTTATAAACTGGTAAATAAAATTTACCTGGCCTCCCATTGGTCAGGTGGGGCTTCAGAGATGACTCTGCCCAGGGCATCCAGTACAGGAGGTGGTCTCTTTAAAAACAAAAATTACAAATATATCACACTTTGGTGCTTAAATTCATTCAGAGTAATGCTGTTATCTGACCATGGTGCGGGTTCTTACATAGAGTTTTTGGTGGTAGAGCTCAGTGAGCTGGCCGAGCACTGTGGCAGACTGGTCTGTATACTGGGACACGGCGTTTGACAGAGCTTCAGCAGCAGCAGAACGGACGGCCTCCTCGTGGTGGGTGACGTCTCCAATGAGCAGGGAGCAGAGCTCGGGAACCAACTCCAGATCCAGAGACTCCCAGAGTCTGAGGAGGAAGGACAAGCCAAGAAATTAGTTGAATTTACAACAAGGTTTCTTCGGGTTTCTCCTTCCCAGTCCAAAAATCTAATTTTGCAGGATAAAAACATAATTTAAGTGACATTTAAAACAGCACGGTTAAACTTTTAATTATTCTCATAATGGTCTGGTAGTATATAGTATACTGTATATGCATATAGTATACAATACATACTTTTCAGCTAAGGCTCGGCCCTCCTCCTCAACATCAAACCTGGCAACCCAAACCCTGCGCAGCAAACTCAGCCCACTGGCCTCTGTGCTGTCTGTCGACAGGGCAAACTCCATCTCCAGCAATCCCTGAGCACAGAGAGATGGGACGTTAATAGCATGTCTAATGGGAATACACATACGCACGGGCTCTGCAATTTGCCACTTGACCAAGGTTAACACTAAATATGTTAAAAGCAGTGTTTTAATCTTGATCTAGAAAATATGTTTCTTTTATGGTGAACGAAAATGTGTTTCACATTTTTTTTCCACAAGCTTAACCTTTACTCTACTGCGGGGTAGGCCATCTTTAACAAATATCAAAATGAAGCGATCCAAAGCTCACCCTGAGGGCAGCATCCCGAACAGAGAAGCAGGGTGACAGGAGGACGTTGAGAAGGACGTCTATTTCTGGTTGCTCTGCTACGGTGCAGCCATCTCCTCCTCCAGCACTGGCACACAGCGCTGTCAGGCACTGAGAAGCCAACACCTGAAACCCAGAGTGTGAAAAAAGTCTCACATCGCAGGGCTAAGCAGCAATTCTGTCATCCATGAGGCAATATCAGGTTGTTTCAACAGGACACAGAAACAGAATGGAACAATGGAGAAAAAGAGATCAAAACAGAAAATGCGTGTGTGTATGTTCTCTCTCTCTCTCTCTCTCTCACACACACACACACAATAGATTTTTTTTAAATTTGAAATGAATTTCAACTCTGTGTGTAAAATCCCTTGTTTACCTGGAGTCTCGGGGTGGCTGTGGAGATGATTCTTGTCAGTAGCAGCAGCATGTTTACACGTGGAAGCAGCTCGGGGCCATTCTGAGACAAGAAAACACAACTGTTAGTACATGAATCCATTCAACTTTAAAATAAATGGCAGTACTGTGACAGAGCTTTCTCAATTTGCTATGCCAGTTATTTTTTACAGACCAATGGCTCTGCGTAATAGCTATGAACAAGGTGTGCGAACACAAAAGACAGCTATGTAGATGACTGGTGACTAAATAAATGCTGACACAAATGGAGTGCATGGCAAACGATTTCTCTTTGTCAGTTCTGGTTGTCGGCACTGATTACTTTTTTTCTTCTTCACATAAATAATGTATTTTCCAACCATTTTCTTGTGCAAAAATGCGATGGAGACGTTTGTCTCTACCTCATCTATAACAATGTCATCCATGTCTGTCTCGGCCCGAAGTTGCGAGTGTTCGCTGACGACTTGCAGGGCTCTGGTCATCAAGTTCTCTGTCTCCTCGTCGCTGCCTGAAGACTCCCTGAGCATGGCATTGAGGAGAGGGAAGCAGAAGGAGAAAGCAGGAGCAGACAGTGGAGCCACGTCTAAGGAAAAGAACAAAAACACCAAAGAAACAAGAAAGCAGTCAGTATTGCCAGCACTGAGTCGCATCTATTATCTTAGTTTCTTGCTACAACTCTGACTTGCTACTGGGATTACATTTTAATGTACTTCATATTTCCTCTCACTACTCCCTACTCTGGGTTTCCATTGCAACTGTAACTTTCATTAGTGTCCATGACTGTGCTCACCACCAGTCTTGGCCTCTCTCTGTGGGACAGTGTGGTTGTGCAGCAGCAGTATGGTGCGGTGGGCTGCTGTGTCCAGGTCCTCCTGTCCCCAGGCCTCATCCAGGTCGCACTCTGGCTTCAGCAACCGTAAAGTCACGTGTCCGACGAGCATGGCTAGTTAGGGGGGAAAAAAGTTTACTTGAGATGCTGAGGCTATGTCTATCAATGCAATACAATACAATACTAAGACATGGCATGTACCTAGAGAGTGAAGGTGTTTGGGCATGAGACACACTCCAATGTCCAAGAAGACCTGCTGGATGCGTGGAGCAGCCAGAGGGGATTGTAGCAGAGGAATTAGGACCTGGAGGACAGAGGGGAGCTCCCTGGTGATCTGAGGTATTCTCTCTTTCAGAGTGGCTTCCAGGAGGCCCACCACACTCTGCAACTCCACATCCATCTGGTGACAACAAGAAGTAAGCCAAAGCTCAGTGAGGAGAAATTAAGAATGTCACGCCTCAGGCGCTCAGTTTCAGTTTTAATTACTTTTGGTGACTCGGTTTCATACCCCTTGAAGTCTCTTGCGAATAGCGGCCTCCTTTTCCAGCTGGATTTGCATCATTTCTTTCTGTTTGCTGGTTAGCTGCAATTCCTCTTTGATGCCTTTTTTCTTCTTTAGCTCCTGTAAGATCAAAGAGAGATCAGAATGTGTTCCAGACATTAACAGCACCAAAAATAATACCACACAGTGGTGGTAAGAGCACTTTACCTCCTGTAACTCCAGTTCAATGATCTGTTCCTTGTAGGAGTAGGCCTTGTTCTCTCTCTTCATGTTAGCTTTCTTCGTGCTTTCCTTCTGGGCACTGTAGCAAGCGTAGAGGCGGAAGACAAGTAAATAAATGCAAAAACTGAAAACAGAAAGTTCTGGCGACTGCTGTTGAGTTCAGGATTCCCCAGAGGTAGGAGAGGTTGTGTGTTACCTCTGGATGATGCTGTTGTCATACAGTTCTCCTTCGGGTGTCAGCATGATGGCGTACTCCTCCCTGGTGACCTGGAGTAGAGCGGGTTGGGAAAGCCCCTCGGTGACATGAGTGATTACCCGTGGTAAAAGCTTGTTGGGGGAGAGGCCGGAGAGGGCACCGACAGCATTTTTCACCGCCTGAAGAGAAAAAAACGTGACCACTAAACACCCTGGTAGAGTGTACGAAAATGTTGCCTGATTGTATCCTTCAATCAACTTTGGTTTCTTCACAAGAATCAGTTAAATGCACTTTTGTGTGTATAAATCTCATGTAAAGGCGTAATAAAGAGGTGTGTGTTATTTTCAAACCTGGTTGTCTGCGTTAACCTCCAGTAGGTGTGGCAAAATAGCCTCCAGGTTCTTCTCTATGAATTCTTCGGCTTTTATGTTCATGGTGGAGAGCAGAATAGGCCAGAGGCCACGGCGAGCTCCAACTGAAAGGGAGGGAGTGGATGAGATGTCAAATGCACCAAAACACTACCCCAACAATGTTATTAAACAACAAAAACCTGTTAATGGTAAACCTGACTGTGGATAACAGGGCAGCAGATTCCTTCAGAAGAGCGAGTCATTCTCATACCTATGGATGGATGATGAGTCACTATGAGGATCTCCATGGCCAAATTCTCTGCCTCGGTGGGGTCGCCCCATTGGCTGGCAGAGGAGCAGATAACACACAGCGTGTCCAGCAGGACACGAGGGGGAATGTAGCTGCGACCCAGCTCAGTCAGCTCTCCTGAGTCTGACACCAGGACATCCTGGGGCAGCACCTGAAAGTTTACAGCGTACAGTCAGTAAAAGTCAGGCGGAGAGAAAAAAATACCTAAACTGATGATCCACAACCAATGTTTTTATGTTTTTGAGGTCTATGGTGAATAATCAGTCTGTACTTTGTGTTTGTTGATGACCACGCGCAGTTCCCACAGAAGGCCATGGGCAAGACTGGATCCACCCAGAGAGGAGAGCAGCTTCCTGACTGTCTGTTGTGCCCGCTTCCTCACACGCCAGCTCCGAGACAGCAGAACCGCGACTGTGGCGTGATGATACATCCTACAGAGCAGTCACATGCGGGAAAGATAAACTACTGATTAAAGCACTACAGGATAAAAGTAAATGAGAAAAATCTGTAACAAATTTCTGTTCAGCATTTTTCCTGCCCAAAAAGATAGATTTGATCCCTTTTTGAGAAAAACCTTCAGAAAGCAAATAGTTACAGGAAATCAGTGTTTATAAGCAAAACCCACTTCATTAGACATTAGTCCCAGATCTCCCCCTGGTGGATATACCTTTCAAAACCTCCAAGAAGACACAAAGTACGCAGGCACATTACTGGTGTACGAATTGTTTAACCTTGTGTATAATCCATTTTCGGGGCCAGAAGTTGTCTTCATGTTAACAGAGGGACAGACTCACTGTGATTTGCTGGTGTTAAGCCTGTGAGCATGGTCCAGGAAGAGCCTTTCACAGAGCAGCAGCACTGTGAGCAGAGCTAAAGACAGAGTGGAAAGGACAGACACAAGCCATCATTTCATATATCAATATTTCAGAACATTCATGAGCCTTTAAGCTAGTGAAAGATGTTGCCTTACTTTCCTCGTTGGCCTGAAAGAGGAACTTCTCTGTGGTGAAAAGTGGCTTCTTCTCATCTAAGATCAGGTTCCAAAAGCTGGAGAACTTGGCCTCTGCAGGGACAAAAAGACAAAAAATCCTTAAATCCTTGTAAACTAAGACTTGTTTAACAGTGTCCTTAAGTGGGAAAAGGTTAACTGTTGAGATGCCAGCCTCACCTGTCTGCGTCTCCAGCAGTGCCAGCCGACTCAAAAGAACAGAAGCTGCCACGCCTTCTGCCAGCAGAGCATGCTGGGAGTTCTGAGCCACAGCCTTCTCAACTGTTTGGAGGAGCAAGGGCATGAGGACTGAGGCTTGAGCCAGAGTGTCACCTGAAAACCAGGGATATGGTGACAGCACAGGATTAAAGATGGAGTTCAACTTAAGGATCTGTACAGTCAACACGTAGCAAACCGTCTCTTGTGTGACTGACCTCTGAAGGCCCCCAACATGGCCTGAAGGTAGGCGTGTCGAACCAGAGAAGTGGAGGTCTTGAGGGTGAAAGCTTTCTTCAACCAATCCAGCAGAGTGACGGGAACTTCCACGGTAAGACGACTGCTCCACTGGGAGAGTACAGACACTGCATGCACCAGGGTACCCTCGTGAACTAAATGAAAAACGATCAAAGTTAGTACTAGACTGAAACATTACGCTGTGGTCTCTTGAAGAATGTCCAGGCAAGGTATTGATTTATGTTGTCTTGCATTCTGGCAGGAAGGAGAGGAAGAAAAGACAGAGCAGCAATACCTTCCTGTTGTAAATAAGGGATGAACATCACAGTGACTGCAGAGCTGAGAGTCTGGCTGGAGGTTCCTGACACGGCATGATGGCTGCAACTGGCAATCCCTGGAACAAGGAGATAAAAATTCTCAGGTTGAAAAAAGTGTCTGTTTGCGATTCTACCTTATGGATAACTATAATTATGATTGTTTGCAAGGCATCTTACCTGACAAAACACTCATCTTCTGAGCAACAACTGTGAGCTTTCCCTCAGAGCCTGCAACCACAAGAATTATGATTCAGGTGGTCAAAACCAAACACAAGTGAGACGTTATTTCAGTCCAGTGGGTAGTTAATTAGCTCACCTCCGAGGATCTTGAAGAGGTGTGTGACGATGTCCTGCACAGCAGAGGGGTCACTGCACTGCTGGGCCAGGTTTAGCATGGCCTGCACCGCCTCCTCCATCAGCTGGGCATTATTAGCTTTCAGCTGGCCTGAAGCACAGACCATACCAGTCAGTCAGTTCAGACATTGCTTCACTCGTGACAACTCATACCCTCATATGAGCCGAGTGTATGCTTTAAAAATATGTTCTACAAGACTCGTACAAAACTTAATCAATTACACATCCATTACTTAGCCTTACTTGCAATGGCCTTTCCGATATCCATGGCGTACTGACTGAGGTCGAGAGTCACAGCCAACAGCAGGCAGGAAACGGCTGCAAAGAGACCAAACAGTGTTTAATCCACCGTAAAACAGCTGCCTGAGCATTAAGTGGGTAGGTATTTAACACGATCATCAGAAACTGAAAGCATCTCACTCTGCATGGCGTTCTCTGGACTGCGGAGCATTGTCTTCTGCAGCGTGGGGAGCAGCAGCTCCTTGAACTCAGAGTGGGACACATGACGCAGTAAGGAGCCACTTTTGTCCAAAACATGCTGCTGTGGTTTTGTCTTGCTCATGAGGACTGATTTTATGTACAGGTCCAACAGGGCACTCTGAAAAAAACAGTAAAGTTTCCATGTAGTCCTTGAAAAAAAATCAGAATGAATAATATCAAAGCACGACTGGTTAATGATGTTAGATTTTTAAAACTCACCTTATGCTTCTCTATTGTAGCTTTGTCTTTCTGAGCAGTGCAGAAGTCTAAACACACCCCCAGCATGACCAGAGTAGTGGGGCTCTGGTCCAGACTCAACAGTGTGCTGATGTATTGATCGACCAGTCCAGAGTTCTTTGAAAGACAACAACAATGTCAGACCTATCTGGCATTCCTGTGTGTATTACAGTTGTTCAGATGAGGATCCAGTGATTCTAGATGATGTGAACAGGTCAAGTTGAGGTTATAAGTAAAGTCCAATATTAAATGTGTCTCGTTGGATATTACAGGCCCCACAGCAGTAGTGGTTTCTGATCCAGCCCAAATTTTTAAGACAACAGTCTAAAGACAGGATTAATATTACAGGGTCACTGGTAAATTACCGGAGCTGGGTCTGTAATAGACAATGATGTGCTGGGGTAAAGCCATGGGACGTTCTTCAAGCTTTGTATTAGTTTTTTATTTGCATTATTTACCTGTAATTTTTTATCTGTAGTTTAATTATTAACACATACAATTTCAAACTTCTTAAATGTCTCAATATATGTGGATTAGGCTGCTTTTACAAGTAGAAATGATTAGCTATCAGCAACAGTGTGTATGTAGCTCACTGCACATAAAATCATTACAGCTACACAAAAAGGTACATCGGCAAAAACACAACATTACAAGAGCCCATTTGAAAACATTTGTGGGGTCATGTTTTCGTAAAGTCGATTTATCAGGTTGGTAAAATTCTTTTCTGCTTCTTCAGTTGTCACACTGTCTGCAGAGCTGATGAAACTCAGTAACAGTCTATGTATAAAAACACTGCATAGACTGGAGCCAGGACATCTGCCAAAAAACAGCAGGTAACAAGGCTATGATTATATGGGGTGAGGGGTGAAAAATCAAAGACGTTTGCTCTACAAATGGGCTGAAAATCACTGACCAGCGCAAAATCCTCACTAGCGTGTTTCCAGACCTGATTACAATAGTTTAGTGATGTAGACAAAGTGAATGACTGAAGTTAAGCAAAATGGTAGCTCCAACCAGACCAACGTGTCTTTTACTGCCAGTGTGTTCCATATAGTGCTCCCTACTCACTTCCTCCCAGAGGCGACTGAGATTCTTGAAGCTTGATTTCTGCGCTGTGGTCTTGGCTCCGCCCACCACCTCAGCCACAAGAAGGCTCTGAACCTCCACCTAAAAGAGAGGACAACAGACCACAAGGTGATACCAGCATCCAAAATGAAACACTGACCCTGGACCTGGTCAAGTGTGGCCAAATTCTGACAGATTTGTCAACTCCATTAACCACTCCAGCCAACTCAGACAGCAACATTCAACACCTCTGTAAGAACTGTATGACTGAGTATAAACAGTCATTTCAGAATCACACATCACACTCATACAATAAATATGTTATAAGGATTTAAAAAGACAGCCAATATTTTACTGACCATTTTCTTCCAGATGGGTCCTACTCTTTTCTCTGGGGCAGAAAACACACTGGGGACCAAAATGCAGGTCCAAGACAAGCCGATGAAGGCAGCAGAGCCTGCGCTTTTACTGCAAATATAACACAACAAACATAAGGACGGAGACGACAACCAGGACAATATGTAACCAAAGATAGGTTCCTAGACACACTCATCATATTTTTATTCAATTACTATTGCTTCTTTTTTATTTCCCCTTTTTTAATCTAATTATAAATATATTTTCAGTTTGTGGTGTTTTAAATAGTTAATCCTGTTCCTTATGGAAAAGCAAAGTGCAAACCTTGTAATTGTATATTAATTTAGTTTACTGTGTTTCTGCACTCCCATTATTACAGTCACACACACTACACTATACAATTACTAAATACTCGCTTACCCTGCCTGTCAAACACAGAGTGAAAAATGAAAGATGTCTAATGCTGATGCATCCGTTCTCTTCTGTAAATCTGTCAATGTAGGAATTTATTATGTAGTGCAACCACAAACTTTGTAGATATAAAAAAAAAAAAAAAAAAAAAGTTCAAAGCAGTACCTGGGCTCTCCATTTTTGCTGATGACTCCACTGTTCAGCAGGCAGTGGAGGAGGCTGGTCACCAGGATGTCAGGCTGGCTGTCAGCCAGCTGGGCAATGACAGAGAGGAGCTCTCTGCGTGAAGCAGCATCCCTGAGAGGCACACACACATCCATGTAAACACAGAGCCTGTACACTCAGTGTCCAGTTCATTGGGTACACGAAACTGATGCAGTCTCATACAACAGTCCTGCAATAAATCTTCCCTTCATGAAGGTTACAATTTGCAGTTTTCGATGAAACAGATTTAGAGAGGTGTTGATTCAACTGTGTGATCATTTTGGAGTTTGTGGTGCTGTAGAACAATATCGCATTTATATGACTGAGGGTAGGCTGAATATACCTACCGATATCTGTGAGGAGTGAGACAGAAGAGCTTGCATAGTCCTCTGACGGCAGGCTCTGGTAACTCTGAAACAGAAGATAATTTGCATTAGTTGACAGCGGCTATTTTAAACAGTGTCAAAAATGAAATAAGATAAAAAATCCCTCACCTTTGCCCTGTATGCACTGTCTCAGCTCTCCGTATATCTCCTTGCGCTCTTTCACACTGGCTGTAGTCACTTTTACAGCAAATTTCTTCAGTGTGTCTGAAACCTGGAGTAATAGTCACATTTAGTACAAGGACTGGTCTAATGACTTCAATGAAGTACTGGCAGCAGTGACGCCGTCAGTCCGGCCTACAGTCAAGGACCACGAGACATTCAGTTCATGATGAAATGATGATTAGCTGATCAGAAAAAAAGTAGCCGATTGATTTTCTGTCGATCTACTAATCGTCTCAGCTCTAGTTACATGTATGTCAATTTGTATTCATGATCCTGATGTTAAGTTCAGGACTGTGTTCAACATGTGTCACTTTCAAGTTTTGTCTGAAGTTGTTCTGGCTGGGGATGAGACTACCTGAGAGAAAAGGAGGAGAGAGTTTCTTTGTGGAACTTTATGCATCTAACTCTCAATAAACGCATACTGAATACTGACAGTAAATGGCAGTAAACAATGAAGGCCTTGTTTTTAAATCAACTCGTGATCGACTAAGACATTTTCAGCACGAGCAACTGTTCGATCACTGCATCGACATCCACCACGCCGACTAAAGTGGTGAACATCATATAAATAAAGCAGTGACAACAGATCACTTAACTAACTAGCTTCACTTCTGGAGGGCGTGGATTAACTCTTCATCACATATGAGGATGATTGTCGACCAAACGTCGGTCTTCGGACCAGCTGAAGTTACTGCCAGTGAGTTAAAGGCCCCGGTGAGTGAGTTTTCTGTCCCGATGTGTGTCCATCGCGGGCGGGCAGCAGCGCCGTGTCAGGGCAGGCTGCCTCTCGTCACACGTAGCACCGAGCTAGCAGCCTGCTCGCTAACCATTGTCGCATTTTGTCCGAGTTTGTGGTTGAATGTCAAACCCCGCCGGGACGTTTCCAAAGCGGCCCTCGAGATACCGCGAATTTGGCTTCGGTCCTACTTGAATGCCTTTCTGTACGCGGATAGTTTACTATTAAAAAACCAGTCACACAAACCTGCGTGTCCGCTGCCATCTTGCCGGTCCTGCTGCAGGAAGGACTTGTGGATGTCACTTCCGGGTCACAGCTGCTACGTACCTTTTTTCCCCGTCAATATAATAAATGTTTTCAACATTACTATTATATATATATATTTTTTACATAAAATATAAATAAAAAATACTTTATAAAAATAGAATAATGGAAAAAAGGAGCTCGTGTGTAAATATATATGTCATTAACATTTGTTTTTTTCTTAAGGGTTAAATTCCCTCTGTAAATTTAGTAGTTTGCTGACAATATGATCCCTTCTTCAAAACTGTATGCCATAAAAATAGATGTTAATGAAGATAGCTCTCAATATCTGGAATGAAAGTAAATATCATCTTTAAATACATAAGGGACTCTCAATGTAATTTGGACAACTTTATAGAACAAATAAATATTGACTTTATTATTATTATTACTATTATTATTATTATTTAAATACTTATAAGTTTTTTTTTTCTTGGCATTTAAGACAAGGTACTGGTAACTATTTTGGTGTAGGTATTAATGTTTTTGTCATTATACAGTATGTCTACATGTTGACTGCACTGTCTTCATGGGGTTTAAATTATCTGAGGAGATTCACATGGCACATTACCAACAGTAGAGACTGACAGTTCTAGTGATGAAAATAATAAATAAATATGTTTATTATCCATTGTGGTGGTTATATATTAGGCTATCATTTTCAAGGCTTTCACACACTGTCATTACTCCTTTTAGTAAATAAGTTCCTATGGTTAATGAATATAATGTCTGGCCAAATGGTCACATAGAGGTAAAACACTGGCCAGCAGGGTTCACTGTTAACTGTGATATTCTTTACTAAAGCTGCAAATTAACTAAAGTTAAATAGAAATATAATAATGTACCATTGGAATCATCATTTAGAATATTTAGGCTCTAAATATTGTTTCCATGTGGAGCAAAGGTTTGTGCATGCATGTCTTGGATATGACAACAATAACATAAAACATGAGCAGTTCAAGACATGAATCTTTTTTCTATGCACATCTTACACATGTTAGCCTAATGTATAGAACAAGTATAGACATCTATAGATCAAGAGACCATTTTTACACAGCTTTAAACACATTTTAATGATACAGTCGACTGTGGGGGCATTTCACTTTTGACAGATGAAATTTTATGCGACAATGAAATTTGGCATCTGTTCTGTTTTCTCCTCGGTCTTCTGGCACTGACCGTTGACTCTCCTCAAATCATCGATTGAATCATCGCTTAAATGGATTCTGTGCTCAGTTCAGCAATCAGTGATGGCAATTTTCTGTCCCTCTGAGTGGTGCTCTTGAATGTGAACCACTATGTACAAGCAAATAGTACAAAGGTAGCAGCATAATGATGTTTGGTTAAAAATATTAGTAATTCATAGTTTTGCCTAAAGTGTTGGGGTGGTGCCCAAGAACTTCTAGATCTAATTTTAAGAAATCTTCAAGAAGATTTGTGTGTCCTTCCAATGTGGTCCTGACAGAGACATAACCTTTGAAAATTTTTTTTTTTTTTTTAAAAGCAGCAAAGAAGCGGAGAAATCAATGGTACCATATCAACTGAAGACTTAAGGGCTGTCCACACCAATAACTATAACAGAAAGATAATCATGAGAATAATGATATGAGCATCCACACTGATGAACGATTAAGTTATGTAAACGGTGGCGGTAAGAACGTGCGCTCCAGCTGTGTTGGCAGCTGAGGAAGTGGATATTAATGGTATGGATAAAATGGATATTGATGACCTGTTACTGCTGTACGCTGCTCAGTAAGGACCAAACAACTTCGGAGACTGCAGTCTCTGTCTCAGGTAAAATTACGTTTTTTTAACGTGCAATTTGCAGTAAAATATTATGGTATATGAGCGTTTCATAAGGTGACATGAGGCCTAGAAAATTCGGATGGATTTTGATTGGCTGTCAGTGTTTCTATCGTTAATCAAACTGTTCTGAAAGTGATCCAAATGATATCGGACGGCCCTTTACACCAATACTCCCATAAATATCTCTAAACACAGAAATATCGCACACTGAGCAGTTCAAGCAAGATGCTAGAGTCCCAAAGTTTGCACTCCTCATTTCCCGGACCTTTTTCCTTTGTCCACTTCATGTCCCTCTGTCCCAACATCTTAGTTTCCTCTCATAAGAAAAGGCGCTACTATTTTCCAACAATGGCAAAGATTATAAGTCCGATAATGATGAGAGCCGCTGCCACTCCGATGCCAATAAACACCACTTTCATCCTCTTGTTTTCCCATCTTTTCTTTTGCTTCACCTGGTGGGCAGTCTTTTCAAAAGTTTTACTCTGGGGAAAAAACACAAATACAGGATGTTACATTAAGTTGTTGTGTAAATAAAATGCTTTTAAATGTCTAATAGGAGATAGGAAGGATGTATTCACCCCATACTAGCTTCTATAGCACTTCAAAAGCCTACTTAAAAAGCATATCCAATTGAGAAATCAACATATTTATCTGTAATGAACCACGGACTGAATCAGAGTAGTTTGTTGATTATTTTTTGTAGTTTGCAGGGTTGTTTTTCATATGTATGTAAGAGGACATCTATGTGGAGTAAATTTCTCAGCTGTTTCCCTACTTTCCCTTTCTTAAAGTGGTTATTTTCAATATGTTTTATATTATATTAACATGACTACTATGGTCCATCTGGGGGTCAACAAACAGGTCACATCGTTCCCACATTGCCCCACTGGCCATTGTTACATCACACTGTTCTCTGTCAGAGCAGTAAAATGCTGGCGACTTAAATTTAAGTTCAAGGAGCACTGGGATACACTTTGTGAGAACATGAATTAGTAACAGGCAAACTAGGAAAGCAGCTCTCAGTGATGTGTTAAAGCTTGTTTCTGCTGCCCCCAAGTGGCCAAAAACAACTAATACAGGTTTAAAGCTGCATTTTTATCGGCCACTGACATATCATCAATGTATAAAGTTGTTATGACGAACGTGGTTGTAAACAATATACATTCAGCAGACACATCATTCGCACTAATTCTGAGTCATGTTTCTGGGCACCTGACCAATGTAAGTATGTGTGGCTGCAAAATACAGTAGGTCATTTGATCCATTGTTAAAATAAAAATATTGCCTGGTGTAGCTTTAAGTTCATGACGCCAAATTTCTGATTCTTCCATCGGAGCTGAACTTCAGCTTGCGAGATGCTTCCCTAGTTTGCCTGCTCATAATCCATGTTATCACAAAGTAGTATCCAAGTGGTTTTTGAACTTGAATTTTAGTTGTCTGCATGTTTGCTTTTTTACTTCTCTGAGAACTGTGTGATGTAACACAGGCCAGCGGGGCACTGTGGGAACGATGTGACCCCCTTGTTGACCCCCGGACGGACATTTGCCTCGTGGCATGTCCAGGACTCACTCTGTCGTACCCAGGGAGACCAGGTCGCTTCATTCATCTTAGGAAACAATAGGAAATACCAGTCTAAAAATAGCACCATAAAACACAATCAGGATGTAAATTGTACGTTTGTTTTCCTCCCCAGCTCCACCTAAGGTGTATTTATAGACATCAATATGACATTTCCTACTTTTAATCCCTAGACGCCTGTGAAAATGGAGTCTGTGTCCTATTTGCTCCAGTCATTGCCCTTATCCATACAACCCAGAAACTTCCACAGAGAACAATTAGTTAAAATAGTGTGGTGTGATGTTTTTCCATTTAGACAGTTTCTCGGGAACTCCCCACGCTTACCTTTGCCAGCAGCTCATCAGCCCGACCCTCCAGGTCTTCCAGTTTGCCAGATCTCTCATCAGCCTTGTTCAGGTTGTCGAGCATGATGCCCTTAACCTCCTCAACGTCCTGCTGGGCCTGCTGCAGGCGGCTCGTCCCATTCTCCTGTTGCGACCATGACATGGTTAAAGAGTGACACATAAGGTGGATTAATTCCAGTCATTTGGGACTCTTCGTAGGAGTTTATGTGCTCACATTGTTTGAATTTTCCTATTGTGAAAGAAAGATGGATGATGGTCACCCACTGTCAGCTATTTGTTTCTTGGGGAAAATCTCACAGAACACAGGATGGGATGCATTTTATGTTTTGGGATAAACACAGGAAGTTTGTGAGCATGACCAGTCACTGCCACCATGGAAGTCATATCCGAAAAGTGCAGTCCAGAAATTCCAAGCAAAGAGCACTCAGCACGTAAAACGGTAAGTAGATTAAATGAGGATTTTATGAGGAATTTATGGATGCCCACTTTCAGTGCCAAACCCAGAATACAAAGATCTGGTGAATAACTGGACGGAGCTTTCGACACACCATGCTAGCATGATAGCTTACCTAAAGTTTTAGGATTCATTTCCACTTGTTCCTGACGACTCTGAATGCATTTATTGTCAGTGTTTGGAATGGATGTAATTAAATTAAATTTCCTGAGCCTTAACAAAGGTTTTTTCTGCACAATTCCACCGAGTTTATGCATAAAGGTCAGTCTACTAGTCACAGGGAGCACTACTCAGACAGTGCAATAGTTGTTTACTGTCTTCTGTGGAACGGGAGCGAGTTTTGTCAAGTCTGATGATGTCATCAGGGGTTATCTCGGCCTACGAATTTTTAGCAGAAGTCCTGCGTCACAAACTGTCTCTTGTGAGTCCCCCAAAGTCCCTCTTTAAGGTCTTCTGTACTTTCCCATAGAGAACAAGTGATCAATAGCAGTGCTGAAGGTTTAAGTAGTACATTTTTTTTGTGCTGATTAGTGCATCAGATTTTAATTACTATAATACATTTCTGTTAGATCATTAAATCTGTATTCCCAACTTGTTGTCCAGACAGGCTGCCAACTGACAATAAATACAACCTAACCTGATAGAGATCAGACTCACTGGCTCACTGTTTTATCAACACAACCAAAGTCCAGCAGGGAATGCGAGTTAAAGTCATGCTGTGACACGTTTTTTTAAGCAGACTAAAGCAACAGCACATTCATTTGTACCTGTAAGCTTACGTGAAAAGAGGAACAAGTTATGAGAACCGAAAGTAATGAAACAAAGTAAGACAGGTTTTCTGAGATCATGAGGAATGCATTTTAGCAGCAGCTGTTTAACACTTTCCTCTTTTCCTCTGCTCGGAGGAAATACAGCAGCCTAAAGGTAACTGCAGGTTGAGAAGAACCCTGGAGCAGGATATTTAAAGAGCACGTGACCTCAAAGCAGTTAGTATCCTGACAAGTTTCTCCTTCACCTTTGCCCTCTGAGCCCCGAGAGGAAGCCAGCATCTCAGGGGTTGACAGCAACAGGAAACTGGCAGATAGAACAAAACAAGTACGCTCTCCGCATCTTGATTCACCTCATTATTCACTGTGAACGTACCGTAGGCACACGGTATACAGGTTCACCAGAAGAGCAGACTTAATATCCACGACTGGTGGAAACTGGTTAATGGATGCCCTGAAAGCCTAGTTATCTCGTTTTTGGCCTACTAAATAGTGGTTGAACAATAGACTGTGTTTAAAATTCGTCCGGCGGCGTCTTAACACAGGAACTGCTGCCCATTCCAGTTCCCTTCCTTGCTTCCTTCCTTCCCTCCCTCCCTCCTGTCTGCATTAATGTACCTGGCATGATCCAGGGAAACCACACCCACACCATGTTACAGCACATTCACTACAGGGCAGCGAGGTCCTCCATCCTACTGACTGTGGCAGCAACTGCTGTGTTGTCATCTAATAATACTAAGCTTGTGTGTTTTCAGTGATCCCTGACAGAGTTCATTCATGTTCAAGGGCAGCATGCATGAAGGACAAAAAGAGACCTTTTAATTCAATTTAACTGACTTCATGAACTGGCTTCATCTTGAAATGAAAACAATTGTAAGAAGAGATAGTGTTTAAAATGTACAATTATTCAATTTATAATTTTATTAATGTCATTTACACATAGCTCTCATTTCCCACCTGGTGCTCCTCTTAAATTTAAATCCTAGCCTGAGTAGACTCACGCCATGCTTGTACTTGAGTTTTTATTGAAGTTAATTCATTTATTAAAGATTCTTCTCAAGTTATTTCGACTCGCGTGTTTCTAACTGAATTAAAAAAAAAGCACTACGCGTCTGGGTTTTGGTTGTTTTCTGGAGAAAGGCTCGCCATTTAAAACGGAAGACGTCACAGCTGACAGCCGCTGCCCGGACTTGCCCACTACTTCCTACGGGGACTTTGCCCGCAGACTGTAAAAAGTCAGAGCGCTTTTAAAAACAACCAAAACATCATCACCGCCAAAGCTGAGTGTCGTCTCTGGTGTCTCTGGTGTCTCTGGTGTCTCTCGTGTCTCTGGTGTCTGTCTTCTCGTCTGTCAGCCTCTCAGGTGAACTCACCATGTCTGTCGCGTGTCGTGCTGCTGCTTGTGTCGAGGCTGTCACCGGATCCGATGCATTTAAAAATGCTGCGTCTCAAGTCAACCTCAGAAGACAGGAAACACAGCCGACCTGAGTTCTGCAGTCTTCAACCTGCCCCACTGCTTCCACCCCCAGAGCCGAAACAAGCCGACGCAACTAGTTGCGGTTTTCTTTCCTCTTGTCGCTCGTTGCCTCCCTCACTTTCGCTTCAGCTGCGGTCGCTCCTCTGTCGACTACTTTTCAGGAGGCGTTCAGGGTATTCCCGGGAAGTTCACAGTTGGTCATGTGACCGCAGTGCGAGGCTCTGTAAAATCTGAACTTCCCCGGATTTGGCAAGTGGCGTTTTTATTTTTCTTTCTTTCTTTTTTTTACGAGGCTCAGTTGGACTGAACAGATGCTTCAGACTTCACTCAGTTTACCACATCACAGTCCACCAAGGCTTATTCACAATGGTGGAAAATAACCATCTATACATTTAGGCTACTCAAAGTCTGTTCCTAAGTACAAGTGTGAGATACTTGTACTGTACTTGAGTATTTACTTTATACTTTTACTCCACTACATTTATTTGACAGCTGTAGTTACTGGTTAGTTTGGAAATTAAGATTTTACATTCAAACACATGATCGCTTTATAAAAGCATTATTTAACAGTATTTAAGCAGTGAGACTTTGTTCCACCTCAACTAGCTACAACATGAAAATGCAGATTATAGCTTATGTTAATGCATTTATATGAATATCCAATAAAATATAACATTTTATTACACTTGATGGTCATTTTTATTTCTGATACTGCAGTATAATTTGCTGATAATACTTATGTAGCCTACAAAAATGAAAGTGGAAAACAATAAGGACATATCAGTGACATTTGGCTTCAGGTGTCAAGTAGGTGTTGTAATGTTGTACTATTGCGTCATAACTGCGTGGATGATGTGATGTCAATAACTTTCCTTTCATCCACTGTCTATTTTTCCCCTGAGTTGATTGTGAAAATTACCAGGGGCTCCTGAATGCAGCAGCACTAGGCTCTACAGTGCCATTCTCTTATCTCCTTCATCCAGCAAGGAAACTAGGAGGCACTGGACAGAAGCATCATAAACATACTTATATGCCCTTCCCCCTGTCAGTTGTCTGTTCAGTGAGAGTCTGGCAGCAGCCGACTCATCCTCTCTTTACATCTTTGTTGTCCACATTCAACTAGTCATTTTCTAGCAGGCCTTTGCAGACTTGCTGCCAAACATTGTGTGCTGTTTGGTCACTGATGGGTGTTGTCCACTTATGGGTTGTGCAAGATTATAAGAAGGTGACTGCTGGTCCACCCTTGTGAGAAATTTGAGTAATATTCACATAATACCCCCACAGGGACTTACAGTGTGTCTGTGGAACTAAAACGTACGTTTAGATTGACCTTATTGCACCCTGTGGTACTTTATTTTCTACAATAACATTCCCTTATGTTTCATTTTTTGACCTATAGTTTTGATATCTCTATAGTACCCTTTAACTGTAGTTCTTTGTTCATTGAAAACAAAACAATGGTGTCCCTGCCTTGCAACAGACTCCTTTGTGGCTTAAAAACATGGCACAGTTCTACATAAGTATTGACGTGTGTTGGGTCACATGGACACCGAAGCATCTCTGTGGGTTTTCTGAAGCAGGATGGTTGCAGAACAGTAGTCACCAGTTACTAAAACTCTGATTACACAGGCTTTTAAGCATGGCTGCTGCTGTGTGTGTGTGTGTGTGTGTCCCTGCCACACTTAGGATAAGGAGCTGACAGGCAGACAACACAGTGCTATTGTAGCTCAACCGCATCTCTCAAACAGGCAATTAAAATTCTTTCCATTCTCCCAGATTCATCCAGTGACAGTTATATAACAAACAAAACTTCAGACAGACCCCATTACCGCCTCTGATTATGGAAAGGGTCCAAACTTAATTGAGAGATCCAGACATACTCAGTTCACAACAGGTTGCTGCATGATTGATTAATAACATATCAGTTGGCACGCTGCTGTGCTACAAAGGATCAAAGGATGCAAAAAGAGGATGTAAACAAATAGAGGACCTAAAGATCGGATCTCAGACAATTGAAAATAAAGAAATGCCAGAAACAGGAAGTAGGGTAATTCCCACATTTCCTCCTAAAACCTTAAAGGGGTATATCGTTTTCTTCATGTGATTTTCAGATCAAAATCCCCTAGGCTTCATTTAGATGGCTGAGTGAAAACAATGGTTCATACACATTTATTGCTGAAGTAAGTATGAATTATTGGCTGTAATAGTACTGAGCTTTCAAAGGCCTTAGCTTATGCCCAAAAACTAAAGTAACTCTCACTCTTTGAAAGATTTTTTTCATTATTTTCTTTGCACCCACATGCTATTTTACAGATGATTTTGTTACATGTTGTTTTAAGGTATAACTTCATCCCCTTGGCAGCGCTAGGGATGCTGAATAAGAGAACAGCTGCCCAGCAGGGATATGAAACTCAATACAGAACTAGAATGTAAGTGCTGTGGGAAAAGTGTGTGATTGCATTGGATTTCAAATGGATTTCCCCCTTAGATATTTGGTTGGAATTATTAATTCATTTGAAGACAAAAGCCTTATAAATGTATATCTAAAAGAACTGTCCATATCATTTTCCAGCCTGAGTTTTGGAGTGATCACTATGTCCATTATGACATGACATTGTTTGTAAATCTGGGAAGTATGGTGATATGTCTCTTTAACAGTAAACACGAAAGAGAAAAGAAGTGGTCCATGTGAATAAAGCACCCAGGGCTGTAGCATCTGTCAGCGCAGACCTAACGAACAATGAATGAATACAACTAATCTAGAAAATACATCCAATACTACTGATAATGTGCTGTTATTAGAGGGAAAGCAGGAAATAGCCTGGTCCTGTAACTGCCTTTATCGTAACATACAGTAAAGCTGTGATTAAAGAAACAGTATCAAAATCAGTTTTTCTGTGGTGTGTCATAGGAAAAAAAAACAACACTATCATCATGTACTGTACACATTACAGTTAAACCACTTTATGGGGCCACTTTCACTTTCACTACTTCTACTACCAATATGACAAGTAATACCACTACTGCAGTTCTTTTAGAACAGTTTAATGGTATTGTATAATATACTAGTATTGTATTATAGTCTAGTATAGTATAGCATAGTATAGTATAATATATAGCATGTACAGTCTAGTCTAGTACAGTGTACTAATAGTGATATGCTACACTAAGAAGATGAAATGGTAATATCCGCATCTTCAATCCAGATCTGTCAGCACTGACCTTGTTAACCTGCATGAGCCGCTAATATGCCTCACATTCATTTTATTATTGCGTCATCAAAGCAAACTTACAGTCACCATGATACATCTGGGATAGAGTATTTACCATTTACCATAAGTGAGGCAGCACGTGAGACTTGGTCAGGTCAAAGCTGCCGGGGTCACAGACCTGGCCAACAAAAGGCTTCTTCTGGGAAAAGCTGCACCATTACAAAGGCCTCATTCAGCATGCTGATCACCCTCCCTTCACATCATTGTCTTATACTCGTCCATAGATGGCAGACTCACATCCGCATGACTGCAACAGTCTGAGTCCAGGCTGATTTCTCATCAGTAACAAATGGGCTCTCAGTCGATTCTTTTTTTTTTTTTTTTGTGTGTGTTTGTGTAAGAGGCTGTTGTTCCAAAAACTCATCAGGCTTTTTGTCATGGGGATAAAACCTTAACATTTTAGTCCCCACTTGTTGACAAAACAGCACATTCACTCTGCTGAGACTCAGAGGCTCTCTGTTGCTGAGTCAACAGGAGAGGTGAGCCTGTTACAGTGAGCACACAGTGAGAGACCCGACCGCTTCTTGTTGGAGCATGTGTGTCAAAAGAATACATGATATCACTGGTGTGTAACAATATATACACACATAGCAGGACTGATTCATAATAATGTAGGGTAATGACAGAGATTGACCGGGTGCATTGTCGCCCCTGGGCAGAGCTTTGTCACACATGTGTGTTCACAGACGCACCGCTCTCAGACTGGGGAGGAACATGCCTATCACTGGTTGTGGGGGGAGTGCGGGCGTGGATTGAAAGTCTAGCTATAGAGGGCTGCACCTATGCTAATGCAATCTGAAGTTAACGTACGTAACAACAAGAGGGAGGTGAAATGCTGACTCACCGTCTGAAGCGAGACTGGAATAGGAATTGGTGGCAGTCCCCCACCAGGAATCAGACCGGTTACTGGCCTCCGCAGGACAGGAGCAGACATCAGTGATGGCAACAGAGGGACTCTTCTCTCTGTCTCCTCTATGTCTGCACGTCTGCCCACTGTATCCTAGAGAGAAAGAGAGCATACACTCCCCCTGTCCACTCATGATATACTGGAGACCAAGCATCCTTACTTTAATTGTATTAAAATATCAACTCTTAGAATTCCATCCAACTGTTTTTGTGCACTTTTTCTTTCAATTTAAGCATACAAACCTGAGTGGAAACATCAGAAATTTGTTTGAAAAACCGAAATATTGCAAGATTTTATCTTTGGCTGCAGTGGAAAGGTTGGCAAAAGGAGAAAGAGAAAGAAAGCCTTACGTAAACGTTTTTTTCACCTTTATTTATTACGGCGGAAGTTTCACTGAGAGCAATGCTCTCTTTTTTCAGGAACGCCATGAAGCTGGAAGCTGTCCAATACAATCACAGTGTGACCTGCTCGCCACTCGGCAGCTTCACTGGAGCAGTTGGGGTTAAGGGTTTTGCTCATGGGCTCCTCAGGGGTGGTAATGAAGGAGGGGCAAGCAGAGCTTTTCACTTTCCCCCACCCAGATTGAACTGGTGACCTTCTGGTCACAAGCTCGCTTCATTAAGCTTTAGGCCACCACTGCCCTCAGATACGTTTAAATATACTTTTCACAAACAAACAAGAGCACCACAAGGTACACAAGGATGCCTGAGGTGGAAAGCATGAAATGCCATGATGTATAAATTGAAGCTTCATTAATGATGCCAGCCCCTCATGTCCTCTGGGGTTATGTATTCTCATAATTGATGGAAACACTGATTCACATTTAATATCTGCAGAAATTTCTATTCATTATTCAGTATCTAAAAAATACAAAAGAAATGCATAGAGTAGAAGTTAATGCAATAAAACTATGTTGACATTCTGGGTCTAAAGTTGTATTTGTGCTCTGGGTCAAGATGCTGTGTGTTCATCAGGTGTTTCTGTCAGTCTGTAGAAAAGCCAACGAAAGAGCACACACATCACCTGCTGTACACAAACAAGAGTCCAGTGATTTACACATACCATCCATTCACTGCCCATAATATCTCTGACTCACTCACGTCATGTAAAAGCCATGGAAACAGAATGGTGACGTTAGACCTGCAGGCCTTTCCAGTTTCTCATTTGCACTCGGACTTGACACAAGTTGACCTGAGAGACAACCTGTCGGAAAGTTGAAATATTGTATAGCTGATCGTCTGGAAAACTTCTCCTGCTCGCACTGCGTCCTGAAAAATGGCTTCTGATGCCCCCCCTGTGCTGGAGCACCTGCTGACCAGGGTCAGACGATGGATCTCCTGTTTTGCAGGTAAGACATCTTTTAACGTTATGCCAAGTGTTTTCAGCTTTCTTAAACCCTTTCAGTTTCAGGGTTGAGTGCAAAATGTGTACTTAATTATGGGAAACTGTTAAAGAGTAAAAGTAATAGTAGCTATTGGAATTTTAGTTGGCCTGTTAGGGAAACGCAGTTTTTAGTTAAACTCGAGGATTTCTCGGTGTAAAATGATTATAAGATGGTGAGGATGTAACGTCAGGGTACGGATTGTGGCGAAGAATGTAACATGTAACAATTTGAGAACGCCGTTATTTTTGTTTGTTTTGTTTGCAAACAAAAATGTGGGAATAAAAGATGACGACTGAGCCATTTTTTAAAATAAAAATAAAAAATAAAAAATGCCAAAAAAATGTTTTGAAACGATTTTTCTTGTGCACCATGGAGACGTCATGACGTCGGAACGTGCAGGTGTAAACAAACCAGGGCACGTTCCAGGTGCACGGTTGAACAACTTGAGATCAGATGAGTTTCGGTCTGAGCCTGAATGAAGGAGATGAAGTGAATAAAGTCCCCGACAGTTTGTGGAGCTGTTGGGTTCAGTCATCACTCCAGTCTGTCAGTTAAATGCGCTTTGCTCGTTCATGCGCTATTTCCACATGAAGGGAGAGGAGAGAGGTTTGTGGCGCAGTGACTGTGCGCGTCCTGCGTCCGGGATGCCACCGTCTCCTCCACGCAGCAACTCGTAAATTGCGAGAGTAAGCGCATATCAGCCGCCAGTTTGCCGGAGAAGCGCAGACGTTTGTGTGGTTCCTCTGGAGAGGCCCTGCGCCTGATCTAATCCACGGTTGAGCGTGCGTAATGGCGCACGCTAAACTCTGTGCACATTAAACTTTTTGGGCTCAGTCTCGGTGTTTTACACAGTTTGTTGCAAACTGTACAGGGTCCTGGAGGCAGGGACATCCTTTTAAAAAACACACAGTTCTAACAGAGCCATGAGAAATCATCTCTGTACATCACTGAATAGTCGGAAGCACCTGTTTCCACCAACGGTCCGTTATTTCATTACTGTTCTAATTATAAATTGCAATATTATGCAATGTGACAAAAAAAAAAGCCAAATATACCACAATATATTTAGTGGCTTTTTCTACAGTACTGGTAATGCATCTGGTGCTGTACAGTCAGTGTATATATATGGGAATATACCAGACATTTACATGGCCAAAAACGATAAGCCTACTGCTTAAGTCTTTTTTATAGATGTTTGTAATGTGACGTTTTACACTGTTTTTCTTCCTCAGGTCGCTCCTTTAGGCATTTGAGTAATGAACGTCTTGATGCTGAAAGCCCTCCTGATGACCCAGTCCCCCCTGATGCTGGGCTGAATGATGTGGATGGGCTTCCAGAGGCTGTGGATGAGCCTAGTGGAGGCAACGGAGAAGGTGACCGGGAAGACGCTCCTGACAGGGCTGACCAACAACAAGGTCATGCTGTTCCTTGTCCAGTTTGCTGCCCTATGCTGCCCTATGCTGTTCCTTTCACTCTATTACATCCTGTTCCTTACGATGCTCCTTGCGGTGCTCCTTTTACTGCTCCTGCTTTTCCTCCGGCTGCTCCTTTTGCTTTTCCTCCGGCTGCTCCTTCTGCTTTTCCTCCGGCTGCTCCCTCTGCTTTTCCTCCTGCTGCTCCTTCTGCTTTTCCTCCGGCTGCTCCTTCTGCTTTTCCTCCTGCTGCTCCTTCTGCTTTTCCTCCTCTTGATCCTTATGCGTTTCCTTTTGCTTATCCTTATGCTTTTCCTTTTGCCGATCCTTATGCTTTTCCTCCTGCTTATGCTTTTCCTCCTGCTGCTCCTGCTTTTCCTCACTCTGACCCTGGTGGTATCCTTGACTCTGAGGATGAGTACTCAGATTACGGGGACTATGACTTCCAGGACTCAGAGTACGTGGACTCTGAAGACGAGGACTTTGAGTTTGACGCTTTTGTTATGGCGGATGAAGATGGGGTCGAGGTCCCTGAACCTCATCTCGTTCACCTTGAATTGCCCTCAACTTCTGACCATGGCTCCTCCAGAAAGAGACCCAGGGAAGAGAGCGACCGGGAGGAGGATGCTAAGGTGCCGAGGTGGTCCAACGAGAGCGACTCAGATTGACTCCGCAACAGATGGCCTCCTCCTGGAAACATCAGCACAATCAAGGCCACATCACATCAAGAACTGCACCGCACCAAAACATCTGGCAGGATGGCTGCAGTGAACATTTTTGACAACTGGTCTTTGCGTCTGGCAGGACCAGTGATTCCTAAGGCAGCCCTCGCATCTGGCAGGGCTGTCGACATCCCGGGCGGCGTCTTGCACTTGGGCATTTTTTGTACTATCTCCTTATTTTGGCACAGCGGCTGAGTCGACTTTTCTTTCATCCTGAGGACCGTCCTTTGCGACTGGCAGGGCTGGTGATGCCCCAGGAGGCCCTCGCGTCTGGCAGGGCTGTCGACATCCCGGGTAGCGTCTTGCACTTGGGTTTTCTTTTTTTCTTTCTTTTTTTTTTTTTTTTTACTTCCTCCTGATCTTGGCACAGCGGCTGAGTCGACTTTTCTTTCATCCTGAGGACCGTCCCTCGCGTCTGGCAGGGCTGTCGACACCACGTGCATGTGGCAGGACAGGAGGCTTCAGCTTGGTGGCGCGGCAGGAGAAAAGGCAAAAAGCTGGAGAGAACAACTAGAATTCAAAGCACGTCACTCTGTTACCTCCAAAAAATCTCCCCAAAGGCTGTTTGATTACAGTATGCTTCAGTATACTGTAGCCCAGAGATGGATGCACCAAACATATCTGCTCTAAGGGAGAAGGTGGGAGTTTAGCTTAACAGATAACAACTCCTACTGCTGGAGCTCTTCCCATTGACTTAACATGGACAAAAAAGGTAAGTGTGAGCTTCTGAACTGTAAGAAAGTGATTAGAATAGACTATAACATAGAGGCAGGGACAGTAATATATGTGATTATGTTTTTACCTTTATAATATAACTTATTCAAAAATTCTGAGATTATCTAACTAACCATTTTTGTCTTACTTTGCTTTTATCTTATTCCACCACCTGAGCTGTTGCTGTTCACTTTGGCCGAAGAGATAAGTATGAGCTTCTGACATGTAAAGTAACTGTGTGTATTGTAAAGTTGTGTATCCATGTAGTATTCTTATTCACACTTATCCAATAATTCCAAGACTGTCTCATTAACCATTCTTTATCATCCTTTACTTCCATCCTACCACCTGAGCTGCTGCTCAGGTGGTGGAGACCTGTGGACAAAAAAGGTGAGTTTGAGCTTCTAACTGGTCTACTACATATGCTCCTCCTGTTTAGCTTTATATTATCACTAATTCAATCATTACCATATCATATGATATATTATTACCCATATTATCTTAATTACTCTGTAATTCAGAGATGATTCATGTTACTAACATTTATTTACTCCCTCTCCTCTCAACTTTCACACCACCTGAGCTGCTGCCATACTGTCTCAACTCAGATGGTTTGGTGTTGCATTCAATAAAACATTCAGACATCTAAAGTGACACCATGTTTTGTGCTGTTATCTTTAACTTCTGTGATGTTGGTGTTCGGTAATGATGTTTGTAGAAGCCAGAACAGATCATACACAGATTAAAGCATTGCTACATATCCAACAGTTGTGAGAGACCATCAAAGATCAGGGAAGTAAGAAGATCACATGGGACGGGCTGTAAGCCTGCAACACACACAAATCTATGAAGGAATCAAACATGGGTAACAGGAAATTTAGAAATTGAATTCACATATACCTATATATGAGTTATGATACATTTAAAAGGCTTATCCTGCTACTATGTTAAATGTTAATCCCATTTAACAGTTTATATTACATTACATTATATAAATAAGCATTAGTTTGGGTTTTTAAGACAAAGAAAAATGATGCCTCCTCCACACGTACAATGAAAATAAAACTCTAAACTAAAAGTGAGGATGTAATGATCATTGCACAAAAAAAAATACTGGAAGAAACCTAATGTTCCCACTATCCTTAACAGATGTGTGCATGGAGAATGCATTCTGGCCACAAGCCTCACCAGCTGGGCCTGATTTGTAGTATACCCCCCTTTTTTTCTTACTTCATTCTTCACAGTACTCAAACTAATATGACTCACTTGTGTTTTAATGTTTGCAAAGTTAAATGCCCTCATCAGCAAGGTCATTACAGCGTCTCAAATACTCCATACTTGTTTCAATACTTGTTTCTGCTGTTGCTTAGTTGTGTTTGTATTTCTAAAGCCTGTGAATAAACCAAACAGAAACCAAAAGTGTGAGGCAGTGTGCTACATTGCCCTTCATGGTTTTAATCAGAGCTTATCTGAACCACCAGAGACACTGCTGGGGATTCCCTCTCCGATGTACTTCCTCAGGCCTGAGATCAGCCACACTCTCTGTCTCCATCTTGTGGCAGTTAAACAGATAACAAAGGAATAACAGCAAATGCTCACACATTTGGCCTCACACAGCAGGGATTAGCTCAGCATGAGTGAGTGAAAAGCAAATGAGATTAGGACTAAAAAAATAAACACAATATTTGGACTGTATGTTTATACAGAAATCACATGCAGCTTTCATTAAGTAAGTACACAAATAAAGCATTACATAAATAGCCATAGCCAGAACAGATATTTTCATAAACACATTGGTTAAAGGCTGTTGAATTATTTTGACCCTGAAACTGGTGTAACAGCAGACAGAAGTGGAACTGTGGGCGTTGAGACACGAGATCTTTGCTCCACACTTGTGTTCTGAAACATGACGATGTGTTTTGGAGTATCATGTTCTAGCTGTGAGCTGTGAATGTGGGCGCCTGCTGCTTGGCATGGACCCCGGGGGGGGGGCGTCTCTCAGCTGGTTGGCTGGAAGACAGACGATGGTCTAAAAAAAACCTTTACTCAAATATCAAAATGTTCAGCTCAAGTAGGACATTATTGCTATTATTCAACTTTTTCATAACATTCATACTTTCCGAAATATTCATAGTTTTCTGGGACTTTTGCTCCATTCAAAATGAATGGGCGGAATGTTCAAGATTTCAAACCACTGACTGCAGCCTGTGACACACACACACACACACACACACAGACACAGACACACACACACACAGACACAGACACAGACACACACAGACACACACACACACACACACACAGACACAGACACACACACACACAGACACAGACACAGACACACACAGACACACACAGACACACACACACACACACACACACACACACACACACAGACACACGCCCACACACACACACACACACACACACACACACACAGACAGACACAGACACAGACACACACACACACGCACACACACACACACACACACACAGACACACACACACACACACACACACACACACACAGATACACGCACACACACACACACACACAGACACAGACACACACACACACTCACACACACACACACACACAGACACAGACACAGACACACACACACACTCACACACACACACACGCACACAGACACACACACACACACACACACACACACAGACACACACACACACAGACACAGACACACACACACACACACACACACACAGATACAGACGGCCTCTTAAACTCATTTGCCCATACGACAAAATGTGTTTTACTCTTAAGAACCCATACTTCCATTAATTTAAACTAAGGTAAGGGTAATTTCACAGGATGCAAATCATAATGCTTTAGATTATTGCTGCACTATTCTTTATACTGTACAGTTTCTAATAAAACTCAGTGAAGGAGAAGCTGTTCTCAGTTCCCTTCTTACAACAGTTTTGATCATCAGATTCAAACCTTCATTTTAAAATCCTTTTCTAAAAACATAGCCCTTTTCATACTACGGTATGTGTTACTGTATTTTTTCCTGTATTACTCATTTCATTGCAATATCAACACTGTTACCCCATTTATTGCCATTTTTTCCTGTCCTTTTACCCAGAAACAGAATTGACCCATTGACAGGTTGATCTCACTAAGGATACCTAATTAGATAAATGTTATATACTGCAGCCTGTAATTATTAAATAAAATATTAGTCCTGGTATAGGTACTGAGGTATGTAGTATTTTATAGGAGGATATACAGCAGTATGTAAACTGAAGCATTACTGTCATTTCTATTGGCCACTGAATTTTGCTTTTTTATGTAACAGTGCAAGTTCCTGTCCTTTATGTGGTAAGTAGTGCCTTGTGACTGTACAACGGGAATGTGTTTGCTTATTGATTTTACTATGTACATTATGTGTGTGTTTGTGTGTGTGCGTGTGTGTTTATGGCTTGGAGGTGGGAGGGACTACAGAGGGCCCGGGGGCACTGACAGGGATGACTCCGGTGGCCAGCAGGATGATGACTAGGACAATGACAAGGACGACCACCACGATGACGATGATCAGCTTGACGTTCTTCCACCAGTAGGAGCGGGCCACTTTCTGAGACGTCTGCTTTAACTTCTGAGCCTGAGCAGGGAGAGGGAGACAGTCCAGTGAAGCAACGCACTTTTCCCTCAAATAAACCAACCCCAACAGACCTTTTGGCATATTGGCTTGTCAAACACAGGCGTAACTGATTGCATTCCATTCGTCCCTAGAACTATGCACGCTGGCTCCCTAGCACGACTTACATGCAAAGCTGAATGGAACACAGCCATCATGAGTGTTACCACATACAGCTGTGGTTTTCATGCTATGAGGACTCAAAATGTTCAACAACAAGGTGGTGTCTGTAATGGTAACAAGCATTTACTGAATGACACACATTTCCTGGATGCGAGAACCGGAATGACAGGTTGTACAGAAAGGAGGAACTTCCTTCCCTATGATGAGCAGTACAGCTGGAGCAGTGAGGCATCTGAACATCAGACAAAAGGTTGTTGGGTTAAGAAACGTAATCATCTCACAAGGTGCAGCTGGAACAACGACTTAATAAAGACGGCTTCATTCGAAGTTTAGGTCAGGGCAAGAAAAAGGGCCACACTCCTGCAGTGAGACCAACCTCTAGTTCCATCTCCTTTGACTTTTCGAGGAGGTCATATGCCTTTTCTTCTCTTTTCAACACTTGTTCCATATTCGTTTTCATCTGGTCTATCACTCCATCCGTCTGAGCCATCAAGGCCTGAATCTTGTCCCGTGGCTCCGGCCCTGCCTCCACTCCTCCTTGCTCCTAGGATGGGGTGTGAGAGAAGTTAAAAGGTTAAGGAGGTGTGCTTATTTGTTAGTCCTAAAGAAAGAATTTAACCAATGACACTATTTAAAAATAAACATTTATTTCCAAAGACTTTCTCACTGCAGCGATGAACCATTAGCTAAGTACTTTTCTTAAGTACTTCTAGGATGCATATTTTAAGATAAGGGTACCCTACTAAAGTATTTCTATTTCCTGTTAGTTAAAGAAAGAAAACTTAAAAGTATACTTTTACTCCATTAAAGTTCAGGGGAAAATATTGTATTTATTACTCCATAACATTTATTTGAAAGCTTTAGTTACTAGTTACTTTTCAGGTTAAAATTTCATTTAAAAAAGTGATCTTTTTCTTTATAAATCAAAGTGCATTGTTTTGCTTTAGATTAAACTGCCTGACAGCATATGAAGTAGTTAATTAGTTTTTTCATAGTGTTTGAAGGCTACTTTTACTTGAGTCAGTGATCTGAATACTTCTTTCACCACTTTAACAGTAGTATCATTTCTGAAGGATTCTGTCTGGTCTTGCAGGGGTGTAAATGACATCTTGAATTCTGAATAATCCTGATCCTTTGTAGATAATACCTCTAGATCATGTAATCATAGGAAATCATTTCTCACTGAAACTTAGTCCAAGTGACTGGCCTGTTCTTATCCCTCTGAGTCAACACACTTCAAGAAAACATAGAAGTCGCGTTTGATTGAAGCCTTACATTTCAATATTCTTTTGAACATTCCTTATGAATGTGTGTGCATGCAGCCTGAACTCCTTCTTTTTCCTGGTTATATGAAAGTAAGGATGAAGGGTTTTGCTGTAATGCCACCTTAGACTTTTTTTTACATCATCTTTGTGAGGAACTCAGGCTGGCTGAATCAGTATCATCTTTTATATCTCTTTTTCGGACTCATTTTTACTGTAAGGCTTTTTTATTTATTTATCTACTTCTATTTTTCCTTTTTTATTATCCCATTTGCTGAATTTATTTATTTACAGATCTTAGTAATAACTTACTTTACTTATTTCGTTACTGTTAATATATAATGTATAAAATATTTTATATTACAATGTACTGACCTCATTTTATGTACTTTTTCACTTATCTTACACTGAGGAAAAATCCTCCTTGAATCTATCCCTTAAAACCCAGCCCAGCCTTATGAGGACAGTTACTGGGATAGATGTTTACTCTACAGTCTGACACCATGGTGAATTACCATGCCACCACAATCTGCAGAATAAATCAAATGATTCACTGCCAGGCTTGTACAAGACAACTGGAGGTGGGATTGAGAGTCCCTTAATCCCTCGTCCAATCATGTTTTCGTCGATTAGCCATTCAAAAAAGTATACATTGCAGTTCACAGCACCTATGATGACCCACTTTCCCACCGCTACATATGGGACTTTGCCCGTAGATTATGAAGGGTCAGAGCATATTTTTAAAAAGCATTCTACCAAAACAAACTTTGCTCTCTTTTCATCTCTGTCTCTCTTTAACCTTCATAGTAAATAAATGTAGCCTATAAAAGTTAGGCTACTATTCACTTACCATGTCTGTCTTGGCTCTTGATGTTTGTGCCAAGCCTGTCACACACCCCAATGCATTTAAAGACCCATCACATGGGTACAGTACTTGAACTTCCTGAAAAACAGGTCATCTTCACTGGTGATATCATCAGTATTAGTGGGTGAAACAAAAAAGCCCAACAAATGAACTCATGATGATAAAGATGATGATGCTTACAAATAACAATTACAAAAGGTGATGGGTAACTGTGCTAACTAATGCTGAGGCACGGAGGCAAGTTTGACAGACATGGTTCCTAACACGTAGGTAGGGTCTAATGATGGATGTATGAAGTTGCATAATGGGAAGGGTAGGATGCAGTATTTTTGACCCAGACTACGGACTGAAAGTCAGGATATCTCTTCTGCTTTGATTTTTCAATCTTCAGTCTCTTGCAACTCGTCCAACTTTATGGGCGTGCAATACTTCATCACTGGAGTGACCCTTTAAGAAAATGATTGTGTATAACGTCTATCAACTAAACCAACTCATCGATTTAGTTTCTTCATAATCAAATGTCCTTTTCTGTCAGGTGTCTACAACATTTGGTATTCACCATTACAGAGGTGGAAGCAAAGGTTTAGACTGATTGCTTACAATAAAGCAGGTATCAGATGTTATCAGGGTCAAATTCTACTTTTGCTATTGCTTAGTTGTGTTAGTACTAAACCTGTGAATAAACTGAATAGAAATTAAAAGTGGCGGAAAGTGTGCAACGTTGTTAAGAACCATGAGAAGCATTGCCTCTGAACTTTAAGTCTCACATTAGCTCTCTGTCTCCATCTTGTGGCTCTTCAACAAACAGCAAAGGAGGAGACACCATCACAACACAGCAGAGGTAAATACTATTTATTTTAAATCAGACTATTAAAACTGTTAAATACCATAAGTCATCAGAATAGGACCATTGAGCTGAGCAGGTTTCTGGTATTTCTTCTACTTGGAGAATGTGGATTCAGAGTTAAAGACATTGGAAAAAGCCTTCAACACAGTGACGGACCTGCAGCAGCCAGAGCCTGTATGAAGGTATTAGGACTACTGCACCCCAGAGCCATGTCAGAAACACAATGTAGGATTTGTTCCAACACAGCCTACATTTAATACCTACTTCTAGAAAAATATTAAACAGCAGAGTAAATAATCTGTACCATTCTATAATTAATCAGTGTGGATTATCAGTTCATACAGTAACCCCATACAGCTTCAATTGGTCCATTTTTGATTGGAAAAGGAAAGAACCAGAAAGACATCAAGCATTACATAAATAGCCTCTACAAAGCAGATACTTCATTAACACATTGGTTGAAGGCTGTTGCAAATATACATATAGGAGAGAATATATGGACTATTTACAGATCAAAATTGGGGTTATTTTGACCTTGAAGCTAAACTGGAGCTGTAACAGCAGAGAAATCTACAGTCATGAGCTGCGACTGTGGGAGCCTGCCGCGCGACATGGACCAAGCGGGGGAGCAGCGGAGGGGCTGTAAATGATCTCTCTCAGCTGACTGGCCGGAGGAGCCCGATCCTCCCAGCCTGACAGTGTGGGAAAAGACCTGTAACAGCTGACCCGGGTAGGTGTGTTTATTCAATTGAAAGTACCAAAAGCCCTACGTTTCAACCACAATATTTCTAGAGTTAAAATACAGTGAGGGAAAAAAAAAAGGATCAGTTAAAAAGGCCAATGATACTGCACAGCACAAATGTACAAATCTACATCCTTGTGTTATTTTCCCCTCTAGGGACCACGCAGTTCTGTTGAGTAGACTGTGTTCTATTGACAGAGTACAAACCCCTCTTCAAACATAAGCCCTCAACACCAATAAGGAGCTGAAGACAATATTTTCAAAAGAAACTAAGCAGTGCTGAGTGTGTACATTACATAAACTATCTGACAAATTTACATAGAATTTCAATGGAATGATTACTTTTTCTAAATTGTCTGACTACAAAGATACTGGAAGCACTTCGAAAGGAATAAGCCCACATATGGTAACATACATATCCAATACACAATTCAGCCTTTCATTAAATATACCGTGACCTACCATTGTTACAGATTTGTGTTGGGTGCATTAGTCCGATGTCAGCAAAAGCAAAGTCGCCCGATGTATTTTTTCATAACTGCATCTTTCATCTTTTAAACTATACAAACTGCCCTTTGTAAAAGGTGCACGTAAGTAAGAACATTCAAGACAAACATACTGTCTAGCGAGAGGCCAGAGAAACGGACTGGTTATTTCCATCCTGTTTCCATTTCCTGTTGGGATCAACTAACCACTGGTGGCGAAACTGTTAAACCGTCCTTTGAGGACAGTGTTTTTGCTGCTGTCAGGTGAAGACCTCGGACCTCCCGGAGACTTTTGTTTGATTTCTCACAAATTCAAAAATGAGCTGACCTGGAATTGTGGTTTGAAAAAGTTTTAAAAGCGTCTGTGTCATTTAAGTTCCCTAAACCAAAGGATGAAGCCCTTGAATTTACAATACAAGCATGAAAGTTACCGGTAGAATCTAGTAGTAATAAAGGTTTCACCAGACAGCAGTGATTTGTTTGAGTTTATATATTACTTTCTTTACTGTGGAACAGGAATGTGTTTATGATTTAATTATGTATATATCTACATTTTCTGTGTGTGTTTATGGCTTTTTGGTGGGAGGGATGACGGGAGGCACTGGGGAGCTGACAGGGATGACTCCGGTGGCCAGCAGGATGATGATGAGGACGATAATGAGGACGACCACCACGATGACTATGATCAGCTTGACGTTCTTCCACCAGTAGGAGCGGGCCACTTTCTGAGACGTCTGCTTGAAGTGCTGAGCCTGAGCAGGGAGACAGACGGGACAATACACTGAAGCGACACATCAAGTGGTCCAACACTCCATCAAAGCCACTACGTGTGGGGCACGTGTAGTAGCCAACACTTTATTTACCATATTAAAACACACATGGCCAAACAATGGCTATTCTCTGTGTGGCATGGGAGGGTTAGTCTCTGCCTACATTTCTCTCTTACATAGTACACTGAGGTGTAATGGCTCCTTTGTTTATTTGTATATATCTGTATTGTGCATGCTTGTTCACTGACACAGCTGAATGTAGTAGTAGTAAGTACTGATATACAGATAATAAATTAGTATTTTACAGATAATAAATTACCATATCTAATGATGGCCAATTAGATATTAATGTCATCAGTTCCACCGGTGCTTCTCCTGCTATGGCAAAATCAAAATGTCTACCGTGTAGGAGGTGTAGCCAGATAGTGCGGGCCGGCATTTGAACCTCAGACAAAAGGCAGTTGGGTAAATGAGCGGCCTAATGAGGTGCAGTTAGAACAATGCTTTACTAAAAAGTTTAGTTCAGAGCAAGAAAAAGGCCACACTTCGACAACTTTCTGTAATGTCTCCAAATATGCGATGGCCTCTGCTGACATGTTGTACTGGATTACCTGATGATTATCAACCTCTTTATTTACAAATGCACGGTACACCAAAGATGCGTTTGGTGTACCAAATATGGGACTATAGTCCACATTTCAACCCACTTTCACATACAGTGAAAGGACAAGACTGACCCCTGCTTGCAGGTCCTCCGACTTGTCCATGAGGTCGTCCAGTCTCTCTCCTCGGGCCAGGATCCGGTCCACATTCTGGGTCATGATGTTCTTCACTCCATCCACCTGGTCCTTCAAGGACTGCACCTTGTCCTTTGGCTCCGGCTCTGCCTCCGCTCTTCCCTGCTCCTGGAATTGGACGGAAAAAAAGGGAATGAAAACAAGCGGACGAACAAGGTATGTCTGCTGCAATTCATGACCAAACTGTGTAAAATTAAAAGCCACTTTGAACAAACAAAAAAAAGGAAAACAGAAATTTAGTTTTGTTTGTGGTAAGTGTAATTTAGAGCTGGGTATTGTTTAAAGACTTAGGATACCAGTACCAATACCAGTTCCCTTAAAGTGATACCATACCAGTACCTCATTTGATACCCCCTTTTATTTTTTTTTACTTTCTATATGTGGGGCAACTACAGTAGTGGAGAATCAGTAACAGATTCTGTAACTGAAACCAAGCACACAAACCTGCCCAAAGCAATTTTTTGTTTTTAAAAAATCCAGGCAAGTAGTACAGCAATACTTTTGAACGTTTTGGTGGTTTCCCGCAGGATGAACTGCCAACTCCGTCAAATACGCCACACAACAGACTGGATGGGTTGTAGCTGCTGCGGTGGTGGGCCAATCACACAGCGCATTAAATCAAAGAATGCTTGCAGTGATTGGCTGCGAGCAAAACCATACAAATAGTTATTTATTTTCTAGATCTGGGTAAAGACAGGATCGAATGCAGGTATCGTTTGAATGGAGAAGTTTCAATACTACGGAGTTATTTTGGTTGATACCTTCACCGACACCCTTGTCACATTAGATGCAAAAACAGGTTGAGGCAGTGGATAAATGTCTCCGGTCTGTTGATTAGTTTGTATGCTCTTTGAGGGAATGTGGAGTACCTCATGGGTCAGTTTCCCTTTTCTTTATACATACTGTCTCTGGGTCACACAGTCACAACATATTAATGTCTCATGAAACTGAGATCAAAGTCATGGATCTGTGCCTGCAGGGAGCTCAGGTGTTTAGGTGTTTCCAACTTTGAATTTGAGCAACACACTAAAAATCTTTTCCTGACATGCTTTTTCTATTACCTAGTGTCTCAGTGAGAATTATTTATCCATCCATATTATCTCACCCCAGACTGACTACTATAATGTTCAGTTTGCCTGCATGAACTAAGAAATCAAAGTAAATAAGTTTTGTTTGTTTTTTTTTGTTTTTTTTAAAAAGAAAAAGGGAGATTCCACAGAAGTGAAGTTGCATTTTTTGTTATGTAAGATCCAGTGTTTCTGGAACTTGAGACTCATAAGTGAGCTACAAGTCAGGCTATCTCGGGGTCTAATGCTTTAATTTTGAAAGTGATTCTTTTTTTATACATGTCTCTTGAGTCCCCTGACCTTATGGAAATGGAATACTAAATCGCTGGAAAGTCCCTTTAAGGCTCGGCATGGCCTGGCCTCTGCAAATATGTCTTTTTAAACTTTATATTCATATTGAATGTGTGTGAATATGGCTTAATATTTGATTTCCTTCCTCCTGTCCCCCAGTGGCTGCATTCATCTCTCTGATCAATACAGCACGAGAATCTAATGATTCCCTGTCAGGCTTATATTTTCAGACGACAATGTGACAGTGCGGCTTGCTGGCTGTCATATGATTATTTTCACATCTCCGGGAGCGCCTGCTACAGTTTGTCTGCATCCAGCAGGGAGATAAGTGTAGGTGCGATTTCAAAGCTGTGAGTCTGCATACAGTGGCTTCCATGTCCCATGAGCCACCACCAGACTGTAAACAAAAGTGTCTCCAGGAAACAGAGCCGGTTTTGCTGCGTCATCTGCTGCCTCCCTTCTCTCCTCCCCTCCCCTCCCTTCTTTCTTCACTCTTTCATTGCTTTTTTTCCCCATTATCTCCCTTCCTTCATTGTTCTCTTTATTCTGTTAATTTGTCTCCCCCATCCGTCCCTTCTTTTTTTTTCTTTCACTCTTTTCATTTTCCTTTTGCGCTGTTGGTTTATGCAGCGTCATCTCATTCACATCTCAAAACACAACACTTTTACAGACTTGCGTCCACGTAGCTGCTTTTGATTATGTATTATTTGTGTTACTTTTGTGTCTCACATGACATATTCTTCAGTTCTTAATCTCCCCATTCTATCATATAGTTCAACACTCTTATCGCATGCCTTGCTGTGCGTCCTGTTTAACCAACCTGCCATACAGACCAGGCTTATTCTCTCTCTCCTGTACCAGTGCTAGTAGGAAGTCAGTGAGGCCCACTGAATGGCTGCCAGCTATCAAGTATCAACATTTAGAGAAAGAGGGAGACAGAAACATGCTCAGTTTGAGACGTTCATGCACAGACGGCTACGTTAAATATCCTCGAATAACTGAACTGTAAGCCTTGTGGAAGAATTCACCCAAGTGCGTTTCTCTGCCGTGCATGGAAAGCGACTTCAGTCTTCACACAACAGTAAAAAAAAAAAAAAAAAAAGCTCAAACAAAAGCCTGTCAGATAAGGCGCCCCGTAAACATTGAGCTGATACATAAAGAACAAGGATGCTGCATAAGGAAGTGCTCTCTAAAATGTGAATGAGATAAATCAAATATTTCCTTTTAGAATGCTGGATGGTGGCTGTAAATGCAAAGGATGGATTTCATTTGTCTTGGTAGGCCACATGAAATCCTCACTGCTCACTCTAGTCAAATGTGCCATGACCCTAATCAGTGAGCGCATTGGACAGCGTGCACTAATCAGACACTAGTCGGGCAGTGAGAGTTTCCCTTTATTAAAAACATGCTGATAAAAGCTGCAGGCTACAGGAAAACAGTTTGACGGTTTGGCTTTTCCCCACAGCACAGCTGAGTCAGTGTCAAGTTCAATGGTTTGCCTGGACCTTCAGAGAGAAGCAAGGCAACATTTCAAAACCACAGAAGTCACAGTTTCTGACTGATTAGCAGAGGAAGCAACAGTTGCGTGTCATTAATAGCCTCCCACAGATACCATCCGGACAGGCCTTTGTTACAGATGACTGTCAGAGAAGATGCCTGTTAGATAGGAGTCGAAAAACTAACAACGTAGCTGTTTAAAGCGCATCGCGGAAGGAAAAACACAATTTTGGAAGTTGTCGTGAATAAAACAACAGTATTAATAACATTCAAGTTTCCTTAAATGTACTAATTGAAGTTCCAGGGACTTCCTGGGAGACTTTTAAAGGACCTTAAGTAAAAAATGCTCAGCCGAATGTGACAACATTTTTAAAAACCTTGATGTAGAGTTAACAGGTACAATATTAGAAGCAAAGACATTTTAGAAACCTCTTTTCAATAAAGAATAACGTATGAGTGAAGCAAGACTTCATTCAACAACATGACAACTTTTACACAACTGCCTCTCTTAGCACAGTTAACACAACTGAGTGGAACAAAATATTAGTTAGCAGAGAGCTCAAACTGTACAAGTTGACATTGTGCTCAAAAAAGAAAAGAGGGGCTTTTGAGAGAGAAATGGGGCAATTATGGTATGCCATGAGCCATAATGTGCCGGCGTTTTCTCTCTATCAGTAGGCGAGGTGAGGTGGCATTAAATTGCCACATTTCTAAGTGGAGTTTGGCTGCAGGCGCCAGGCTCAACCGACAGGCAGTGAAGCAGAGTCGTGCTTCTGAAATACATGCGGAAATCTACCGTTTATCAGCTAGTGACCAACACAATCCGCATAATAACAACGAAAGCGGACGAAACTTTTCCTGCAGTGTGTCCGACTTGGTTTAACTAACATACGTGAAGGAAACATTAGCTTAACTCCACGAAAAACAGCATTTCCACAGCGGGCTGTGAGCTTCGGGCAGTGGGTTGAATTTGGCCATTTTGTGAGAATACTCTGGGACCTCCTCTCTCAACAATCACAAGTTACCTCTCACACTTGTCAGACTGCTTTTTCTGACTTTAAAACAACAGTTTAAAGTCAAAAGTAGCTTCTTCTATCTGGAAACACACCTGTTGCATGTCGTGTCTGGCGTTAAACACGGTGACACATCACAGCCCAAGCTCCCACCATTATCACCTACCGGATCTATGTCCATGTTGTCGGAAACGATGCCCCTTCGTCCGCCACCCGATGGATCGACTTTTACTTTTAAACGCCGTAAGACTTTAACAAAACCCTATTAAAGACTGGAGAGTTTGATGCTCCACCGAAGCGAGTCCGTTTCCTCCTCTGTTTAACTTCCTGGTTGTTTTTTTTTTTTTTCTTTACCTCCAAACTGAATTCCTCCGCTTCAAGCGTCGAGTGACCCATAACACGACCTCCCCGGCCCGACCGTGTTTAGAAAGTAAAGCTCCTGGCCTGATGCAGTCACTGCTGGATCGGTTACTCTGAGGAACACGTTTGTAGTGAGCTGTATCCCACTTTAGTCATATTTAACCGCAACAGCAAAATATACCGAACACTACAATGAGAAAATACATTTTAACAATCCATCTGTAGGTAGCCTACAGAATTAAAGCTCTGAAACATACCGTTGATTAAGCAGACACGTGTATTTTATACATTTGTTATTTTTTCAATTATTTGTTATGTTCACTTTGTAATAAATGTAATGACTTTATGTGTTATGTTAGTGCTTTGTCCACTTTGCAACATGACAATTACATGCCCTTGTTTTGAAGTCCCTTTCCCGTCATTTCCTTCATTGTTGAATAATAGAACAACTTGACTCTGCCCGGTTCATCCTCAGGAGGGCGTCACACCGAGCTGTTCCCATCACATGCAGGCTGTGCCTCACTACTCAAGCATCACACTGTGAACTCTCAAAGTACCTTCAATGAACATGTTGTGTTCCTCTGGGCTGAACTGAGAGCTCTCAGGTGTGAGCAAGGCTTGTGTCGCTCTCTGTGTTTGTGATCAAACAAAAGGACTGAGCAGGCTGTGCTCAGGAAGCCACACAGACTACTTATTCATTTACGGTGAGCCTATAGCCAGCATAGACCAAGGACAAACACAAGCCAATGATACTCTTTCACCGAGAAAAATAGTTCTTCGTGAACAGCACACAAACAAAAATAATAATTATTAAATTGGTAGCTGGAAGGAGTTTATTTGATATAACATTGCCATTTGACTTCTCTCTAACTCTCGAGCAGCAGTGGTGTTTTCCCCCTCTTTACTCATGAATTAGTCTAGTATTCTAATTGCTATTAATTTTTCTAAATAAATCAGAGTGAACTTGAACTCCTCATCAGATCTGGTGACTTTGTGTTTTTCTCAGCTGACTGAGTAGCTCCTCCTGGCCTCTGCAGCTCCTTGACATCCTGATGTCATACATCCGTCCCACCCAGCCAGCAGCACCAGCCCTGACCAACCGGTTTCACCTCTATCTAGGAGGGCGGTGGAGAGGCCTAAATGCTGTTCATTAACTGTTGTCATGTCAGGCTGCTCTCAGGTACAAAAGGCTTAAAATAAACCAAGCCATTGTGTCCATTTTGGAAAATAATGCCTGGCAGGCATTAGCAAGTGTGCTTAAAATACTGACTATTGCTTTCTTGAAAATACAAATTGTGGGGAAAAATGTTTAGGAATGAACCTCTGCAACACTTTTTAGAAAAAGGCTTTTATTTCTTTTGAAAATATACAGTGCAGTTAAATTATCTACACACTTGATGTGCATCAATAGTACAGAACAAAAGGAAAGGCAACTGTTTATGCCTTTCTAAGAAATAAAGACAGGCTTGACTTTTTGAACTGTCCCTGATTACATACTGTATTTGCTAGAAAATTAATAAAAACATAAAAATCTAAAGAAGAGAGTGTCACAGAGAAAACATCACATATTACACAACGTAAAGAGAGGAATAAGTAAAGAATTGCATAAAAGAATAGCAGTGATTCTCCATACAACATCCCATCATTCATGTCTCCTCAGTGGCCTTGTCTGATGATGATATCTGACATGTCATCAACCTTCACCAGCTCCAAATTCTGTTAAAAACAAACATAATCCACATTTCACACTACAATAAATAAACATGAATACTTGTTTTCAATAGGTAAGAACATAAGAACATTCCAGTTACTTCAGTATTTGTAGGTGGTAGTAAAGCTCTGGGGTGATAAAGAACACAATACAGTAATGGATTTATCATGTACAATATAGTACTTTAGTATTTTAATACTATTTTATATTTATGCTTATCTCAACTTTTGCACTACTTGTCTGTACTTGTTGCGCACCAATACACCACAGCAAATTCATTGTATGTGAAAACCTACAAGGCAATAAACCTGATTCTGATATTTTTGATTTGAGTGTATCCTCACACTTATAGCATGATCAGCCGTTTTTAAATTACTGCGAGTCAGTTTGACCTTCACTAGCAAGTTAACCTGAAACAAAGAGAAACATCAGTATTGTTGCTAAGGTTACCTGCAGTTAAAAGTACTTTGCGGGCTGGGATCAGTAACTTCCTTAATGGTTGCCTGGCAACTTCCCAAGCCAAGAAATAGTGCGGCACATAACGTCTAATTGGCAGTTTTAGTTACCTTCAGACACATGCAGGCTAGCCTTTTCCTGTCTTTATTCTAAGCTAAGTGGCTGCTGTCTGCGGCTTCACAATGAACGGACAGATATGACAGTGGTGTTGATCTTTTCAACAAACTCTCGGTAAGAAAGTGAACAAGCGTAATTCCCAAAATGTCAAACTATTGCTTTAAATTTTCAAAACCTGTTCTGTCTATTTGTCTCTTTATTTTTTCCCCTTCAACTCTTCCAGGACTATCCCCAACAGATGCAGTTTCAATGTTTAAAATGGCTGTTTTTAAAACAAAACTCACCTTTTCATTGGCAAGATGAAGCAGAGCGACAAATGCCAGAGGCACTGACAGATTCTGAGCCATCGTGTTTGGCAATCTGGACCACCACAAAGAGAGACAGAAAAGACATAAACAACACATTTTAAATGACATCAATCATGCTGTTCAAGCCTTGTACCTTAAATGAAGTAGTCGTTTCTAGTTCGGTGGCTTGCTGATTCACAACAGGGCTCAAAATGATGCATATCTTTCAGGCTAATTGACAAAAACATATCCGGCACCCACACAAGTCTTTTGGTTTACAGATCACAGGGTTTGTTCGTGAATCACCAGCTCCAAATAACAACCCCCCCATCAAACCTTTATATCTTGATGGCATTTGAAGACTGTGGACAGTCATTATGTACTAATCAAACATGGAAAAGTAACTGTACAGATGAAATCATTTTTCACAAGAATATAGACATGTTAGACAACACACTGTTTAAATTTACACTTCCATATCTAAGTAGAAAAAAACCTGGTAAAACACAACATGTATAGCTACATGATTTGCATGTAATGCGGTTTTGGTGAGTGCTATTCAATCCTTATTATTCCTCATTAGTGCTGCCATGCAAGGCATGATAGGAGGTCTGCTTGTACCTTTGAAGAAGTGTCTTTGTGGTCTGACTGAAGGCTTTCTCCCCACACACCTCTGGTTTCTCCACAGTGGCCACCTCCTGTAGGGAACATAAAGGGGAAAAACTAATAAAACAGACTGGTAGAAACAGAACCACAGAGATATACACGGCTAAATCTCTGACTCGCATTTACTCTAAAATGCGAGCACAAACTCAAGGATAGACTTTCAAAACCTAAAACTGATGAATTTACCACGTTTTTTACCTGCAGACAAAATAAGGCTGATACATGGCTAATCGTGTGATTTACCTCTGTGGGTTTTTCTGGGCTGTCAGTCAGAAGAGTCCACATGCTGTTCTTGAGTCTCTTCATGTCCATTTTCTTTGCCGTCTTAGCGTAGTTTATCTCAATCTTGTTGACCTACAGGAACAAGTAATGGAAGAACAAGTATGTAAAACTGCAAGGCAAAAATATTTCAATTCTAATCGTTCCAATTCACAATGAGTAGAATCTGTTGTGTAATATTTGCCCAGAGCCTTCAGGCTAAGTGTTTTGTTATGTTCAGAGTTACTGACGGTTATTGATGTCAGATACTAGAATTTTATTGCTCGGAGGAACTTTTGAATTCTCAGAGATCATAAAGCACTTTTAGTGGCAGCCACAATTGTGCCAAGTTGCCTCATGTGTCTTGAAAATATTACGACAGAAGCTTTTCAACAAAGAGATGCCAACTCTAAAAAGCCGAGACACACGTACAAGTGTGACCTGCACTAAAATCTTGTGTTACTCACCCTGTGGGGTTCAGGAACTAGATCATCCTCCCCATAGGTTGAGATGCCCTCTAGATCTTGTGAGGGCGGAGGTATACTGTCACCTGAAGGTTGTGTGTCGTCTGAACCGGCGAACCCTTCAGCATCATCATCACTGTCGCTACCCTGAAGAGGAACATGGACAGAGAGATGCCAAAAGGATGAAAATGGGTGATTTGGTTCCTAATCAGTTTTTGTAATTGTTGATGATGATCCTCTATCTCTGGTTCCAAGGAGATCAGAAGTCCTTACATTGAGCAAATTCTACAAAACAATATTTGGTTCAGAGGTAGTAGTTCAGCCTGGTGTTCATGAAATGTTCACACTAACAAAAATACCTTGATATAATGATATAAAACCACATCACCCATTCCTACTCCTTAGAGTCTGTTAAAATACAGTAAAATCAAATAAACAAAACCAAATTTAATGAAAAATTATATAAAAAGACAGTGTTCAGACCTGAAGACCCGGGCAGAAGTTGGCTGTGTCGTTGGCGTTGTTGTAGTCATAGTCTCCAATGCCTTCTCCAAGCTCTCCAGAGAGCCTCTTCTGGCCTTCTTTACTCAGCTAGAGTTATCAAAATCAAATATATCCTTCTTAATACAACACAAATGAATGGACTTTTTAAGTCACAGATACTCTGGGTACACAATATGGTGACTATAAAATGTCTCAATTGTGTAAAAAGTCAGATGTAGTACAAAATGCTGATGATCATGAAAATGATGTGATTGCTGTACATTTTTCTGATGTTTGTGTGAACTTAATTGGTAATGGTGTCATACATAGAGCCAACATCTGACTCATATGGGATATCAGTGCTGAAGAGGATCTCAGATACTAAAGTCTGACCCCAAAGATTCACATGTAACCTGTAAATAATCAATCAGCAAAACTAGTTTCTATGTGTGCACTTCTACACCTCTACAGGGCTAAAACGATCTCATTTATATTCATTGACCCCAAACTAACTCTAATTCCCTAATGGTCTGCAAAAGTAATGGACCACACTGGTGCTGTTTCCACAAACAGAAAATACATCTCTGTTTGTGCGTCTGTACTTCTTCTGTACCTCTTCCACCAACCCTATCAGCTGACAGGAGACTCACCGAGCTGGAGGGTTTGAGGCTGAGCTGGGAGAGCGTCTCTGGGGGAAACTGAAAGTCTGCTGGTAGAGTTGTTTTCTTATTGCTGGCACTGAGGGCAGACTTGCTGTTGGTAGTTGCAGCCTGTCAAGGGAAAGCAGACAATGTAAGATTCAGCTCAGGTAGAGATTTAGGTCAGCGTCTCAAATCCCTACAGACAGTGATATCACTTTTTAGCCGAAGATTTTATTTGCACTTGATTCTGTGTCCTATTTCCCTGAATTGGATTTCTAGAGCTAAAACTGTAGTTGCTTCATATGTATTGTTGCGATACTGTACGAGCTGAGACGTGACCTGAGAGCAAATGTAGCTGTCCTGGCACGTTCATGACAAATGATTTAAAACAAAATTACATTGTTTGGTGGGAGGAAAAATTTCAGAGTAGTTTAAATTCTAAAATGTTGTTATGTTCACAAGCAGAACACCAACAACTGTTAAAACAAAGCAGATTGTCGTTCTGGTTTATTATAGCTTTTATCCAACATTGCTCTTTTGTCTATACCGACTCTGAACAAGCTGGAATAGTTCTTTGATCAAACCATCCTTTGGACATACATGCAGATACAACACTTTGTGTTATTATTTACATTTAAATAGAAATAGAAATTCAAGTATACTTGATCTGAACTTGGCTACGTATTTATACTGATGCACAAACTCTCTGAATGTCAGGCTGAGACATAAAAGACTCCTAGAGGTGTGACACCAGCTGCATCAAAAATTATTCCCCAAAGTGCTGAATGCTGTGTTGCTATGGCTTCTACACCAAAACGTGCTATGCTGTAACCTTAATGCCTCCACATTGTGAAAAATGAAACATGTTGAGACAGACCACCAACGACTCTGTTGTTAGGTGTCAAAGCCTGGCACCTAACAACCTTGGCCCTGTTGTTCCTATGTTGATATGTTGAGTTATCCACATTACAATGTTGACGATTAGACATCAGTCCGTTTTTTCAAAGCTGCTTTAAACTCGTCTGGTACTGTGTCAGAGGGTTATGGTTAGGCCAAAGTGCAGCTCTTTAGTTAGTTTCATTGGCATGGATACTGCGACAAGATCTTTTAAATATAATAATAACAATATTGATAATAATAATAATAATGTATATGAGCTACCAGCTTAGAAATCATCCCACAGAAAGAAGTCTTTCAGGTGTTTTACTTCCAATGGAAGTTTACTCTGCGAACACCCAGCAGGGATTTGGTTTTAATAAAATGGTTCAGCACTTTGGGAGTTAGAAGAAAAGATCGATACCACCCTCATGTTACTTTTGGACGGGGAAAGGCTTGCTGTTTCCCCGTTTCCAGTATTTATGCTAAGTTAAATTGGCTGCTGGCTCTAGCTGCATATTTACCACATAGACATGAGAGTGGTATCGATCTCATCTAACTCTCAGCAAGAAAGCAAATAATCATATTTCTCAAGCTGTCACACAATTTCTTTAATACTAAGCAATACACATTTGGCAACATTCATACTAGTTAACAGTGAATATGTTGTGTTTCAAATGACAAAAGCAGCAAGCGTTCTTACTCTTGTGGTGCGGAAGTAGGTGTCAAAGTTGACATCGTCATTGAAGTCTATTTCAAAGGTCTTCTTTGGCTTTCTTTTACGTGTCTCTTTGTCAGGCAAATGGTCCACTATAGGAGATGAAGTACATGAAAACCGACAGATGAATCAGATAATTGTTATTCTGCACACATCCAGCAGAGAACAACCATTAGAAAATCATGTCGGCTGTTAGAGGAAATGTGAAAGCCTAATTTCTACCCATATCCCTCAAAACAAAAATAAGCCTAATGTGTCTACATTATGCTGTGTAACAGCATCAAAATACACTTCAGCTACATTTCTGGTATTACATATAAAGAGATGGCTATTGACAAAAACTAGAAACATCCTGGCAGCTTGAAATAAATACAGCACAAAGACAAGAAAAATAAAGGTTGAGGCTACATTAGCAAAATTATTTTATTCTGCCTACATTTATTTCAAATACATAAACAAATAATAATTAGGTAACAATAATTAAGTAACATATCTTGCCCAAGGGCACTTACTTCTTTAATCTCTACTCTGACACAACAGTTGTCTCTAATTATGTGTTGGACCATGAATTTCACTCACACTTGTGCTTTGGTTTGAACTGCCAGTAGCCAGGTCCAGCCCATGTGGCCATAGTCCTGGGGCTGAAGTATGAATACTCCCTGGGCTGAGAGGACAACTGCAGACACATGGTGGCGATGTCTCCCTCTCCGATTGGAATCACATCCCTTTACCACCATCACACCAGTGTCAGAAACCATTCAAACCAACACACAGACACAAATTAGCCTTCTGTTAATAGAGGCTGTAAGAGTTGGATTTTGACCTGATCAGTATTTTCGAATGCATTAAATGTCTACTCTCCTGGTGATAATAGGCAATGCAATTACTTTACCATCATGATTACATAAGAGCAGCAGTCATCGATTCTGGAGAAAGCCCGTAGATATTTGAACTCAACAGCCAAACAAATACACCCCTCTCTTCAAAAGCTCCGCCCCCCAAACTGATGGACACGCATTGCCATGGCAACAACAGGTAGAACTGGGTTAGTTGAACAAAAGAGAAATATCGAGGAATAAAGAGGGTCTGCTGCCTGAGGTTAGTCTCAATAAGAGGAAAACATTTTTATCGTAGGTGGCATGTTTTTTGTGGTACTGTAGCAAGTGTGACAATAAGCCTGTCAATATTTAAATAGGTGTTGAAGCCAAATACTTATCTAAGCCAAAACCTATGGATTAGTCACAGTATCGCAAGTAACAAACAGTCAGCAATACATGGAGCAGCCTTGTTTTTTGCGAATTCTAAAAGAACAGTTATATGGCAGGGTTATATCTCTGACGTTATTCAGACTTTCTTCTCACTATGGTGGTCATTTAAGTCACATTGCTGTCATTGTGTAGCCCCGTTCATTGCGGGCAGGGACGTGGAAGAGGGAGAGTAGCCGGCAGAAGAAACAGAGATCGGAGTGCCACTGGTTCAACCTTTGTGCCGAATGGCTGGAATAGTGTTGGAATTGTGTTTGTTTCCCCATTTACAGAGCCAGGGCTGTGTATGAACGCCGGATTTGTTTTCATTGCGCACACAGAATAGACATCTAGCAGACTGTAAGGGGATATTCGTTGAATTTGACAAAAAGTGTATTGGATTAGAATTGCTGACTGCACCTTTAGGAAGGCATTAAGAAGAAGAGGCTCTTCTCCTGTATATAATTTAATGGAGGCCATGCTTTCATCTTAACACAAGGTACAGCATTAAGAGTAATAAGAGATAAAAGGTGCCAAAAAGTACAAAGAAAAGCCACCTCTAGAAGCCTTTGCCCAATTCCCTTGAGACTATAAAAAATGATTAAACAAAAACAGAATAATGAGGTCTGTCGTAAAGGGGTGACTTTTACCTCTCAGCAGAAAAACACATCTCTGTTCAACTGCTCTTCAATCCATGATCTTACCTTCCTTTGCCAGAGCCAGAGGCCTCACAGCCCTCCTTTTGCTCCTTGGATCTCTCCTCACAGTCACCCAGTCCATCCTCATAGTCGGCATCAAAGTCGGGGCAGTCGTCCTCTTCAGGTTCAGGCTCGGGCTCAGCGTTCAGGTCAAACACGTGTTCGCCCTGCTTCATCTTCTCCAAGAGCTGATTCATGGTCTGAAAGAAGATGCACAGTCAGACAGACGGCACGCTGGGATCTGAAAGTCTCTGTGTATAAAACTTGTACAGTTGATTTAGGACCATATGGGTATCGTAGTGGATCCTAAACTGCAGTCCTATAGAAGATTCCTGAATGTTACACCGGTCCATACTAGGACTAGTTTGATAGTGAATTTTCAGAGCGCTCTCTGCTGTACCGCAGGGCAAACTACTTCAAACAGTCTGTTTGACTAATACACCAAACAGTTCGAATTCAACAAATCATTAGAGTTTGAATACTATATTTTTTAGATATTTAGTATAGTTTGAACAGCTGTTTGAATTTCATTTAAGATGATCGTATTAACGGAAACAAAGACGCCTTCTCCAAACCTCAGCAATACGCTTCAATTGTAGCTCTAGTTTGGCAGTACTGTTAAATGCCATTATTATGGTCATATAACTGGATCAACTATTCAGCTGTAGGTTTTTTCCCATGGGGTTTCTACAGGGGACAACACGGCCAGTACTTCCCAGCCGTATATAACTATACTTCCGAATGATATAATTAATTACAGCAACGCGACCTGGATAAACAGCATTAAATAGATGGATTGATTAGCCGGTGACAAAATAATTCATTCATTTAAGTTCTCTTTAAAATTGACACCTTCCCATTATGAATGACGATGATCTTCCTCGCTACTAGTAGTGATGGTGTTTGCTACAGGCCTGAAGGTGCTGACAGAAACTCACTGACAAAACAAAAAATGGACTGAACAGCCTCATGCAACACAACCCTGTCACAAGAATCTGACTCTTAGTTTATAAGTATGTAACATCTCAGCCAACAGCCTGCAATAACATCATAACATAACATAACATCACTGCCTACAGCAGGTAAAAGGAAAATATTCAATAGAAGACTTGTAATAATATGACTTTTAAAACTGTCTGATGCGTTTTTAAGGGAACTAAATTCAATGCTTTTTAAGTATTTTCAAGATCTGCAGATACCCTGTCCAATGACTTTTCATGCAAAAATGGCAGATTATAGTGCAGCTACTGGCACAGCAGACCTGCAGGATGGATGTTGCATCACCAAATCAGAGAGTGACATTTAACATCGATTGCAGATGACTGCAGGTTAGGTTAGGTTACTTGGTTATGATGATTTATCTTACCTGCTCAGGGTTCCAGCTAGTGAAGGAGAAGTCCTGCAGTGAGGGGCAGACTGAGCTTTTCTCCTGGGAACGCTGCAGTCCGGCTGGCAGAAACACAACACAGTTAAATGTAAATTTGTTTAAATGAAAGAAAACCTATATTTTGGGCTTGGTAAATGCTTTTCACCCTTGAACGGGGATGCTGAGACTCCTTGCGGAGGTGGAGGAGAGTAAGAGGGTCTGGACTCCAGGAGGGTCATGTAGGACGGAAACAGCAGCTCGCAGCGGCTGTTCTCACTAAAGAGGACTGACAGGAAGACGCCGGCCGTGCTGCTTTCATCGAAGGATGAGGCCATCCGCTGAAACATGGGGTCCACCTGGGTGGGTAAGAAGAACAGTTGATCATGTTCACAGCCATATGATGAAGGGAACTCAGGTCAAAAATACAAATACAATGCATTTAAACAAATTCCAGAGAAAAATGCCCTTCATTTATGTTATTGTATTTTGGTTATTTGAGCATGAGGATCAGTTGGTTGGAAAAGGTCATGCAGTCATTGACCAAAGATAAATGAAAATCTGCAGAAATCTCTCAGTGATCCCTGTAAGACGGCAGCTTAGTGACCCTTGTCTAATAACTGATCTTAATCACCAAACATGAACTTATCAGTCATCAGGCAGACATTTAGTGGATATAAGGCGATTATGAAGATTTAATCAAAGATGGAATGATATGCTGTGACTGCAGGGATGTTGCCGCGGATTACACTTAAGTAAAGTGACCCTCATGAGTGAATACGAAACCTACAAAATATAGGACCTCAGAAAAAGAGGGGAAGAAACTACCAGTGCACTGATCTAATACACAAAATCTTTCTTGGTGCTGACATTAACGTTTCTAAACAGATACTAACTTAAAATGAGAGAGCACTGCGACTGTGTCTAGGCATAGAATTAGCCAATAAACTGAGTATCAGCAGTGTCAGCATATAGCTCTTTACGATAAAGATGTTCCAGGAACTATGGAACCAGAGGAACTAAACTCAGACAGACCCTTTTGTTCATTATCTGTGTGTGTCCATTGCTTCTGAAGAACCTTGAAAGATTAGGCAAATTAGACTGTAATGTAAAATGCTAATTTTTAAAAACACCGACTCCAGAACGTCTGTCTCTACAGTACTGACAATCTTCTGAGTGCTTGTGGTCATATTCCTCTGCTTTACAACATAACCGCCATGAAACTATCAAATCAAGTTTTATTTCTCTTCTCCATTCACTTTTAGCTCTCTCAACGGTGGCTCTCCTGCTCGCTCTTGTTCGCACACTTTTTTAAAACTAGTTGGGAAGCAGAAAGCTTTTATATTTAATAAATCTCAAGAAATGTCCACTACTGGTGCTAATATTGATACTAGTGGTGCACAGTACAGTTTTTATTGAAGTGCCATCAATCTATTGACACAGAAGATACTGAATAGCAATATTACGTTACCTAGCAGCATTCTGTCCAACAGCACAATATCATCATTTGATCTTATATTGTCCTGTAAAGGTGACACCATACCTCACACTTCCTCTCAGACTCAGCGCTATTGATGTTGCTCAGGTTCTGCTCGACTGTCCTCTTGGGAGGCCTCTTTTTCTTCGGCTGCTTGGCAGTCACTTCAACCCCTTCATCTCCGTCCTCATCCTTAGGACCATGGTCTGTATATACAGAAAAGATGAGAGAAAAACCAAAATAGAAAACCTCAAATAAAGATCAAATAGCAGAACAATGCAGGTAGACCAGGTTTTACATTCTGTAGCACAAAGCCTGAAACCTGCATCCTAACTCGAGTGTAAATCAGTGTTTAAACGAAATTCCAACTACACATATGAAAGTAAATAAATCACATTGATCTCACCCTCTCCAGGTTTGGTCTCGGCCCCAAGGCCACCCAGCACCCTATAGGCATCAGCATGAACAGCATCCACCCTCACAGCATAGATCTTGGTACTGGCATCTAAAGTGCCAGCAGCCACCTTTAGAAGAACACACACTAGTTGTGAAATCAATCTGACAGTGACTATGTCATGGCACAGTTACTTTGAATAACACTGCTCATTTTTATTGTAAATAATTACAACACTCCCTTCAGACTCTTGCTGCAGATTTTATCAGAGTGAGTGGATTGATTTCTCATTACATAGAACACCATGCACACGCTGCATAATTTATCAAGACATTTAAACTGAATTATGCTCTACTTCACTAGATTCAAGTTTTTTTTTCTTCATTTTTTAGAACCTGCAGGCATTTTATCCAACCAGGCCATTCATTCTGATCACTGTTTCCTCTACTTAAAGCAGTCCGGTGGTTATCACCTATCTGATTTAAAGTAAAATAATAATAATCCAAGATACATCTTTCACACGCTTTTTTTGACAGATGAAGTCTGTGTTTCTAGGTTTTTCATAACTACAAGGTTAAACAGGGAAATGTTTAATGAAAAAGTATAATACATTTGACTCAACTTCATTAAATTAATCAAAACTTCAATGACTTCTGGGGATCCAAGGAAGTAATCAAAGCCTCACAAAGTGGATTAAAAAAAAAACTCAAACCTTGAAATTCGTAAGCTCAGAATCCTTCTGTTTGAGAATGTCCGCCATGTAATCAATCAGATGCAGACCAAAAGCATTTTTGGTGGTGATTTTCTGTCAAAAAGAAATGTATTAGTCTTTACATTTTCCTGCTTTGAGCTCTTCACACACTCCATTTCAAATGTAAAAGATACACATCTTTAACACACGGCAAATGTATACTTACATTCTCAGTGGAGAGTTTTATGCAGGTAGAGTAATGCTCTGAGATCTGCGCATTTGACAACTTGGGTACAGCAGCAGGAGTCCCGGCAGCACTGCATACAAAATTAGATTATCCTTAAGCTCTCTAGATACATATTAGCAGGGAAGACAGTTAAAGCCACGACTTAAAATGTTTTCAGCTCAAACTTACTCTACAAGTCCTACATGACAGACTGTCACCAAAGTCACGCTCAAAACACAGTCACAAGCATGGCTTGCCAAAACCCCATCTCCATGGCTTACCTATGAGATACTGAGTCATTGAAAGAAGAGTCAGTGGCAGCTTGAAGGTCAATGACTCTTGACCTTCGGCGCTGACGTCGTTCCTGCTCGTCATCGTTGCCGGGGAAGGCTGTCAGCAGCGGGGTGCTGCAGTCCGCGGGTGACAGACCCTTGTTCTTCAAGGAGGAAGACGTCCACCCTTGACGTATCCGGGAGACGGGTGTGGAGGCTGCACTCATCTCAGCTGGAGACAGAGGAACATAGAAACATAGAAGCTGCATGTTGGCACAGGAGCAAGATTCACCCTCAGGAAAAACCGATGGGATCACGTTTCAATGTTTAAAAAGAAAACATAAAATAAGTAGAAGAATCTGACACATACTGAAGAGTATTTGTATTTACTTTATACTGATTATGCTTCAAAGTATGAAAAAGGCTGATATAATAATGTTCATTTTAATGTTCTAACTACAATTGCAGTTAAGTTGTGAACTGAGGAATTGGAAGGTAAGGATTGTAGAAGAGACATTTTGAATGTGGGTATAAAATGGTTTGTTACAGACTCCCAGAAAAGACTCCCACCTTAGAAAAGTGATACCTGCGCAGGTTATTTTTTCTCTCCTATTTTTATATTTTTAATTTCAAAGCTGCGTTTGACAGTCTTGACTCGTCAGTGAACTGACATACAGTAGATGACCACATGTAAACAAACAATAAGGATTCAAGTGGAAAATGCAAGAGAATAACATACAACAAGAATCAGAGTGTCTGATTGAAACTAAAGAAATATGCTTTTATACCACACAATCAAGTAGGCATTAACGTTACATTTAGTCCCCCGCCCGTAACAAAATTTTACCGTACAGTAAACTACATGTTACCACCGTTGCTGCAAAGGTGCACACTTTAGTAAATAGTATAATATAATAATTTAGTAGACGACTTTAATGACAAAGATTAGATATGTCTCAGTCTTCACTTTCGCTCCATATAAACAAAAGGACTCTAGTGGCATCACAACATTAATTGTTAGTGGTTAGTAGTTACTTTTTAAGGAAGGAAAAACTTAATACAGCCTATTCGGCAAGCTAACTTAACTGTCTACTTACACGTTCAACCCGAGCAGAACAATCAGAAGACAAACGTTGCCTCGGCTCAGTGCGCTGACATTAACTTTACATCCAACACAGCACAACAACGCTAACTTCGGCTAGCATTAGCTGATATGAACGTGTTCTCATTGTTACCCAACTGGCTTACTGACACACAGGAGCTTTACCACAAAACTCGTTCAGACCGCTCCACGTACCTCGAACTGTTTCAAATCCGATGTGGTGCTCTTGCGCCTCGTTATAATTTGTATTATAGCACACAACAGCAGGGCGAGATGTACTTTTTCTTCCTGTTGAGCGTTTGAATTTTTGCGCCGAACGGTTTACGTAACACCACCAAACGTCACGACGTTGAACCACGCCCACTCCGAGAGTTTTGGAATGACGTCGCGAGAAAGGAAAACATCAGTAAAACCTGCTTCAAAAACACTTTTACTAAACGAAATACTTTTTAAAATAGACCCATCATTTAATTGCTTTATTTTTTATTATTATTAGTAGAAGTAGTAGTAGTACTCATATATTAATATCAGTTATTTGATAAAGTTATTTGTCAATTTTAGGAGGCTGTGTTTTAAATCACACTTAAAAAATCTGACTTGTATCATCCCAAAAAAATAAAAACATTCATGAGGACATTTTTTGGAGGCAATTAACATCTTTGTATGGGCAAACATTTACTGAAACAGTGTCCCTTATAATCCTGCTACTGTCGATCAGGCAGGGTAGGCTGGGGGTTGGAGAGCCCTCAGCTGTGAATTAGTAAAGCAAAACAAATATTGTGGTTCATATCACAGATGAACAAAACACACATCATTCCCACATGCATCAATCACCCGTGTTTCATCAAAATTGCCTCCAAAACAAGTCAGCACACTGAGCACAGACAAATAAACAAACTCTGAAGCACCCCTCTAGGCCATGTAATTTTGAATATGTTAAAATGGACACACAATAATATGTTGTAGCTATAGTGTTTCCTTACATATACCTTTACCAGAATTCAACAGATTCACAGATTCACTTGAAGTTTAGTAAAAGTGGAATGACTCTTCTCTCATCAGTATCAAGGTTTTTTTAATTTTTTTTTAATGAAACACACCATTTAAACCTGGCTGACTCACTGTCTCTCAGAGGCTTCCTTGTTCCTTTCATTTTATTAATTTAAGTGCAGAGTGGAAATCTGTAGATCTGGTCCTAATAGTTTCTATAGAGTATATGAGAGTATATTAATGAATATTATGCAAAGTGGGAAAGATATAGGCCTATGAACTTTTTAACAATGCAGTCATAATTCAAGACTGAAATGATAGTGAGGCCCTTATTTGTCTTGCTAATTAGGGATAAAATCTGCTGAAATGGTGGTCTTTGGATACACTGTATAGGCTCCTATTTGCTTGGAGACACATTATTTCCCAGGCAACTGAAATATGTGTGGGACATGGAATAGAGAGGACAAGTTGACAACAATGAAAAACAAATAGCTGCTCACTAGATGGCAGTATAAAATAAGGCTCCAATTCTGACAAGTTACAGTATATACTACAACATTGGTGTGGCATTAAAACACTGTCTGCTGCAATTTCTTGCAATTGCTGTGAAATAAAAATATATTCTCCTGGACATACTCTCTGAAGCCATGTGACCCTGTACTCCTCAAGTACAAATTGAAGCCTATTCACCTTCATTTCTTTTAATCAGACTTTTCACAAAGCACAGTATGACACCACAGAGCAAAAGATTGATGGAAGCCCTTTGACTGGACTCTTGTGTAGAAAGCTCTCAGGGCTGGAATTATGTGCAGTATGTGTATGAACAGTATACAAACCGAAACATCATTTGTCCTCTGACACTAGTATAAGCTATACTGTGTATACATCCTGACCAGTAAGAGCAAAAATAAATGCCTTTCTAGTATGCAGTTAATATAGAGGTTTCTAAAAATCCTCACTCTATTAATCTAAAAGTGGAAGACTGTTGTGGTATTTGGCCCTGGTTGTGGTTTTAATTATAACACAGGCAAACCCCCACTGTGTGTGTGTGTGTGTGTGTGTGTATTTGTGCATGCTGTGAAATGCCTTCAAAGAGAAGCACTTCATTGTGATATATGGTCATGGCATTAAAACTGAAATGACAGTGTGTGTGTACTATGTGCACGCACTATATTTAAACCACATTTACAAAAACATAAGAACACACACACACATATGTGTATTGATGATAACGTGCAGCAGTGCCGAACAAATGAAAAGCATTCATCTCCTCAGCAGAAGCCTCAGCTTGTTTTAACCAGCCATTTGATTGATTTTCCCTGCCTGGTCATTGATGGGAGATGATGAGGATTATTAAATGACTCAATCTTTTTCTGCCCTCTCTGCTTTCCTGAATTCCGAATTCTTTTTATTCCGTCATTGTCAACACTGAACATTTCTTGCCTGAAATTACTTTTAACATTGTTCGGTTAGGTCCTGTTCAGCTTAGTTTAACCCCTCTCTTACGCAAGCTCACACTGGCTCAGGACTCAGACTCTCAGACTCTCGTTAGCTCAGGGTTAATGGGGCACTTAACTTTTAGCACACTCAAAAAATATGCAGTGCAATGAGGGCTCATACTACACTGTGTTGTTAATTTTAGTCCGCCTGGCAGGGTTGAGGACTGGCTGAGGTCCAAGTCAGTGAAAGAGATATATATACTGTACCCGTCCAATGCTTTCAATGAAATTACAAAACAGTGGAGTGCTGTGAATGGGTAGATATGGTTGTTAAAAGAAGGGCAGACTGAAGCAGTCAATCAAGGTCAAAGAATAGAGTGTTGGCCGCTAGTTAAACATGCTTGGAACATCAGATAGGCCGTGGGTCATAAGGAGGGAGTGTCATAGAGAATAAGATATTAAAAGTCAAATGGAAATGCAGGATATATTGTCATTTTATTGTGGAATAAACTGTCTGGTAGTTGTATTGAGGGTCCACAACGTTGTATATATATGCATGATTCACATTCCCGCTGGCAGTTTCTTGCTATTCGACTGATTTACAGTTGGCAAGGAAGAAGAAGAATGCCAGCTATAAAATATGGATGTAAACAATGCAGGTACAAAATATAAAAATGTGATTTATAAGGAAGGACATGCCCTCTACTTGTTTATTAGGTATAAAGGATAGACCCCATCCATTTTAAGAATAAAACAGTGAATGTAAACATTACTTTGTTTGTTTACAAGAAACTCAGTAGGGTACCTTTAATGTCCAGTGAAGAAACTGCAGTGGTACAGCCGGTAAAAATATTGGTTACAGGTTTAGGAATAAAGACAAGGCAGTTGCTGTCACCTAAACTGAAAGATGGTAACAATCTTTTTAAAGGTACCCAAACAATGTGACAATTGCAATGTGAAAGGCATCGCTCATAGTGATGAACCTACAGAGAATTATCATCTCAATCTGTAGCTCCCCTCAGCTTTACAGAGCTTTACACTGTGCAGAGTTTCAGTTCATTATTTAGCTGTCTGGCTCGCAACTTTACTGTTTTGGTTCACTCTCAACTCTGTCATAGCATAGTTTTGCCCTGTATACTACCTGCTCAGCAGGCAGACAGACAGACAAAGTTATAGACTAGCTGGCACACAAAGTGAAGCATTTAGCAGCTAAAGAACCAGATATTTCCCTTAGGTGTTGGTGGAGACCAAAAACAGAGCTTTTACAGAGTGAAAATAAACACCACAGGGTGTCTTTAACATACCAATGTAAATATAGGAATTATATAGGAATACAGGAGGCAGGAAAGTTGCTGGCTCTCCGGGACAGAGAGATGTTAATTGTTTGACCTCCACTATCTATGTGCGTACATTTAGTCGCCCTTTAATCTGAAACAGCTGAGGCCGGGGATAGTCAAATAATCAGCTGAGGAAGGTTGGCTAACCTAGAGAGATGGAAACACATGTGACAGAGAAATGTCTGTCTCTCTGCCTCTGTCTATGTGTCTCTCTCTCTTACACCCTCACAAAAATACATACACACTCACAGAGACCCACACGTGTATACCCACACACAGACACACAAATGACTCTGATATGAGCAAACACGGGAAGAGATGCATACACATAGTATGTGAAATGTATTTCCATAGTAGTATTTATGCAGTGTTCACTTGGGAAGCAGCCTTAATTCATAAAAAAATTAAATGACTTCTATCAAATTCACAACATCCTTTCAAATATTTTGCTGTACACCGGTGGGAAGTTGAAGTTAAATCGAGCCCACTCTGTAATGGCCCCATCGAGTTCCATCACCTACATCTGAATATCCTCAAAGTGATTCCATGAATACTGATGGCTCATATCAGTAAAGCAGGTGGTGGCAGTCAAAATATTGATTTGAAATCTTGATCTACTGATTAGAGGTAAAAATTGTGATTAGCAAGGCTGACATGAGCTTATTTACTGTCCAGCCTGTGATTCTGCTTTATGGACTCGCCCATGGCAGATCACATGAAACATCCGTCTGTCAGCACAGTCGATTTTTATGACAGCCATACAGTTAGAATCAATGACACTCCTTTTTTTCTTTTAAAGATTTTTTTTGTGTGGTTTTATTTGATAGAAAGACAGAGAGGAAAGTCAGGGAGAGAGAGGGGATGACCTGCAGCAAAGCACCTCCATCCTGGCATGTGCTTTGGAAATGCATCTGTGTTTTGTTGATATCTAGAGAATCAGGTTTGCTCTATTGTTGGATTTAATTATGGTCATTCTGAAATGGAGATCCGGGAAAATTCTTCAAGCTTAAAATAAAATAAATGTAAATTACACCTGCTATAGAGGTCTTCCCTCATTGCAGTGTGTAACAGAAGGAGGTTTTTGTTCCAAGGCAACAGAGCAAGATGAATAAAGGCCATCCCATTTCCATAAGTGTGTGGGATAGGCCAGTGATGAAGCACTCACAATTTCCCATCAGAGGAGGAAGGAGGGAGATAAAGAGGAACCCTATAGCCACTGTCTTGGATGTAATGAAGCAGAGAGAGAGAGAGAGAGAGAGAGAGAGAGAGAGAGAGCACAGAACAACAGGTCTGTGTGCAGCCACGCACTACAGGAAGCTGTTAAAAACCTGTCCAGGACCTTTATACAATTCATCTTCCACTAAATGATTTGTCCCCGAGGTATAAGGCAACCCTGCGGTGTAGTCCTCCTAATTAAAAGATGAGACACATCACCAAAGAACTGCATTGTCCGCTTATTAAGACAAGCATGCATTAAATCATCCAGGTACAACAGCGTCTCCCAGCATGCTTGTTCCCATCCTGGTCGTGGCGTGCTAATCTTCTGGCCTCTGTGGGGAGCAGACATTGGCATTTCTCGGGCAGATAGGGTTGTTGGGGGGAAACAGAGGAATGAGCAGGGAGAAGGAGAGCAATAGTACGATAGCAGCTGTGAGAGGAAAAAGGAAATAAATTAAAAGTCTCCACATTTAAACTGAGATTGCATTCAGTACTGGAAGGCAGTCTTGGACAATGTTCACACACATTTTCAGCAGATTCAGAATGATTTCTCCTCAACAGAATCCCACTATGTAACATTTGTGCACTTAGATTTTTGTACAGATTACAAGATGAGATATGATGTGTCAAGTAAAGGCGCTGGTACCTTTACAAAGAGCCAGACTAGCTCTTTCCCCATTCCCAGTCTTCATGCTGAATTAAAATAGCAGGCTGTTGGTTGTAACTTCATATTTAGCATACAGACATGACAGTGGTATCAATCATCTTGTCAAACCCTCAGAAAGAAAACCAAAAAGAGTTTTTCCCAAAATGTTTAACTATTCCTTTAAGGTTGGTTATGTTTAAGTTCAGATTTGGGCCTAGATACAGAAGGAAGGTGCTCCATTTCTTAAATAAAAAGCAAGGGTCCTCCATCTGTCGCATTGGGGGTTATGTGGTTGGATATTTCTTGGCCGGTAGCACTCATTTCCAGGAAGTCCAGTGCATCTGGCCAAGACATAGTCTGGCACATAACAACCTTTATAAAAGTTATCATAATTTTTAGTGAGATTTAAAGATGCTGGAAGGTGGATTCTATTTTCCCTCTGTTTCCAGTCTTTATACAAAGTTAGGCTTGGTGGTTAGCCTAAATGTGTGTGTGTGTGTATATATATATATATATATATACACACACACACACACACACAGATATGACAGTGATAGTTCTTATCTAAGGTATTTCTTATCTAACTATCAGCAAGAATAAGCGCATTTCCTAAAATGTCAAACTATTCCTATCTTTAACTGTGTCTAACTAAGGTGGAAAGAAAGCAAACTTTTGTCACCATTTTAACAAATGTAAAGCCCCTAAAGCTTTGTTTGATACAAACAGAATTAGTGCATGGAGTTAAGCATTTTTATAAAGTAACATTTTATTATGTTATTTGTTTGTGCATGCAAATCATTTTCACACTGATACCAAATAAAGTACTGCCTGGTCCAGTAAAATCATCATGTTCAGTCTGCAGCCTGAAAAAGTTCAGATAACATTTGCAATTCTCAGCACGATATTTGTTGAACTACTTGCTGCATTAAATAAACATCAGGACAATCCACATTATGTCATTCGTCAGTTAAAAAGGAAATGTTTTGTACATATTTCAAGATCATTATGCTGTTCTGTGATGACTCTGAGCAATCACTTAAAATCATTATCAACCATTTTACAGTTTGAAACAAATGCAGAGTAAGAGGTCAGAGATTTGTATGTGTAATGTGTTATCCCACTTAGTTTAATTGTATCCAATGCCTCTTTATCATGGAAAATGAATTGTAGTCTCACTGATGTAATGAATGGCTCTCTTATCTCCCTTCATAAAAAACAAACACCACGTGTCATACTTTCAATGTTCTCTGTGTTTAAATTGGTGAGATGTTGATAATTACGCTGTGCTACATTCAGGATTAATTGAAGCATTTAGCGTTGCAAGAGAGGAGGGAAAGAACATTGTGCATCTCTCATTCTCGCTGCTAGAATCAGGGTGCAATTTGTGTCAATCATTCATTCCTGATTGATTGTGAGGCCTGTGTAGGACTGTGCCATGCCTGCTGAAATATCCACCTTCTCCTCCTCCTGTAACTGGCTCCTTTGCCATGTTGGCGATCGTCTTTCTGGAAATCGCTGTAGGGAAATTTTCCAATGCTCCATGATTTCAGAGGGTGAGGAGCTGATCTGTCTCTCTCCAGTATATAAGCAAATGTGAGTCAGACTAATAAGATACATTTGTACATTTGGGCATTGATGGTATGTCTTATCATCATCAATCATCATGTGCCTGTTAAGTTGGCCTTCACCCTGCCAGATAATCAGCTGCCTGACGGGCTCTCAGGAGGCAGTGGGAGCACCATGAATAAATGAAGAGCGGCGCTGGTGTTGAGACAAGTGGAGTGATTACAGGCTGAAGTGAGTGACTATGCAAGTGCCTGACTTCTTTGTATCACGTTATTCGATGGATCACCAGTGGGCTAAAGATGATTTTAACTTTCTGCCAGTTCATTTTTTAAAATCTACACAGATCTAACAGTCCAGTTAACAGAAAAATCACATATAAAATGCTGATTAAGATTGCCAGATGGAGTTAACGTTTGATAATAATATATATAATATTTCCAACTTAAGCCTCATCTTATGCTGCTGATAGATCAGTTTTATGAGCCGAGGTTATAAAATACCCATCTTCAAGATTCACTAATAGTTTTTAATAGATTTTCTCTTCAGGCACAGGAAGTTACTTATAGATGTACTGGATGACTTATCAGATTGATCTGAATGTCATGTAGGTATGAATGTATCAATATTTAATGTGGATGTGTCAGCACCATGGCAGTAGAGCCCTCATTGCCAGACAGTTTAGAGTGGTTACAGAGATGACTTTTTTCAGTAATGTGTAGTGTAAGGAATTACAATTAAAAAATCCCAGTAATGCTCTGTTATGTTGAAAATTTGAGAGGCTGGATTGTTTGCCATCATACCAGGATCATGATGGAGGGTTCAGTGGACACACTGGTCCAGGATGTGTTAGCCTGCTGCACAGGCTGGAGGTGTAGGGGGGAAGTGAGCATCCACCAAAAGAAGAGAAGTGCACCTCAGTTACATGTTGCACCAGGTTAGCTGCTAGCTAGCTGCTGGTCAACACTACATTCAGTGTAGTCTTTTTTTCCACGTGGTGTCATACAACTGCATATTGTGTCTTGAGGCTGTTGTGACACTTGGAATTTTATAAACCGAAACAATGCCAATTGGCCGGAAATCCTTGCATACATGTCTTGATATTGCATCGGTGATGGCTAGCACCCTCAAAAATCAACCTTATTTCTTCTTTTTTTCTGAACATCTGGCGATGGTCCTGATGATGGAAATTAGGCAGTCAAACAAGGTCAAACAGCGTAATCTTAGTAATGATTACATTTTAATTACATTAGTAACTTTACCAAACACTGGTTGTAAATAAGGTTAATATCACTGAGCAACAACATAACAACATATAAACAAAGAATAGCAGTGGCCCAATCACTGGTCCTTGGAGCATCTCAATTTACAGTGGAGATATTACAAGTGAGGTGGAATCATTACAGGTAACACGTTTTGTTTTGTCTGACAGATTGGAGAGTAATGGCTGACTCCTGAACACCTGCACAGACGTCTAGTCACGGCAGAGCAGCGAGAGACTGAGACTTAACAGAAGACTTAACAGGCTGAAAGTGAACCCCAGGAGCTCTCCTCTTTTTCATCAACTGCTGCTGAAAATTGCAACAAGGAGCACTGACCACCTTGTTGCTCCAGTGGAGCTGATTTGGAAAACTCCCAGGTGTGAGATGTGTGTTTATAATCCTCTTTCCCCCGGCAACATTGCCTTAGTGAAGTTAACCATAAATAAGAAGTCATTCTGACTGGCTTTATAACTGTGAAACTGTAATTGTTGATTTGTTGATGTTTTTCCTACCTTCCTCTTTACCTCATCCTCCATGCGTTTAACCACTTCTTGCTGCCTGTATGCTCCATTTATCAGTGTTTTCCAGACACACACTGTGCTCCAGCTATTAATTGGAGAATATTGCGCCCCTCCCTTCTGACATTTAAGCGGGCTTTGTGAAAGCAAAATCATTATCCATCAAGGTCCCTTTTCCTCCTTTCTTGTCAGAGAACCTCTCGTTGGAGGCTTTTATTGTCTACATCTGTCTGGGATTCTTCTTATGTTTAGTGGAAGACTCTAAGGTTTGGCGTACAGTCACGTCACGTCCTCTGACTGAGTCACAGGTGAGATACTGGTCTCCCACCATAAAATTAAGTAGCCCACTTGTGTCTCGTATGATGAAGTATCATAAAATTGTGACCCTACTATGTTTATTAATCTTTCCAAAAGGATCATCACAATGATATATATATATATATATATATATATATATATATCATTTTGATGATTTATTAGGCCGGTATGGAATTTTCTAAAAAAATCCTGCAAAATCCTGCAATTACACCTAAAGAGCTGCTTATTTAATTAGTGTCAGTGAAGTTACGTGATTACTTGGTGATTTCTTTTGTGATTTCTTTAATTCTGCATCAAACACATTGGAAAAGCAATTGGATTAGATCTGAAATACATGTATAGTGAGAAGAAAAACAATTGCTATAGTCCAAGGCCAGTATCATTTTCCTTAACAACAATCTCTGTCTTTGTGATTACAAAAAACTACTCTTGTGAATATGAGCTTTAGGCCTTAATCCAAAAACTTCTCAGAATGGATGAAAGTCACATCCAACTTGATGTTTATGTGTTTGTCTCTATTGGATAACATTACTACGTTTCAGGAATGCATGTCAGTTTCTGCTGAGCAGAAGATGCAGGTGAAGCTCACAATGATAGATGTTAAGGCTAGAGGTCAGTTAATTTTGACAAAACCCATCTTCAGGCCTCCGTTTCTGTCCGACCCCTCTTCTCCTCTTCACAGCCCGGCCAGGGAGATCATATTTAAAAACCAGAGCTCTTAGACATAAGTCTTAGTTTGCACAATTACGTCCACATTCACACACTCTAATTGTCACTGACATATGCAGTAAAAGGCTTGCAGTGTAGAGCTCGGCTGAGGTAAAGGAGAGCTGCATGTGCATATCAGCAGGATATGCCCATACATCATTCTCGTTTCCAAATGCAGCAGGCACTTGTTTTCAGCGAAAAAGCTTTAACAGACCCACTGTACACTAGCGGCTAGGCACCAAATCAAGCTTGTGGCCAGTTTTATCCCCAGAATGGCAGGACAAAAGCCGGACAGGGAAAGTCAAAAGACGCCGCTTGCTCATCCCTCATTACCACCACTGAGGTGCCCCAAGAACCTTAACCCTGACTGCCCCAGTGGAGCTGCTCAGTGGCCAGCTGGTCAGACTGTGGTCGGGTTTGGCTCTCAGTAAGATAAGGGTTTAAATATATGTATGTACACATGTAGTGCGCTTACGTTTGTTGAGTGATCAGAAACACGACTACAAATAAATGCTAATGTCGCTCTGTGTTTGCTGAATATGTTTATAGGCAGCTGTTTGCTAACAAGGTCCCCATAACAACTGCATGAGGTCATAATATGTGAATAATATTGTTCTCTCCTTTTCTTGCGAATCTGTCCGTCCAGTGAACAAGGTCTGTACACTAGGTTTAATTGAACGGTGTCCTTGGCAGCAGAACAGCCCTGTGCTGCTCCTCCCAAGGCACTGAGGTTTGAGAAAGGAAACGTTCAATCAAGAGGTCCTTGAGTTCATCAATCCAGCTTACTGACAGCTCTTTAGTTCCTCTCACTTTAGAGGAAGTTAGGTCTAAACCAGCCTTCGGACACACCATGAACCTACACAGCAAACAATCCTGTCTTATTTTAGCTTCATATGATGTCTGCTGATGTGAGAGATCATTCCACTTACCTTCATTTTGGTTTCACCTCTTTTGCATTGCTAACAAGAGGAAATTCATTAGAAAACATTGTATTCTTGAGAAATATAATATTTCAAAGTAAATACGATGCTACATGAAAGAAGAAACATTTTTATTTTTATTTTTTTGCTCACTCCGTGCCTCTACATTATACACTTGGCCTGAAATATTCCATTTAGCCATGCAAGCTTAGCCCTCAAACTAAAGATGCTTAAGGATGAAGGAACAAGGCAAACAACACCACACTTAAGCACACCACACACAAAACTGAAGTGATCCCATTTTCCTTTGAACTGCACTAAATGCCTTGCAGGGATGGACAGTGCAACGTGTTCGCCCACAGACTCAATGACCAAATCCATCCCCGGTCATACAGGGCCCGAGTGTTGTTAAACGTTGTGCTGCTGCATTCCTGTGGGTTTTCGATTTGGAGGAGCTGTGTCTCTGACTCTCCATCACTCAGCTCACGCCTCGAGTCAACTGCATTGGCGCATTTCCTGTGATCTGTGTGCTTCAGTCTTGCTTTGGGTGAATGAAGGTGTAATTAACTGCCACTTCATTTTTAGAGAGACACTTTAAAGGAAAGTGCATTAGGTTGAGCTTTCTAAATTATTATTATTTATTTATTTTTTATACAAAATTTCCCTTGAAGAGAAAATTCATCCTAACATAGAGTTAAGAAAATGTGTGAAAATGTATTAAAAGAGAGGATGTAAAAATCAAACCAAACTAAAAAGGTGGAAGCCAGAGGAGAAATAAGGCTGACTGACTGCCACAGACAGGGTTATTAGCTTTTACTGTAGGGGGTAATCAGGCAGTTAGTCCAGGTGAGCCCGACCCATGCTCCTGCAAGGAGAAATTGGGGGTTGCCAAAAAAAGAAAAAAAAAACAACAAGGATGTTGCTTTTTTTTAAAGCCATGACACAGATTTCTCCCTTCCTTGTGTTTTAGTTGCCAAACTGTACCTTACCTTAACCATATTATAGTTCCTATGTACTAGCAACTATGAAGAGATTATAGGAAAAAAAGATTCTGAGCCGTTCTCACAGGAACCTGTTTGATGCAGACTGCACTGACCTTTTAAAGCCAGAAACAGTTTCTTAGGCATGAAAACATGAGTGGACAGTGGAAAATCAGCTTAAACCAATCTACCAATCTAAGAACAGTACAGTGTGTCTGCAGAAAAATGCGTGCACCTCCATCCTGCCGCCCCCATCAGTGTTTAATAGGCTTTACTTCCACCTGGTCAGCTGACCTGGCGCTCCATGTGGCCCCGCAGAGCCTCCTCTCATTAAGCGGAGGCCTGCAGAGCTATGGCAATTAACTTCAGCATGCTGACTGATAATGACTGGCAGAACTTTGGTGACTGCTCGAGTCAGGGGTGGCGGGGGGATGTGTGCGTGTGTAAAGGTTGTTCACCATCCAATGCTGTTTGTACACTAACCAGCAGCCCCTCGTAGTCAGTATCACTGGTGCAGTCAATGCCACGGAGAGTAAACCCCACCGTGATAATACCACTGGAGGTGATAGTTATGTGCTGTGTCACATCGTGGCGCTTTCCATTCAGCACTGACAAGAAATAAAGGGGAACGCTCTGCCCTCCAGACCCGTTTTAGGCTGAGTTTAAGCAAAAGTGGCCTGTCCTGCAGTGACCTGGCATGCTTGGAGGGAGAGTTTCTGAATTGATGTGTATTTTCTGGTTACAAAATGGACTCCAGCTGATTCTGTTTTCATTTTTGGACTCCAGGGCTTTTAGGGTCGTCATTCACCAGCTAATCGTGTGTCACAACAGCAGTTGGACAGATTCCCTGGAGAGAGCAGAAGACCTCTACCACATCTGCGTTAGCTTGTGTTCCCCTAGATCAAACAGCACACTGTGCTGCTATATAGAGCATCATTTTCATTATTTTATTCTGAAAAGCTGAAACATGATACCTGGGGATTAATAATTCAGGAGACGACTGGTAATAAAACATTTCCCATGGACCTCAGTATTAAAACCCATGGTTCCATGTCACTGCTGTATTAAAGGAAATAGTTCATAATCACAGATGTATGATGAGAGTTGAATACAGGACTCCCAAGTGGTGCTTATTCATTCCAATTAAAGTTGCTCATCAAGTGCATGAGCCGAGAACTAACTACAATTGTTTTACAGCCAGAGTCTGAAATGAGGCTATATTAAGGTAGAGTGTCAGTTTCTATGGTGAAAGTCATTTAGACCTTTCATGATTCTGCCTTTGTTCCCCTATTTTTCTTGGACTTTGTTTCTGCTGTGGACATGTAGTTTTCCATGTTCTGTTTTTTTGATTCCTTGTTTCTGGTTGTCTTGGATTTGGCTGTGTGCTTGCAATAGCGATATAATCAAGTGTTGCACAAACTCTTTTTAATTTGCTCTGTTTTTATTTTAGTTTGAGTTGAAAGTGTATTTAATGTGTTGATTAAGGACTTATAACATACAGCCACTATGAATTTATTTCAAAAGTCTGTCAGCTGCAAAGTGTGTGAGTTTTGGTTTTTCTCTTTTCTGGCCCAGAATGAGTTATTGTAATCTGTTTTTTGTTGTTTAGAAACCACATGTGCTGTGAAGACTGGCGGGAGGGTGTTTGTGTTGGACTAGAAGCCCTGGGCAACCATCTTTAAGAAGGTTTTTGGCAACCCGATCAATAAACACTTTGCCAGAAGGACATGCTCAAGCTTGTGGATCAGGACTATACAACCATAGTTTACAACTTCTGTTCAGACCCAGTGAGCATGTTCCCTCAACATCAAACTTCATATTGCATTAGGTTATCTAAAAATTACCTAAAATATTAGCGCTCACCTTGCTGCCACAAAAATGTAGTGATCATCAGAACAAAATGTGAACAACAAAGTGGGATTCACATTTCCTGATTCATAAATAGCTGTTAATGAAAATGTTATTGGAACCTGTGTCCAAATATTCTTTATTAAATATTTATTTATAACATCAATAAGCATGATTGTTGATGTGACATGTGACACAAATGTGTGGTCACAGTGAGTGAGAATGGTTCTTTAATGTATTTTCCTGTAAAAAGGTTTAAATTAGGGGCTGTCAAGCGATGACAATGTTTTATCTAATTATATACATGATATGCTGATGAATTAATCAAAATAATCACATATATCAATATTTGCTTTAAAAAGCTCCCATATCGGGATATTTTCATTCAAAAACCATTATTGTGGCACATGACTAAGGCATAGAATACTCAATACAACAGTTGGCCAACGGAAATAAAACAAAGTGATGCCTACTGTGTCTTATAAACAAGCTTGGTGCTTCTCAGACAGCTCCCAGTTGCCTCCCGTAGTTCCGTGGTCATTTGGCTAAATGGTTGTCCTGTTTGGTCATTATAAGCCACCATATATTGTATCTGTATCAATGGCAACGCCAAATTTATTCTTAATAAATAAACCAGCCATAGCTGATGGACACATAGTACGCAAACAGTAGTAGTGATAAAAGTTATGTAATCATGCAATTGATTTTTTTACCGCCTGCAAAGTTTAAAACACGCTCTCCCCGTCTGTGTAAGATTAAATCTATTCCACTGAGTACAACAGTGATCTTTAGCTATCAGTTTAAGAACTGTTTAGCTCTTGTTATGCAAAATGTTAAGCTTGCTTCAAGAAAATCCTGGGATTATGTTAAACTGTGTAACTGCTACTTGTGGCCGTCAACATTACGCTTTCTTACCAACTGGTTCCATTACACAATCTGCTGTTTAACAACTAATATCTGTTTGTGCCAGCTAAGGCAAGCTGTTTTTCAGCATGCTATGAAAAGGCCTCATTTAGTGTCACTTGAATTATTTGGGTGACGCAGCAAGTCGCACAAACTGAGCTCAACAATACAGACTTTACTGTGGTCCCATGTTTACAGGAGACATGGTGAGCTGAGATAAAACGCTTGGGATGTATTACAGTAGATGGGACCCGTGAGTACTGCTCTACAAACACACACCCAAAGGACCCAAGCACACACATTCACACATAACCTTTATTGATGCTGTCTGCTCCCTTTGAGAGATTTCCCCCATGCTGTCTTCCTCCCCGGCTGTGTACTTCATAATTGAAGAGGTTCTTGAGAGAGTTGGTGGGGGGAGCTTGCTGAAGATGGCCCACATGTATTTCATCTCGGACAAGCATGATTCATGCTGAGGGAAATGACTTTAAAACAAAGCACTCAATACTAATATACCATCATGACAGAAAGGAATACACCATGGCTGACTGCCATGAATGTGAAGGTAGATAATGAAGTACAGTTCCTGATTACAAATAGTGGCTGCAAACAGAAATAGACACAAGAAAATACAACTACAGAGCTGATTGTAGGGTACTGATTGCACATGTAATTTTGCTTTAATCTGTCAGCAGATTTTTGTTTTTTCATGTTATGTATATATATATATATATATATATATATATATATATATATATGTATTGCACATATTTAGTAATATTTTTTCATATTCAGTACTGCAAATTAGTACTTTATTATTTTAATACTACTTTATATTTATGCTTATCTCGACTTTTGCACTACTTGTCTGTACTTGTTGCGCACCAATACACCACAGCAAATTCATTGTATGTGAAAACCTACAAGGCAATAAACCTGACTCTGATTCTGATTCTGTTCTTCACCTGGAACTATATATACTTCTGTAAGATATCGTGACTATTTTTAAGTCATACAATCCTACCTCTTTGCCCTTATCATAAAAGAAGAAGAAAAAGGAAAGGAAAGAAAGACCATAACACACTTCAACTCTGGCTAAGCATGGATGTCATGCTACGTCCAGATACTGGCAGCAGCTAATGATGTTTGACAGGAGACAAATGTCAGGTGTCAGTCAAAGTCTAATGGTGTGATCAGACTGACTGGAAAGTGGATTATAGAGGCAAAGTCAATGGAAAGAACAGATGCAGATTTGCCCTAGAGATATTCAAATAATTAATCCAGGGCTAAGAGCTAAAGAGAGGACAAACAACATGCAGTGATACTTTCTAAGAGGCTGGGACAAAGCACTGACTAAAAAACTATTTACAAACCCCACAATATCCTCATAATTTGTATTGGATGGCAGTGTTTTAAAATAGAACCAGGCCTCTACACGTCTTTGGGCTTTATTCAGTTAAAGATTAGTTCCAACATATATAGCATACAGTATACAGTATACAGTATGTGTTAGGATTCTCAGGATTGAATTGATTGCCATAAGATTAGGTACAGATACCCATGGTGCCCAAGAGATGAATCCTCATGTTTATCAAAGATGTTCTGTGTTTTGTTTTCTTATTGGTGTAATAACTGTGTTGACAGATTATGTTAACACAGATTACTTGGTATTTACTGTCATTCCTGACCTCTTTAAAACAATTAAGTGAAGGCTGGAGTGACAATGTCATCATACAATGTTTACTGATAACATTAACTACATACATACCTTTTCAAGTCTCCTGTTTTAGCTCTCTACCTTGCAATTTCCCCAATAGCAATTTACGATATCAACTATATAAATTTAAAATATCAAATCAATTGGTCATTGTTTGATTTACAAGAGAAGTTGCCAGACTGAATATTTTCAATATAACCTGGAAACCAAGGAGTTGCTCAATTCAACAAAAATAAGATTTTTCAGCAGTGGCAGTTCATCCAGAGTGTCAGAGGAGGATATTTAAAACATGAAAGCTGGGTTTTAAGTACCTTTGTAGCACGGAAGTAGTTGACGTCTAGGTACATTAATAATCACTGATCATTGTTATGAATTCAGTATCAGGTATTCAGTGGCTGTTGAAATTTAAATATCTCTCTTACTTATTCACATCAAGAGGTGTTTCATTTGAAAAGGTCATGATCAATCAGAATAAGCTTCTCCTGGCTAGACTTCCTTTAAACTTTACAGCAGCCTGTGGTACTCTTTAGTGACGTGTTGTTCCTGGAAGCTGCTTTAATAGTATTCTGTCTCTCTGTTGAATAAATCTAGTGGTGGCATTCAGAAATCCACAGTTTCTGTTTGCATCAACGCATCAGCACTTATGCTGCATATGACTCAGTCTTATCTTGATTAATAAAAGATTAAAATAATCTATGAAATGGAGTGAAGTAATTCCCCAAAGCAAATCCATTTATATTATGTATTTTCTTGAATCAAGTGACATCTTGAAACAAAGAGGGATTTGTCTGACAATATGACAACATTTGACCATAAAAACAGTTGGTCAAATGTTGAAAAATGTGGTTTTGAATCCCTGGATTGACTTCAAAATGTGAGTGGGGACTGTGACTAAGTAATATCCTTCCTTTTCTTAACATGTACTGCTAAGGTGCCCTTAGAGCTCAGTTCTTACAGTGCAGCTGGTCTGTGGCCAACAATTAATGTGATTGAATAGTTCCAGCCTGGCATTTAAAAGATAAGCAGGTTACAGCTTATTGGAAAACTTTGTTACTGTGAAAAATTTATATACAGTATTTTTTTTGACCTGATTTTAACCCAAAATTTAAATTTGATTTATGGTTAGAACATTTAGTTTTAAATAAATGAAATATTCATGACTAAATGAGCAACATCCTTGACACAGATTTAATTGACAGTGGCTTGGCAACAAACATTAACAACCCCAACTGTCATCATATTTTTATTCAAGTTCTGCTAAATTGTGATTGGTGCACAGAATTACATGACCTTTTTGAAACGGATCCCCACCCACTTGGAATGGATAAACGTATGTGAAAGGGGTCACTTCTAGTGATGAATCCACAGAGAATTACCACCCAAATGCTATATGGACCATTTTAGGATCTTTCAGCTCATTGTTTTGGCAACTTTACTGTTTTGGTTCACTCTCATTGCTCGGATCAATCTCTTTTCTAGGCGCTGTTAATAGAAAAGATATAAATTTAGTGATTAGCTGGAGAGCAAAAAAAAAAAAAAAAAAAAAACAAACCTTAGGAAACGGATTAGGAAACAATAAACCTTTAATAGCATTAATTAATGAATGAATTAACATAATTGGTATAAACTCTGCAGGATTTTCAATTACAGCATGGTGCAACATTACTAGCTGTTTGGTGCTCTTATGTGTGAAGATAAAAAGATACCGAACTCTGAATACCTGGCCCAGTGATTTTATTTCACTTATCACACCTCTCTCGTTTATGAAAGCATTTATTTAAAGGATGATCAATAATGACTAATAAAAAATAAATAATGGGAGGAGAGATGATATTTGTGATTGATTGCACAATCTGCTGGTTTAAATTTAAGTTTTACACGATAGGCAAAGGAACATATTTTAATGAACACATTTTCAGCATGCATTCTACTTGTCACGGCCCTGCAGTGATCACAGTGTTTTTGTTGTTGTTGTTTCCCTTCTGGTTTCCCTGTGTCCCCCTGTTTTCCCTGCACACCTGTTTCTTGTTTGGAGCCCGTTTGCACAACCCTTGTGTGTGTCTCCTGCTCCTGCTACCTGCCTGCCCACCCCAGCTGTGTCTCATTTCCTATTAGTCTGTGTGTGTATATATGTTCTTCAGTTCCCTTTGTCAGGTCCTTGTCTCTAATGTCTCTCTTGTTGTCTGATGTTCATCTGCCATGTTCCTGTTTTTCCTAGTCCCTCGTGTGAGGAGTTTGTGATTTTTCTTTCATCGGAATACACTTTTTTTTTTTTGCCTTCTGAGATTTGGTCTGCATCTGGGTCCTTTCCCCGCTTAACCCGTGACAGACCTTTTATCACCGTACATGGAGAAATTCATTGCCGAGGCATCTCCAAGGTGGTCAGTCCTGCTGCTGTCCGCCTCCGCCTTCCCTGGACCATGAGAATCCACCCCACCTTTCATGTGTCCGGGATCAAGCCTGCCAGCTACAGCCCGTTGGTTACCGTGATGAACAGGCAGAGGGAGACTCAGTAGCAGGATCACACCGACAAGAAATAGAGTTCCAAAAATAAAAATGTAGTAATCAGGATAGCAAAAAAACGGACAAACAAAAAGGCACTCTAAAAAGGCTTGACTAACAAAACAAAAGGCAACCCCGAAGAGGCTCAAAAAGGTACAGGAGGCGAAAACAAACAGGCTGGACAGGAAATGGCTGGAGCACTAGTCTGACGAGAGAACTAAGACAACCTGGCAAATTGGAACGGAACAGCTAGGGGTTTAATTACTAAGGGAACTAATGGGATAATATAACACAGGTGAGGAATAAAACTGGCGGGAAACAAAACAATGGCAGGAAGTAAAGCGCACTGGGAAGCAAGAGTACAGGAAATTACAAAATAAAACAGGAAATGAATCAGGAGTCCATACGGGTCGTCACACTACTAAATCTCATTGATGGAAGAGAAAAGAGTGGAAGCTGCTGATGTTCGCCATGTTTACTAACTTATTTTAATGTGGCAGGATGCTAACATTTGGTAGCTTGCTCTAAGAACAAAGTAAAGCTGAGGCTGATGGGGATGTTATTAGTTCTGTAGGTATTTGGTCATAAGCCAAACTATTGGAATATGTCCATTTTATTAATTTCTCGCTTTCTACAATACACTATGGTTTGGTTAAGGTAAGGGAACAATGGCAATTATGGCAATAAACTAGGGTAAAGGGAGGGATGGGCGACAAACACTTAAGGTTATGGTTAGGGAAAGATTGTTGCGGTGAATAAAAAGGCAAAAAAAAAAAAGGGGCACAAGACTTTCTGCACTGACACTGACTGTAAGCATTGGATGTATAATCATGAGGTGAGGAATTGTCCATGTAGAAGAAAGCCAAACTTGCAAAAGCTAATTATTTAATTTACTTTGAATCGAATATTTGTGTTTAGTGACAGTGACAATCTATTGTTAGTTTTAAACAAACCTATAGACAAATTTAAAGCAACATAACAAGCTTCTATCTTTATTCCTACATTTTTGTTTTGTACATTTTGTTTTTGCAGATACACAACTGTGAGTCCCAGGCCGACACAGTGCAGAAAGCAGATTGGTCGCGAACACACACTGACATGACCGCAATGATACTGGCTAATTTATCTGCTATCACTTTTATGAAGTGCTTGCTATTTAGGAAGGATGGCACGAAGAGGAGAGGGAGCACTTTGGCCTTGTTTGCAGCTGCTCGCAGTATGTATACGGACACATTTGCAGAAGATATTAAGTTCTGGTCGCTCTAATGTATAAGTGATGATTCCCTTGCAGCACATTTAAAGCTTTTCTTCTGAATTAGCTTAATGGATATGTTTACGACCGAGGAATAGGTTTTATCTGTAAATCAACTGCATTGTTTTGAAATGGTGAAAACAAGGCTTGGGTTGGAGAGACGCCCACACTCAATACCTGCATAGAAAACTATTTGACTTAATAAATTGCTGCTGAATACCTACTGAAATGCTATTAATTGTTTTTCTTGACTCATTTGAATAGATTTCCGGCCAGAGAAGGTGTGGAGGAGACACGGTGCGGAGGATTCACTGACTTACACCACAGCTGTCTGACATGTTTCTATGAGTCCAGTGATCAATAAATGCAAAGCATGGTTTGTTATCTTTGTTTATATCGCATTTGTGCAAAATTAACATTGACAATCTTGAAATCCCATCTCACTTTCTATGACTCCAAATCAATTTAATTAATCCTAGTCATTTCATTTAATCCATCTGAGTCGGGGTCTCAGGGTTTGGCCGTGTTCAGCTTACACAAACTCATTTTCTGATTAGATGATACGTGTGTGCTGAAGCAAATCGGCACTTGATGTGTGGCTGATAAAATGGTAATAATAGGCAAACAGACAAAAGGCATTTCAGTGACTCTGAAATCATTAAGTCTTATTTGATTTGGCAGGTTGAAGAGCACATTCTCAATTACAACATAAAAAGAGGGCTGGCTGCTAGCAGCAGGAGGGCTGGTTGAATCCATAAATTAACACAAATCATAACACTGAATATTACATGTCTGTTGCTCATCTGCTAAAACAGTCATCTTGCGCTTTGATTAAAAAGGTCAGTCACTGGGGAAAACTCAATGGAAAGAACATCCATCTCAAGATGTCATTTTGTCTCATTTTCAGCGCTAACATCTTTATTTCTGCAGCGCAATAAGGAGAATCATGATCACTCCATTAGCAACAAGATCATTCGTCTCAATTTTAGACAGTCTTTGAACTAAATTCATTTCACAATGCAACGACTAAAGCCTCACCCTGTTGGCAATACAGTTTGTGGAAAATACAATTATCACACATTACATGACTTGATTTCAGATGGTTTGAAGAAGAGAAAAGAAGCAAGATCGATGCTTTCTAATCAATGTTTATCCTGTTAAAATATGGTCACACTGGCCCCTGAAAGAAACTGGCCGACAGTCAGCCCCAGAAAAGGATGCAATGTCACAGGTGCAACTTGGGTAGTAAATAAATATTGAGGAGAGTGATTGCAAACTATAAACTGGTTTATGAGAGCACAGTGCTTTATAGTCTGGTAGCATAGTGTTAAAATACAGATTTCCGTCGGGGATTCGATTTTCCCATACTAAAGACCAACGTATTCGCCTGAATCTAACGTCATTTTAGGTTGACACTGATGTGTAGCCATGACAACAGGGTTTTAGGAGTGGAGCAGAGCAAAGTAGAAACAAATATTTTCGATAGCAGCATCTATCTTGTCTATAGCGGTCGCCATTGTTGTTATTATCTCACGACATTGGCCTAATTAGGGTATGTGTCAGTAATGTATGTCTTTACTATAAAAAAAATTGAAATGGCAGATCAATATGGTGTTTGTTCTCATGTGCTAATTCCTGCTGTCTTGGAGTGAATGTATTTTATTTTTTACAACTTCTTTGTGCAAGATGTTGACATTTGGAGCAAGCTCCTCATCTGTTGGCAAAGAAATCAGAGGCAACTGGAACAAAGGAAATTACTGTGACGAGAAACAATAAAAAGCTGGTGTTTTGACAAGGCTTCCAGGGGAGCTTTGACTTAGTCTGCAGCAAAGAGCCCCGTGTTTTCAACAGATTGTATTTGAATTTGGAAAAAGAAAAGTGCAAAAACCGTGCACAGAATAGAGCAGCTACGTTTGACAATAGGCTGAAGAAAGAAATAAAGAACGAGAGACATTTTGCATCTGTCAAGTTGGACAAGCATCTGCGAGCAGGCAGAGCCCATCACTGCTTTCTAATCTGAGTTTGTAGGTGGGGGAGGAAGGAGGGATGAGGGGAAAACAGGGAGATGACAGGAGAATGAATGTTGGCTACAAGTCAGCAGCCATGTGGCTTCAGTCTCCCTGTCTCCCCCTTTTGTTGTTCCCTTCTTTTAAAAGTTGTCTTGCTTGGCTTTCTGCCCGTTACCCCCCCACCACCCATTCCCCCTCCCGGCAGAGCGAAGATGCCAAACACAGACTGTCATGTCTTTAAAGAGACTGTCTGCCAAAGCCTGGCTGCATGAATACATCTTTAATTCTTTCACTTTAAAATTAACCTGAAGGGCAAAGTCACTGCTGGGGTTCAGCCAGCAGCCTGTAATATTTTTAATCATAAGAAGCATTAATTTCTTTATTTTTGGATTCAAAACATAAATTGAGTCACAATTGATCGTTAGCTAAGCCTTTCTATGCAGTCTACAACGACGGTGGCAGATTTACCACTCAAAAATCCTTCCCATTTTATTTCTCATTTCTAGTCGACGATCGTGGATTTTGTCGACTGGAAGGATGACTTGCAGCTTGCAAATAATGCTAATGCTAAAACTCCATCTGACTTTCAGTGTTTCCAGCTAAAGGAGAACCCTGTAAAAGGTACTTAAATATGCCATATATGTTATGTATTTTTTGCCTTTAGAAATAATAACGCTGCTACTGTGTAAGCTTGTTTGCTGGGCGTGCTTACGGTTGCAATTTGTGTTAAAGCAGATGAACACACAGCAAAATGAATTTGTTGCACTACAGCTCTTGTGTTCTGGTTGTGTAAAGGGTAGAGACGCCAACAAACCTGAGATGTATTTTATTAAAGCTGCATTCACACCGTCCATAGTTGGGTGCTGGGTTTAGTGAAACCATGTATGTGGGCATGGTTTGGGCGAATTCTATAATCTATATCCGTTAAATCTCAGACAGTTACCAGGCATAGAACAGGGGTTTTCAAATATTTAGTGTTGCTGGCCTGGATATTTACTGCTGGATTACTCTCGGCTCACAGTAGCACATTTTCAGCAGCACGGCCAAGAGCTTGTTTCAAGGCCAACGTAAAAATATTTATGACAGGAGATTAACAGCATTATGTTTGTTTGACATTATAGCCTAGCTGACAAATCGTCTGTTATGGCAGTATAATTCACACACAATGAGAGAAATGTTTTTATGAGCGACACATGGTGAAATGAACGATTAAGCCTTGGCAAGGCCCCGTCCTGTCACCACCACGTCCTCTGCCAGAAACCGACTTGTTTTGCCTCTTTGACTTGTTCATGATGGAGTCGAGGTGTGCAGGTAGGAGGTGCAGGTGGAGCCTACACAATTACAAAATGTAATTGAATCTCCTCTTGTGTGAACAGGGCTTCTCACACATGGGCAGTAGAGAGAAACAGCAGTTGGTGCAAATGTACAGTAAGTCAATTTGTATGATTCTGCTCAACACTGAACTTCAAAACACAAAACACATGTTCTCAGTCTATCATACCGACATGTTTTATACCAAACGCAATCCTGTGTCCTAGAAATCCCCTAAGTGACCAGATAATCCATTAATGCAGGTTCGAGTGTTCCAGAAGCCAAAATCTAACATGTAGAACACGTGGAACCAAACCAGATCTCTGGTGTCAAAGTCCTGTGCTTTGTTCAATTTACCCAGACCTTCCTCCTCCCTTCCACTTTCGTACAATAATAGAATGTCATGTTTCAAGGAAATTATGTGTTTCTAGTTAACACAATCAAAGCAACAAATTAATAAATATATAAACACATTTTGTTGGGTTTATAGTTTATTAAAAGATATTGACAAGAAAAACAATATCCAACTCCGGTAACTATTTCCTGCCAGTGACCAAATGCGACAGAAGAATTTCACTGGGGAACAGGAAAAATCTACAGAATCTAAGGAAAAAAGGAAAGGAAATGTCTATGGCTTCAGCATAATCATACAAAGCGAAGTTTACAAAGTATGAACATGTCGCTGCATGTCTTTTTAGACATTTATTACATTCTGTCTACCCTGCGAAACCTCTACTTAACTCTTAACTTTGGACCCCATAACATTAGAAAACTAATAAAGTATGTGATGAATAGATGACGTCAATCTAAAGTAAATCTGTGGCTAACCTTTCTTTCTTTCTTTAAGCAAGCTGAGCTACCATTGAGCACAGAGAAGAATCATAGCTCTTAAGGTTACTCTCTGTCAGATGACTTGCTCATAACGTGAAATCATGCTGATAAAGAGAAAATGCTGCCTGTCTGAGGGGTCCCAGCTGCTCTGCTGTAAGCCACTTTGCTAGTGTGCCTCTTGTAATCCAGATAAGGCCCTTCACCTCCTCTGCACTCCAACAAGCTGATCACTTGACACCCATCTACAGCATCAGCATCTCCGTAATGTCTTCTTTACACTGTGCTGCTCAGTCCGCTCTCTGTATTGACCTGCAGTGCAGAACTTTTCTGTCAAGCGTGCTGCCTTGGCCTTGGCTCTGACTCTGCACTTACTGAAGGAATGTGAGAAAAGATGGGATAAGAGTTGAGAGTAATTTTGCGCACAGTTAAAATGTTTATACATCAGTGGGGTGCGCTCTTGCACATAATCCAAAGGCTAGGTGTTGATCAGGATGAGACCATGACTGGCTCCAGCATGGATCCAGTCCTCTGAGGCTTCCTCCTGGGTAGGTTCTATCAGTTGTGGGTTGAGCAAATCTTAGCCACACTGAACATGAACGTCAGGATGGCAGCATCAGCTCCTCTCTGCAGCTCGCTGACATATCGACTCTGCATGTCAAGCTCCTGTCTCATTAGTGAAATTCCTCTTTGAGTATGGTCTAGACTTACTCTATGTGAAAAGCGTCTTGAGATAACGTTTGTTATGATTTTGCGCTATAATATAAAATTGACTTGACTTTGAAACAATGACACAATACAGTTTTCCGTCACAGCTATTGGAGAGAACGGGTTATTACGATTGACTGTCTTCGTTTTGGACGTCCAGAAAATAGAGCCTTTGTGCTGTTGGCAGACTGTACAAAGGCCTCAGTATGCTTCAAATGAACTGTAGGAGGTGTTGTCCAACCACACGTAAAGGCAAAAATGTTTAAACTATACCTGTTCTGAATAGCCACACTCAAAGGCAGAAAAACCTTTCTATATACCTCCTCTTGGCTGCATCCCACTTCCTCCACTACCCCTCTACAGGAATCCGTGTCTTTTGCAATGAATCGTATATACTTTATATTTGGAAACCTACTAAAACGTTTTTTAAAAACAACCAGCCAAAGCAACGAAATGCCTTCCTGTCGGACGTTACGCCCTCTCAGAAGTTCGGCAAACACATATTTTTTATGAACATAAAGTTTAAGTGCAGCTGTTTTTTCTTCTTTTAGAGAAAATTTACTGTCCAGTCCGTTTAATACTGCCGCTGTAGTCGGCCGCTGAACATTCCGTATCGGGAGCGCCATCTTGGATATTTACAAAGATACCTGGATGGCGCTTTATAATCCTAATTTTTAGAATCATTTTAGAATCCTAATTCTCCTAATTTCCCTGTTGGAAAGGGTGTTTCCGACAATCTTAGACCATCATAGAAGCACCTCATATGAAGCATACTGAGGTATTAAGAGGCTTTTCAGTAAAAAATTTACCATGGATGAACTGGCTGGTTGAAGCACTGTTTTGTACTATTACATCTTTGGATCAGTTTTCTCCTGCTTGGAAGTCTGCCAGTGTAGACTTGGAGGACAGTCTGTATCTGACACAGTATCTGCTACGAGGAAACAGCAACATGTGTGGGGAGTTTTCTTTGTCATCCTTTGCAGGGTGGCAGGCCTGCTGTTCAGACTGACTCATTACTAAAATTACCCAGAGGAATACTCTTTCTCTCTCTGTGTGCCATTTTCATTTTTGCATTTAACATGATTCATATTTAAAATCAAAGCAATTTTTTTACCGACATTTTTATATCAGCTCACTTCATTCTCAGCATGTGGTGATCCCATAAGGAACAAATTGTAGCAAAGTGTTACACATTTGAGTGGGTCTAACATGTTAACCCCCGGAGATGTTCAGAAGTGATAATATGATTTAATATATATAGTATGCAAACCATGTCACAGTTTCTGAGTTGGAGTCAAAGTCAAGGCTCTGTAACAGCTCAACCAAAATTTGGCTATTTTGAGACCGCACCTCAGCCGTTCCAATTCCGGCACTCCCATGAATACCCACCTAACCCTCTCCTCCCCCTCTCGCCTTCGCATTCGGCGCCCCTCCCACCCACCCTGTTTCTCTCTCCCTCTTTCTTCCTCTCCCCTCTCTCCTCTCCTCTCCCCTCTCCGTAGGGTCCCGAGGGGCTTCGTCGTGCCCGGGTGCCTCTGCAGATTCCTCACCTAAGCTCCCCACAACGCAACTGCCATCGTAAGAACGGAGCGAGCTGAGCCTTGCACACAATCATTATCATCATCATCATCATCTGTTAATAAATCGTTAAACGTATCTGTTGATGGTGTGGTCCTTGCTAGTGAAGTAATGACTGAGGGTCTATAGAAACACACTACAGCGCAATACTTTTAGCCTTAATGATTTTGTCCCTGTCTCATCAGAGTGACAGGAAAAAGCAACTCCACTAATTTCAAGACATGTCATGTGCCATGTGCACTGAAAGCATTTATCTGATCCCTGATCAGTTCAACCACTGATAGATGTGTTATGGGTGAGGGAGCACTGCGAGTCAGTGCCTGTGAAGATGATTAAACCTTTGTCTCATCCATAAAGTCCATAAATACGACCCATCAGTGTGTTTGAATTAGTTCATGGCTAGTTAGCTAAACTGTTATTGTTGTAACTTAACTGTTTAGAGTGCACAAGTTCTTTTATTAAACACCAAACACAGCAGTAGTATTTGCTCAAGGCAGTTATTTGCTTTACAGACCTGTGTGGTTCTGTGTGTTTTCAGGTTTGGCTGTAGGTCAAAAGGTGTCTGTTATATTTCACATTCTGCACATGAATTCTGTTTAGCCGTAAGGCACTGAAATCTGAGTCCAGAGTCTACAGTGTATAGTGCAGCTGTGGCAGCCATGCTGAGACCAACACAGCATGTTGGGTGTGTTGACTCAACATCACACAAGGGGAAATGATAACCATGGAACCTCACAGTCTTAGTATGTATACATCATTATCAACAAGTCTGAATCAAGGCTAAAGTCTTGTACTTGACTCAAATCATTAGGCTTGTTAGAAAAATTACCAAAATGCATTCCTCTTGTTAACTTGCCCCCCCACCCCTTAGAAGCATATATAGTGCAGTCAGTGGAGACAAGCACACCATACCGAAGCATACTGAAAGCGACGCTGAGTTCTTCTTCCACCACTCTGATCTCTAAACAAAATATTTAATTCATGCACTGGGCCACTGCTGTTCGAAAAGTCATGAAGTTGCCAAGCTTCTTCCACTTCTCCCAGTTGAGGCACCAGATTTGACCTTTAACCATCCCCCTGTAGCAGCACACACTGTGTCTCCCTTATTTTAAAATTCAACCCAAGCACTCTAAATTGTTTGAAGCGTAACACACAAGTAAACAAGCCAATGAGACCACAGAGCCTGATTCTTTAAGAGGTGCTTCTGCTGAGCACCTAATATCTGCAATTGACTTAATTAAACCCATACCTGTGCATTTTTCTCATCCCACCGGGCACCATGTAATCCCCGGATTTACAATGCAAATGAACAAAAGAATCACCAAAATATGAGACCCGTGGCTTCATGTGACAGCCGCCAGAGATGGCCTCCTCTCAGGCAGTTTCTGCACAGCTAAGTGTTGCATTAGTCACAGTGGTAACTGTCAGCAGGCATGATGCATTTCCATAAATCCACTGAAAGCTTTTGATTAATGTAATTGGCTTGGCTTCAGTCACTGCACTTTTATGAATTTATAATTGTATCAAGGGGACAGCTGCTGTTTGCCCCATTCCTTTACAAGCCTTTATCACAGCTGATTTAAAGTATGCAGTTGTTTCTATAATGAGGTATTCAATAGGCTTTTTTTGTGTGTGAAATGAACAATAGATTATTGGGAGGTACAGTAAGTAAAATGGGACTCACAAGAATAGTTGGAAATACACATTCACTTTCTTACTGAGAGTTACATGAGAAGATTTATACCACTCCCATGACATTACAGTATGAACCTACATTTGTGATTGTATAGTTCTTCTGTGCTGATTCATTACTCCCAGTGGGTGAAGAAAAGCCCACCTGACATATTCATCCAGTCAAATAAAAGCTTTTTCTGAAATGCTAAAAAAAACCTTAGGTGGAAATGTTAGGGCCAGGACACGTCTGTGGGAAGAGTCCGTGCTAATATTTTGAAGTACTTGATTTATTCTTTGATTAAAAGCGCGTGTTTCACCGATATTTTCTAGCCTTCAGAAACATTTCAGTATTGTTGCCTTTGGCCAGAAAGATTAACCCTGTAGGGAACTAAATACAGATTAACGTCTAAAGTGATAAAAAAAAATACATTTAACACATACAACATACATTCAATATTGTTACTTACTATGAGGAGTAGAATCAAAGATAAAATCCATAATAATACCATACTAAATACAGCTTCATATTTTTAGGTTCTATGATGTCTATGTTAGCTGTGTAGCACCTTGGTTTATACTGAAATATCTCAAAAGCCACTTGATGGGTTGTCATTGAAATATTGTACAGTCACAATCCTCAGAGATCCTGATGACTAACCAGCAGGCTGACTTCTTTTCTTTGTTTTGACAACTATTTCAGGTTAATCATTTTGTTGAGTGCGATCCTCCCGCACCAGACTGGAGAGATTTGTGCACCATTCAGGGAGGAACCTGCATCATGTCGGAGGTGGAAAGTGCCGGCTAACTGATGGCTGATATCTAATAAAAATGTCAATATCAGTAAGAGATATCAGCAAATCTTAATATATATTGTTGTGACCCTCCGGGTTGGGAACTGCATGTGTGTGTGTGTGCTTAGTGGAGAGCTGGGGCGTGGGGGTGCTCCTCGCTGGTGATTATTTCCTTGACGTGTGAGGCAGCGATGCTGATGACAGTGAAATGATAGTCCTTCAGCTTGTCTCTGGAGAGACGCCTCCCAGAGTCCAAGACTCCACTCAGCTCTCCAGCACCTGCCTCAGCTCTGCACCAGACAGAGAACACACACATTCAGTTACTCATGGATATTAACACACTTCCATCGGCATTAATGCACAGACACACTCAATAATCTCACAAACAAATGTGGATGCATATACGCAGATTTTTAATACTAGTCATATGAGGACCTTTAATGACTGCATGCCATTCTTCAGGCCTTCACTCCAGCATTTAGAAAGGAGAAATTTTGCAGCATAATAATTTCATTTCAGTGAAGGAACGGAGAGCTGGAGAGTCCAAATGTAGGACGTTATCGGAGCCAATTAGCTTCATTGCACCATCAGCTTTTATTTAAACTCTTCTGTCGGAGTAAACCTTTCCGCAAATGAGGAATAGCTTGCAGACGTTTATGACACAGGAGTTGATGGTACAAATGAAAAAACTGTGTGCACTTATTGTCCCAAGCTGAGACGCTAACCGACAGTTACTAAAAGATGATTAAGGTTTGGACAACGTGAGTGGTCAGAACTCATCCGTCTTCCCTGTGATGATCATTTGCCGGTCTCTGCCAAATCCACCTCCGCTCCGACACCCTTCACCAAACATGAATGAGGGATGGTTGAGGAGACTCAGGATGTATTATCGTGAGCTGCCAAGCTGCAGGTGCTACCCAGGGACGAATGGAGCACCTGGGATGTGATAATCAGCCTTGCAGAAAACTCCCCGGGCTCATTTTCTATCTCCTTCCTTCCTACTCCCTTGTTTTCCCAACACCTCTCTCTCTTGATTCTTGTCGCTTGCCTCTTTCACTATCTAAGCTCCCACAAGTTGGAAAATGAAGGGGGAGGTAGGAGTTAGAAAGAAGTGAGCTTTACAGATTGTGAAGCCCCCTGAGGTAAACTGTAATTTGCGATTTTGGGCAATATAAATAAAATCTGACTGGACTTGACATGATTTGAGTTTACCAAATCTATGTAGCCCACTCCTCATCTCTGCTTGAGGCTACATTAGCTGCCTCAAGCGTAACACACTCGGATGTCTGACCATACTGTCGGCGATCGGGCGGCACTGTGGGCAATGTAGGTGCCATGTTTTGACAAGGAAGTAGAAAGCATGGAATAAAAAGGGTGATGTTTCCGGTTCTGCTGCATTGATTGCAAAATCGGTGGAGTGCTATATTAATGTCAGGGAGTCTGACAGGGAGTAGGAAAATAACACCAGGTTCTTAGATGTTTTCAGTGGTGTGGTTCTTGACAACTTGATTTGATGCTTTCAAGTGTTGGTCATTTGTGAAGTGTAACCCGCGAGCTACTTCAGGCAGTCAACTCGTCTTCGCTGCTACACTCGTGGAACATACCCTCACTGCAACGTACTGTACATCCCAATGCATCGCTTTAATGATGGCGGCACAGCTAAGCCGTTAGTGCTCTGCTCACTCTTTCGCTGCATGCCTGCTGCCACACCATTTACCTGAAAGCTATGCCCACACTTGGTACCACTGCTACAGCTGCTATTTCAAAAGTGCCACCTCCACCCCAGCATCCACTTGAGTGTATGTTCTCTCTGTGGGGGGTAGGACTTTATTACTGTCACTCCCTGAAAGTCCCTGCTGTGCTGAGTTTCCTTGTGGGAGGTGATGAGGTCAGAGCCTAGGCACGTAATTCAAACGCTGTACATATTCTACATTCATGATTATCCGAGTTTGAAATAAAAATAAATAACTGAAATAACTTTGCCATCCTTTGCAGTGCCATACAGCCTGCAATCAACCTGATTCACGTTTAATGCTGCCTATACTTACCTCAGTACAAAATAAGCTCAGATTGGGTTTTCATTCTTTTTAGCAAAAAAACCTCATTAAAAGTCAGTAAGACTATAACAGAACATTTAGAGTAGTCTGTTTGAATCCAGTGGCTCCTCTTAAAGATTGGTTAGTCTACAGTATTGATTTGATTAGCAGAATCTCATTGTAAAGCCATTTTAGATGAATTTCTCTCAGTCATTAAAATACTGAGGTATATTTTTTTGCCATATGGCTTAGGTCTGCCTTAACACTTGAATTTTGATCTAAAACAATTACACATTTGGGCTTTGTACTTGTTCTCTCAATAAGCCCCACCTACTGAGTAAAGTGTTTAATATGGAATAAGGTAAAAAGGTGGGAAGACATGAAAAGAAGCACAGATGGTGCTTCCTGGAGGTTCTGGTTCCTCTGGCAGATTTCAGACATTTGCTCGCTGAATCTCTCTCCACTGGTTTGGAAAATGACAGGAACCAGATGCGGTGTAGGGCTGAGTTTCCCAAAAGCTGACAGCAGACCTCATTATTATGACCTTTTATTAAAAAATCATACATTGGCTTTGGTTTATCTCTCATAAGAGTGAAGGTCCCCCCTGACCAGTGGTCAGGGTGTAATTTCTGTATCATGTGTCTGCACTTCATTCCAGCCCATAAAACCTGCAATAATATATCCCTCACCCTAATGAGCTGCTGGCTTTCAGTGGAGACATTTACTGTCCCAAGGTGGTCTCAACTCAGTTTTAGAGGGTTTTCTAGCAATACAATAACACTATTCTAGGCGAAACAGTGAATACTTTGGGGGCATAAAATAACCAAATTTAATTCAAACATCAAACATTAACTCAAAATGAACCAGCAGTGTAAAGAAACGTGCTTCTGGTTATGCACGTTTTAGGTAATTTACTGCTAATCACATCGTCCT